>JAJFZO010000229.1:4002500-4405000 GCA_021397835.1 Moringa oleifera
CTCTCGGATAATTGTTGCAAGAGCTCCTTTCGAGTTTTGACCCAATAAGACTTTTCTGCGCTGGGTAGTACCCATAACTTGAACTATGAACTGGGCATTATAGGGCCGAGCCGAGTCTTCTTTACTTACTGAGTTTTCTGCTTTCTCCGATCTTTTAGTCAGGCTGAATCCTCTTCATTCAGAGCGGACTTTCTTTAATTTAATAAAACACATAATGAATAAAGGCTTTCAAGATTAGCATCTAGTATTTAGCTTTTCGGGAGAACGATAAATTCTACGGCTTTGCCCGGCCCTGTTCTATCCTAGTAGAAAGATGGCACGATGGCACAAGTCTTTACTTTCTTTAAGGAGTAACCTCAGAGGAAGATGCCCAACCTGAGGCCAAAGTTCAAAAAGGGGCTCCCCTATCACTATCCGAGGAGGGTGGCACGGGTCTTTAGGTCTTGACTTCCTTTCAATTTCAAATAAGGATTTGTCCCGCCGTGTAAGAATGTCTTATCCGCTCTCCTTCTAGAATAGAGAAGAGTAAAAGAATCACCCAGTTCTATAGGAGGAAGTGAGACGGGGATGGCACCAGCCACTAGCCTTTCCAAAGTAAGAATGTTTTCCTGCGGAAAGAGTGGTTCAAGAAAGGGCTTGCCCTACTCCAGCTTCCTTGATTTTCCCCAGATTCCCCATAACTCGAATAGGAATCGGCACCGGTACTTGAAATTTTGAAATAAACAGTAAGCATTAAAGTAAGTCATACCAAACGGGAAAGGGCACTGATCTCTATAATTCCTGCTTTAGCTTGACCCGGCCTATAATAAAAAAACGGAATCGGTAGTTTCTGTTGCCGAATATTCTGATTAACGAGAATTAAGTCGGCAAAGACCAACCAATAGGAGAATTGGCCTAGGCCTCAACGAAGAAATGAAAATCAGCACTTGAGGAGGGGACGGATTTAGTATCTCTCTTTCCTGAAGCAAGGAACTTCTTGACCAACTGCAATTCCAGTGGTCTCTTATAATCAGAGAAAGGCTGCTTCGGTCGAACCCACACTTACGTCATTCAGAATAGGAGACTTCCTCGTCCAAGCACTTATATAAAGTTGGGATCGTCACAATTCATTCTAAGAAGATGCTATTGACTGACCTCTTTTCCTTTAGAGAGGGAGGCCCTTATTTAAAAAGAAAATGTCCATTCTTCGATTGCAGTTAGTCCGATATTGAAGGAGTTCAGGGCTAAACTGGAGCCTTTTTGCCCGCTTCCAGTAGTCTGTCTTAAGTTAACGAAGGCTAGAATTGGGATATTGAGAAAGAAAGAGAAATGCAAGAGTAAAAACTTCACTGTAAATCTTATTCTCTTCCTAAAAGAAGAAAGAGAGGCATCTTTGGGTAGTTCGAAGGAGGTAGTAATGCGATTAGAAATCGATGGGCTTTCCTTGGCAAAGAAAGATAGTTACACATATTCAAAGGGGACTCATACTCGATGGAAGTAACATATTCATTTTAAGCTTTCTCCATTTGGCTTGCAAGTAGAAGGACTTTGGCTAGAAGAGCTATAGACTGACATTGGCAATACACTGTCTTTTTCATATTATAAGTGGATTGAACAGGCTTCCTTTCTCATAGGCTTGCAACTAGCTCGCTCGCAGAAAGAATTGATGATGTCCTTACTTAAGAATAAGAAGTGTGCTTACGCTATTGAACCAAGCCTTTCTTTTTTAAACCGAGCCTTCGGCATTTTGCTTACTTGACCAACTCTTTGGCACTGTCCTAACGAAAAGTAAAGGAACGAACTCAAACTCAAAACACAAGAAAAGAAATAGGGCTTAGCAACTAGTCATACACGGAAGAACATTAGTTGTTCTCCTACAATGGCCCGCTCCCTAAAAGCTGGACCTATTCGCTTGGCTGAATCGACATAGACTAGATTCGTACTGACACTGGAGTCCCTCCAAACTAACTCCCACTTAAGTCAGAATAGTTGCTTAAGCAAAATAAAAGAAACCTGCTGACTAGGGCAGGGCGTATACTAGAGAAAGAGTGACTGATGTTGCATCAGGAGCTTAGGACTGAAACTGCTCAAACCCCCAGGGACGAGAGAAGCAAGAAAACCCCAGTAAAGACGGAAGGAAGGGAACTAGCACTGGTCATATAGAAAGTCTTACCTTACCAAACCAAGAAAGGCCCTATCAACAACTCACTTAAAAATGAACTCTTACCCACTGGCTGCCCTGTAACCTGGCTTGCTCATGCATTTCCCCTTGGATTGGATGCTGGAAAGAGATTGCTAGTCTAGACTGGCACACTCACAGGATGGATTACATTTTCCTTTGCCTGCCCTAGCTTATTTATTACATAACATTAGATAGGCCTATCCCCGCCTAAGGAAACTATCTAAGGGAAAGATAAAATCCATCTATTACAGCTAAAGAAAGATTAAGATTACTAGAAGCTTTTCAACTTCCGGAACACTCTCTTAGCTATATCCCCCCTAAGACCGATAGATATATCCATACCAAGGAAAGAAAGAGATTGACCTAGCTCCCTACTTGCCAATAAAATCCCTGCCTGCTGAAAGGAAAGCAACTACAATTGGCACAGGCTCGCAAGAAATGAAACTCGATAGAAGCCAACTCCAACTAAAGGTATGATACTGATCTTATTAGCGGGAGAACATAAATTACCCTTAACTATAAATGTTCTTACTGGAAGTCTTATTACATGGATAGGCCCGTTGAACCTGCTATCCTGCCGCAATGTGCTAACGCATTAAAATAAAAACCTGCCGCTTGCTCACTGGATGGCTCTTTCCCTTGCTGTAACTGGATGGGCTTACCTTTTAACTTACAATTCCATAGGATACGCTTAACTTGAAATGCCTGGAAGCTTTCTCCATTGGATGGATTGCCTAAGATGCCTACTAGCCTAAGCTTGCATACGTTTTTGCTTACCTACTATTGGAAAGACACTTTTAGACTAGCTGGCTCGCTCATTGGAAACTGATAGACTAGCTTTATCATTCTCACAGGAAAAAGAGAGTTGCTTTATAACTGGTTTCCAAGGAGAGGACTTAGCTTACCGATAGAACTGAATAGGCGGACTTCACTCCCTTTGAGTAAGGGGATATTCAAAAGGCACCCAGAGTATAGTCTTTTTGATCCAACAAGACCCACATTCAAGGTAACTGCCCGAAAGGAAAGAACTGGTACATAACCTATAACCACCTTTATACTTCAAATCCCGAGCCTAATAAAGTACTGGAAAGAGACAGATTACACTTGCTTTCTCACACTTGCTGCAACTTGACTTGATGGAGCTCGCTCGAAAATATAACCATGAAAACCGCTGGAAAGGGATGACTTAGGAGAAGGCATTACGACTGGCAAGCAACTCTCGTAAGAGGTCTTCCCCGTCGATATGTCTGAGGGAAACTGTTTCGGTATCAACAACTGTCGCAACGGTCCTCTAACTGTGGAAAAGGGTCCTGTCTTTCAATCACTTGAATCGGTTTATTAGTTATTATAGAAGATTACAACTGTAGCAAACGTTCGGCAGTACAGGGTGAAAAAGAAAGATAAGCTTGAGATGCTACAATAGCTTCAGCCTGATCGATCCGCCTTTAGTATTGGTAAGTTCCCTTCTTAGTCTCTATCGCTAGAAGGCCCTTTCTTTTTAGTGAAAAGGAAACTTAAAAAGAGCAAAAAAGGTAAGCCCTCGTCCCACCTTACCTTCGCCTACCGTGAAAGAGAGTCTCCTCACGGTAGGCCCTCCCAGCTCCCGCCTGTCTGTCTTTGCGGGATAGGTAGACCTCTCAAGAATTACCTCCTTATTAGTGCATTTGTTATATGCTCTGTCGCTTCGTGATATAAAGGACTTTGGGGATTTCTTATAATTAATATCTTTCTTTTTATGCCAATTTGACGCAAACGAGAGCTTTTTTCGATCAAAGAGAAAAGGTCCAATTCGGCACTGTGAACAGTGAAAACTTCCTTCGCCCTGCTAACAGCCAGGGACAGAGACTGCCTTACTTGACTGGCTCACTACTTACTATCTATAAACCATAAAGATAAAGCATTGGTACCGTACTGGCTTGCCCGGAATGCAAGGACTGATTGGAATGACTCACTGATTGGCTTGCTTGCTTTCCCGCACCGCCCGAATTGCTTTCCTTGGACTGCTACTGTACTGCTTCGCTTTCAAAGGAATGCCCTTTCTATACTATTGTTAAGGATATAAAATCTTCCCTCTCAAACTTGCTTGCCAATGGTTGAAGGGCTCGCATGTCCTAGATTCCTCAACCTTTGAGTAGCGAGGGGCTAAGAACTAGAAGTCAGCATTCGAATCGTAGGCCTTCATACCAGGACGGATACGGGCTCACGACTTCTCTACTCTTTCCTTTCTTTCAGTTTTCAAGAGATTAGTCCCGCGAGATCGTGATCTAGTTCTTTCGTATAGCTCAGAAAGCAAAGACGTGATTTCGATCGTAAGTAAGCTGAAGGGAGTCCGCAAGACTGGTGAATCCACTAGGGAAAACCGAATTCTGGCAGTTCGCGAGCCAGTACTTTAGTTATGAGTGCCCTCGAAGGAAATGTTCCAATCGAATTCTAAGCTTTCTTCTCAGCCCCAGGGAGTTCACCAGGTATAGGCTCAGGGAGTTTTGAGTCCGTGTCCCTTTCAGAAACCTCCTCTTCTCATGCGGGATTAAGCACAGAAGCTGTTAGCAAAGACTGAAGAAGAAGGAGGGCTAGCTCCCTTCAGGGCAGTGAAACTGTAGTAAACCTGGTATGTAATAATAGATATTTAGTGGTTCAAGCTCAATAGATAGTAAGGTTCTGAAAGAAGAAATGCGATGTAAGGTAAAGGTAAGATCTGTCTTTTAGCAGTCGATCTTGAATGCCTTTGTCTCACTTGAGAAAGAGAGGCGGGAAGCTGCTCAACTTCTTTTTCCGTAGTGAGCGCGTATCAGTCTCTAAAGTAATCGGTTGAAGGCGGTCTAGGTAGAAGTCTTCCTGCGCTTGTGCCGGAAGTCTTTAAGACTTTCTTGATGCTAGGGAAGGGAGTAGCTATTGAATATAATCAAGTTCAGCAGTCCAGGCGGGAGGAGTAAATCCGTAATTCCCGTAGTTCCAGAGGCAGGAAGCGCATCAACGAGTTTCCTTATCTCGGCAGTAGGGACCGAACTTCAAGGAATAGGGATCAGTGTTCAAGGCTAGGATTGTAAATATGAACAGTAGAGGCGTACCTATCAAGCAGTTCTCACTCCAAGCAGGACTCTTCTATGGATTAGTGGGAAGGCGCAGGATAAGAGAAGATTCGTCTATCTAAGTTGCTGACGAGCCAGTACTGTTCGTGGGCAAGCAAAAGTTTCAACTCGCAATCCATTTCTACATAACGGAGAAAGGTTATGCAGGCGGGTGTTCATTTGCAGTTGCTGGTCGGGGCCGTGGGGATGGAAAGAAAGATGAATAGTTCGGTTGGCCTTGGCCGGAGATGGAGACAGAGGTGGGTAGGTAGAGAATACCTAGAGACAACTCTCTCTAAGCCCCGGGCCCCGGGGGAAGCTCGATGCGGGTCTTTGCCTAGCCTTCTCCTCTGCTCTGACTCCGGTTGAAGTGCCTTCTCCAGTTTCAATGAAGACAAACTCGTTTAGGGGAATGAATTCTTCCAGGCAGAAGCCCATTCCTTGTGCTCAAGTCAATTAATTAAAGAAATAAGATTCAAAGAAGGAGATGAAAGAGCGGGAATTTCTTATTGACCAAGGCTGAGGGATTTCCCAGCAGAGAGGGCAGGAGGGCAGTGACATATAAAGAATATTCCGGGTTGACACACCGCCTTTAGTTCATGGACTGACGCTTATGAGGAGAAAAGGCTCTGGCAAGAGTTTCAAAAGAAAGAACGGGCCATGGACTGGACGAGGGAAGGGGGGATATGACTTGGAAGCTGCCTTTTCTTGTCAGCCCAATGAAGATGGCATGAATAGTTGGAGTTGGTGCTTCTCCATTCGAAAGTAAGAAGAACTTCCATCTGACCGCTTTCACGCTTCCTGAATCCAGCCGGTGAATTTAATATTCATAGTTCGCCAGGGGGAATTTGATCTTCAGGTAAGGTGCGTATTGTATCGGATAAAAGGCTGCGAATAGGCCTCCTCTCCACCTAGGCGAAAGATAGGGCTCGAGGAGAGCGCTGGAAAGATAGGACTTTCCGAACAAGCCTAAAGCTTGAATGAGACACCGGGCATCTGTCTTCTTTTCTTTCACATTTCCTAAAACTCATTCGATTGCTCGTGACGGGATAGAGAAAGATGGGGGTAGGGACTCTTGATGTAAGGTGAGATGCTAGCCGTCTAACTCGGGTAAACAGATGAGCCGGTTATAGTAGATAGGCTTCTATCCGACAGGGTTTGATGGCTGATATCGGATAGGAAGAGAGAGATGACATTTCTAGTGAACCCAAGAAAGGAATGTAATCGAAGAGGCCCGTGTAAAAGCACAGAAAGGGAAGCAACTTGTCCACAAGCTTGATGTTCAAATAGTGGTCTTTTTTCCTAGTAGCTAGTTTTGAGTTCCCCTAGTTCAGCTACTCGAGGGCAAATCAATGTTCATAAGGCACGGAGAGATGTTAGGCGAGAAAGAGTCTCAAGTAAGGTTTGAAATCTGATCTGTGGGATGGTTTTAGTTCATAAGTGAAGGTGCGAAGCGCTAGGCTTCGTCTCTGTCTAAGGCAGGCAGGTGAATCCGTTACTTCAAATAGAATAGAGGTAGCTCACGACTTCTCTACTCTTTCCTTTCTTTGAGCTAGGCCTTCATGGCCTTCCCATTAAGGCTTAGAGATTGAATCAATAGGAATGAATGACCGCTTTGAGATTGAATCAAGATCAATAGTCCCGCCCCGTGAAAGCTTTTCTAGGAATGGATTTAGTGATCTAGCCTGTGCTCGCAGTGAGTAGAGGAGGTTTCCCAACTCTATCTCTTGATCCGCCTTCGCTTGACTTTACCGGACCAATGATTTTCATTTCCCGAGCCTAAAACAAGTGATTCAAGAAGTTTCCTCCCTTCTCACTTGGCCTGAGATTCCAAATGGAGTGGTGAGGACTGTACCGATCACTTGGCTTATCAGTTCGACTGAGCTGCCCCTGGTAAAGTAAGCAAGGCTTCAAGGAGGCCTATTAGCAGCCGTTCTCTTATATATGATACCTACCTGAAAGAAGAGATCTCATTCTGACTGTAGGTGCAATCCCTCCATGGAAGAGATTATATTACTCATTCATACCTTCCCCTTTCTTCTGTGCCCGTCGGATTCGGTGCTGTCTTCCCACTAAGAAAGAGTCTAGTTAGAGCTTTTCTAAGCCGATCAAAAAGAAGCAAAAAATACGGTGTTTTGGGACTTTGCTCAAATGGAATTCCCATCTATGAAAGAAAATCCTATCACAAGCAATTTTACCGAGAAAAGGCAACTTTACGACTTTGCCATCTCTGATAGGAAGGGATTTGAAGCTGTAACAAAAAAGGAGGGGAAAACGTGATTCGAAGATCAAGCGAGAAGCCTTGTTAAGCAAGAGCTCATGGCTATCGCCTGGATCCGGTTTGAGCCTTTCTAATTCTTCATTAAATTGCAGTTCATATTCCCGAATCGCGGAATAAATAATTTCATCTAACAGCACTAAGTAAATACCCATTAAGATAAAATAGAGCAACCCTATTCCCCTTGTAGGTGACCTTTTCTTTTGAATGAATACAAATAACCTCTCATGTGGGTCTCCTTCTGCTTGCTGTTTTCCTATGATGGAAGCTCCAACCTTTTTGAGAATAGGGTGGATCATTAAATCCTCAATTTTGAACATAAGTTTCTTTTTGCCCATACACGAGGCGCTAGGTGAAAACTCGTACAGCTTGAAACAACCTAGTGATATGGAGGATCTCTCGGCTACTAATTTATCCATAAAATGGAACCGTTCCCCAACGAGAAAGGCACGGCAGGTTTCGTAGATAGAGTACATGAGTCAACTTCTCCTCTTATAGTCTTCTTAGTTAACGTTAGAGAACTGGATTATCTGAGCATCGTCTATCTAATAGAGTCATAAGCTGGCTCTGCTGCTTAACCAAATGAGTCCTATTTAGGAGGTAGTATAGACTTCTGGACACGAAGACTCATCTGAGTATGCCTCTTATGTCTTTGGCAAAGTTGAGTTCTTTTCTTCTTCATCAGCCTTCCTTCTTGCACTCGAAGTGGTAGCGGTACTGGAACGAGTTATTCTCTATGAGATATGGTTTCATTCAACCAGTCCTCTAACATAGATAGCACTGGGTCAAAGGGCTTCGGAACCTTTTCTTGCTTTCGAGCCCTTCCATCTCATTTCGCTGCGCTGTTGTGCCTCTTTGGCTGAAGGCTGGCCAAAGATTACCTCTTATCCACCATACCGTCGAGTGAGCACATGTTCAAACTCCAGATTTGATAATAGAAAAGGAATCAGTCGAAATAAGTAGCTTGTGCTTGGCGTCAGCTACGAAGCCCCTTTTTGAAGGGAACCCGACCTCTAGAGTAAGTAAAGAAAGCATAGAAAAGTGTGCTCTATAGCTAGCTCCAATTGAAGAGGTTGAGGGGATGAGCTAGTTCCCTTTTTCACTACGTAAGCCTCGGGCTAGTCTTTTATTTAGCCCTGAAACAGGGCGGAAGGGAGCTGATGACTAAAGGCTTTTAGATCTCCCCTCCTATCCCAATTCCTTGTATATCGATCGGAAAGAAGGAGCTGGAAATACTATCAGTGGTTCTTCCTTCCTATGCCATCTATCTTTAAGAGTTTTTAGCCTTACCTTGGTTCTTTCCCTAGGCTAGTAAGATATTCTTAGAGCAGGAACTCTCTACCTGTTGGCTAATTAGTGCCCGTACGTCCAATCGATCACCTTGAGCCACGAAGCGTGGGCTTTCCTTTTGAGACGCTAGTTCCAGTTCGACTTGTTGGTTAACAGCAGCGGATCTTAGCCACCCAGACACTGTTTCAGGGGGCCGGTACCCATAGTACAGTAAGGTGTGGACTCAATTGGATTTCTTTCAGATAGACCGGGTAAAATGTTACTTTTATTTACCGCGGAAGACCAACCTCTCTCTGTCTCTGCTTTATGGTTGTTAGTTCAAGTAGGCCAAGCTGAAGTCTGAAAGTAAAGAACTCTCCTAGCTGCACATTCATCCTATACAATAGATAGGTAGTAGGTATCAGATGGAGTTTCTGTTGATGACATATGCTGCTGCTGGCTGAAGCCCATAAGTACTTAGGTGGTACATGCATTTGAACCTCTTTTTCCTTTCTGACACTCCATTTTGTTGCGGTGTGTAAGCACAGTATCGTTAATGTATAATCTCATTAGATGAGAGAAACCTCTTAAACTCAGTAGAGACATATTCACCTCATGAATCAGATCTTAAACTCAGTAGAGACATATTCACCTCAAGAATCAGATCTGATTCATGAGGTGAATATATCTCCGCTGCCTTCCGAACTCTGCTTGCTTCAACTCACGTCACTTACAAAGCGCTTTCCCAACGATCCTGCCCCCAACTCTAGCTGAGAAGCACCCTCCATCCACTTTCCTTTTTCCGTGTGCCCAAAAGCCCGCCCGCCTGGTTTATGAGCCCCTTTCCAATTCCCTCACTCAATCTCATGAGGAGCAAGCCCAGCGGGCCCTGCCTTAACCTGTCCCCAGACAGCCAGCCCTCACCAGGCTGCTGGCATTGCTAAATGCTCCGACACGAGCTCTCCCGAATACGACAGATGCGGAAGTGGCTAAAAAAGTAGGAGGAAGAAAGTAGTTGGGCAACTGTATGCACGAGGGTACATTAGTATTCTGGAAATTGGCAACATTGACAGAAAGGGGAAGAAAAGGGGGTAGGAATACACTTTTTTAGGTTTAGCTATACTAAAGTAAGTAGTCGGCCTAACCTTCGGTTCCCGTAACTAAGTTTTTCTTTCTTACTTTTTATGTACTTTAGACTTTTTTACTTTTTTTGAAGTGTGGGGCAAAGGGCGCCCTCTACTTCTACTTTTAACTAAACGCGAACAGCCGGCATTGCAAGCAAATAGAGAGCCCCCGCCCGTTTGAGTCGTTGCGAGCCGGAAAGCGTACCGGCAGTTTGAGTCGCGAAAGGGCCGCTTGCTTTATATTATTATTATAATATATATATATATCTATCTATCTATAAACAATAAGAAAATCATTTTTATTTTTCTAATTGTTCATTCCTGGGAAGAGGAAGAAGCAGATAGAGCAAAGGCCCCCCCTTTCCGTCCGCTCTTCCCGAAGTGAGCAAATTGCATGTAGAGATCCGTAGGGGCTTATAGTTTAATTGGTTGAAACGTACCGCTCATAACGGTTATATTGTAGGTTCGAGCCCTACTAAGCCTACCACCCCTTCTCTTCACCCGATATAAGGCAGTAGAAGTCCCCGCCACCCTGCAGATCTCAATCTAGCGACGGCACCTGGAACCACACTGCTGCCGCTGCCCTTCGGGCACGCCTCCTGCGCTTACCACTCACCTACGCTCTTGCAGCATGCCTCCTTCGGGCAATACGGCTTTCGTAATACGCAAAGCAGCTGAGCGATAGCTCTTCGATCGCTATATTCTCGCGATGGCGAAGGATCGAAGATCTTCGCGAGACGGCCCATGAATCTCGAGAATCGAGCATGGGGCTTGAAGACCCTACCGCATTCCGGCCCCGGGGCCTTCAATTGGTCCTTTCTCTCTTCTCTTTTACCAGTGAGTGGTGAGTTTCCTTTTTTTTTTAGGTGGGTACCTCTTGGATTCGGAGTTTGCTTCAACATCTGCCACACGTGAGATCCTGATCGTCTTTCTCCCAGATTTGTTGCCTGCTGGGGGAAGGAAGGAAGGAAAGTGGGGTTTCCTTCCAGGGCCGGAAAAGGTCAAACTCTGGGCCTGGACGGGCTGCCAGGTTTCGCCTACGCTACGGTTTCACAAGCGCTGCGCCCCTTTTTGGTCAACCGAAGTTAAGGAGTTCCAGAGCACGGGGAATGGGCTTTCATTCCCGGGGCCGCCTCGTCTATGTATTCGGCGCGCCCTCCCCCCCCCCCGATTGCTTGAAGATGCGCACGCGAAACGATAAAGGGCCCCTGGGAGGAACCAATGAAAAGCCAGGGTAGAGCCTCGGAGCCGGCCCAAGCGAAGATCGGCACTCGAAGGCTTGAGAAGCAGCCCGCAAAAGGGAAAGCCGTGAAGACGGCAGACTCGCCAGTCAGGCACACCGTGAGGCTGACTACAGCAGACCGGGAGGTTAGAATTCAGGTTTTCCTGTTTAAATTTCCGGGAATAAATGTAGGAAGTGCAGACGGTGGATCAGGTGTGAACATTCAACCAAAGGCGTCTTGGGGATCGGCAATAGCTAAGCATTTCGGCCATCACAGTTCAAGCTACGTATGGCTGGCGTACAACCTACGGGCTTCTTAGCCAAAGAAAACAAAAAAACAAAAAAAAAAAAAGATGCCTGCTTTGGTACCTTTTAGTCCAATCTTAGACAAAGAGCAAGGAGGCGATTTGTTCGCTGAGCGATTCAGCTAGCCAAAAGCATCTTTAATTCTGAAGGTTAAAAGTGAATAAACATTAAATTTTTATGTTTTTTAAAAATTAATTTTAAATTTTTGAATAAATTTTAAAATCAAAAAAATAATAGTAATTATTGATATTGATTACTGAACATTGTGAAAATGCTTATCATGCCTAATAAATTTTTGAAACTATATTTTTGTAATTTTAAAAAAAACAAATGTATTTTTTATTTTTATTTTTTTAATAATTTAAAAATTAATTTTAAAAAATAAACCAATTTTGATGTTGAATCAAATTAGGGGTGATCCTCCATTTTACTGAACTCGGTCACCACACACTCCAACCTCCATAATAATTCCTACACATGCATTTGTATATATTGTAACCATAATATGTCATGTTAATATCTATGAGTTTTAAAAAAATGGTAAAAGAGAATCTAAGACATCAACCCGTGATTTTCTCTTAATAAAATATTTTTTTAATTATATAAAAATAAGTATAGGAAAATAAAGCAAAATATAAATATTTCACTGTGTAAAGGTAACAGTCTCAAAAACATGATAGGAAGCACAGTAACAAAACTGAAGTGTGCCTTCAAAATTAAGTAATTCATTATATTCTAAAAGTGCTAATCCATATTTTTATTTTTTGATATCAAGGAAAAGGAATCCACCTGTCACCAATAAACATGAAATTACTTGTATGAACATGATGATCTTTCATGTCACCAGTCCCAAGTATTTCCTTTTCATTGAGAATCAATTTTTTTTGGGTAAATGTAATTTAAAATTTTAAGTTTTTACTTTTTTATTGTAATCATATTTTTATTTTTAAAAAATATTTAAACAAATTTTAATTTTTAATTTTTTAAAATTAAATTTTATTAAAAAATTTAAATATTAAAAACATTTAAATTAGAAAAATTTTATAGTAAATTTTAATTTATAATTTTTTATGAATGTAATAAAATATTTAAGTTATCATTATAAAAAATTTAAAATTTTTTAAGTATCGAAAGTATTTTTTGAAAAAAATATACCATCAAAAATTTTAAAAAATTGTAAAAAATAGTTAACTAGTTAAAAAATTTTAAATTTGAGAGATAAAATCAAAATAAAGTGTAAAATTATTTGATAAGTTTTTAATTATTTTTAATAATAAAAAAATTATTAATCATTTTGAATTAAGTTTAATTTGGATAAAATCAATAAATCAGAGTTTATTTGAATACATTTTAAAAGCTAGTATTTGATTAAAAAAAAAAGCGTTAAACTCAGAGTTTCAAATGATATTTATCCAAATCCTTTTAATATGTCTACAAATTTTGTGTTATTTAAATTTATTTTATAATTATTATTTGTTTTGTATTTATATAAAATTTTAAAAATTAAAATTTGATATATTATTTAATAAATATAATTTTTAAAACAAATTAAATTTAAAAACTTCAATTATGTATCATGATTTTCTGCATTCATCTCTGGTCTGGGGCATTAGCAAGGTGTCAGGGTTGTTATTGTTTTCTTTTTTTTTTTTCTTTTTTTTTGGTAAGTGTTCTCATTGTTTTCCTTTTCAATTACTGTACAAGTATTTGAGTCATAAGATTTTTTCATTAAAAGTGATCAAGATTTGGTTTAAATGGATTAATTGAATTATAATTTTTATAATTTAAACTCAATTAAAATTATCATAATCAATTTTTATTTTGAATCATAATTAAAATTATTTTAAATATAATTCAACTATAATTTATAAAAATTTTAAATTGAAATCAACTTAAATTTTTTAATTTATTTTTCAATTAAATTAATTAAAAAATATATAAATAATTTAATATATATATATATATATTGATACTGAAAAAGTGAGTATCAATCGCCCAAAATTTAAAATAAATTGTATTTTAAATCGAATTTTAATTAAAATCAAACTGAATTTAAATCATAATCAGTTTTAATAAAGACAATTTGTAAACAATAAAAATTTAAAATATATCAAAATATTAAAAGAAAGTAACTTATTTTATATCTACTTTATTATAATTTTTTAAAAACACAAAATATACTTTCTCATCTCAAAGATAATTTTAAAAAAATTAAAAAGAAAAATTCTCACTCTTTTTCTATTCATTAAATTAAAATAACTTCCATTCATTCATCTTCTGAAATCTTATTATTTTCACATCAATGTTTATAATATGTGCTTTAATGTGTTAAGCTCACATTATAAATTTCGACTTAGAATTTAATGCTCATAACATTTACATATCAAGATTTAAAATATTATTCATTGATGGAAATTCTCCTATTTTGTCTTGTCCAAATATTATTTGTTGATATTAGAAAGTCGTTTGTGAATAAAGATAAAATTTAATACTAAAACCTAGAGTCAAGTTCATTTAAAATTTTGAATTTTATTTTATCTTGAATCAAACTCTCATTTTTTAGATGTATTGAAACAAATTTTAATTTATTAGGTTGGATCAAATTAAATATTATTAAAAATATTTTTTTACAACTAATTTTGAATTAAAATTTTTCATAAATATAAAAAAATATTGAAGATATTATCGCCAAAACATTTAGAACTTTTTAATTACTAGAAATATTATTCAAAAAATTTATATGATCAAAAAATTTATAAAAAAATAGTTTGTAATTAGTCAAAAATTATTTAAATTTAAAAGATAAAATCGAAATGGAGTGAAGAATGCATTGGAATAATTTTTTAAGTATTTCAATATTGATTAGGATTTGTTTAAAAATGTTTTAAAAATTAAAATTTGATTAGAGGGAGCATAAAATTTCAAGTTTAAAATGATTTGTACTCAAGCATAATATCAATCAACAAATCAAAATTTTGATAAAAGTCATCTTAATTGTCAAAATTATCGAATTAAATGAGACAGTCTTACGTGGCTAAAATAACAAAATTATTGGTTGAAGTAGTTGAAATTATAGACATCGCTTAAATTAGATATGATAATTGATATGATTGAAATTATTGAAATGATCGACATAGTTAAATAAAGTGTCGGTGATTTTGCGCCAAATTTTTTGAAATTTATCATATAAATTGAGATTAAAAAATTAAGATAAAGTTGAAATAGAAAAAAAATTGTTTAATCAATTTATATGTGAGGTTACTAATGCCATTTCATATCAGAAAAGTGCATAAGAAAACAAATGTATAAACAAGTGCATTTTTATTTTAATTTTGTTTTTGAAGATATATTTGGTCAATTTTTGTGAATATATGGGATTATTAGGGGCAAAAAAGTAGAAAGGTAAAGTAGAGGTTTCTTTATTACAGAAAATAAATATAAACGAAAAGGGTAGTTTACATGCAACACGCACCCACATGTGTCACATGGTACTTGAATTATATTAGTTACCATAGCGACGTCAAAATTACATGGTAGGCCCCTCTCTGCCCCACTAACTATTTTTCACAATGCGGAAATGATGAAAGCGGCATTACTGTTTTGACCGACAGGCTCCTCGTGCAGCATGCTATCCAACTGTTTGACAAATCTCTCCATAGCTGGTGCCGGCAAGCAGAGGGGAACCAGGATGCCGTCTTCTCCCTTCTTGTTCCTGAATGGTATGTAAAAGCTCGCAACTCCTGGGATAGCCCCCACCCCTCCCTTGGCTGGGCCACCGTACGCAGCTTTTCCCCAGCCGAAGTCCACGTCCCGAAACCCAGCTCGGGTCACGTCCGACACAAGGTAACTCCGCACCACCGTGAAGTGAGGCCGGCCTTTGAGCACCATCAGGTCTGCCACCGATCGCATGTACTCCTCCGTTACGTCCGCCTTGGCTCGCTTCACCAGCTCCAATGCGTAGCTTAATGGGTTTTCACTGAGCTTTCTCGCGGTGGTCAAGGCAGCAGGGAATGCGAACCCGTTGCCGTAGAACCCCGCTGGCAATGGGGGGTTGAACCTGGAGCGAGAATTGACAATGCATATGATACGCATCTCCTCGTCGGGTTCAGGTTGCAGGGCAATGGTGCGCAACCGCCACAGACACGCAGTGAGTAGCTCGAAGGTGGAGCAGCGACGTAGGTGTGGCGGAATGAAGCGACGGAGGGAGGAGATCTCTTTGGGACCGAAAAAGAAAGATCGATGGGCCATGTCATCAAGGGGAATGATGGTACCCTTAGGATCTGCCACCTCCACGTACTCCCGATGAGTGCACGTTACGCGCGGGGGATCCCGAGCGTTGAGTAAGTGCCTCTCCCACACTGGCGGGATTGATGGGATACGCAACCCGCGCGCCATCTCTCCCACGGCAGACATGAACTGGACCAAGCCGGCAGCATCACTGATGGTGTGGTTGAGGCGGATGGCCAAGATGAAGCCGCCGCATTTCAGGCGTGTCACCTGTTCCAATATTTACGATAAATTAAATCATAAAGCAATGTCATAAACCCTACTTTTTATTCAATGAATAATGAGTTTTCTTTTTAAGATAATGAAAAAAAAAAAAAGTCTTATATCATAGCAATATTAATAGATATCAAGGAAAAATGTGAGGCTGCAGGACTTATAGCTAGTGGGACTAGATAAATGTTTCAGGCCTAGGTGATGAATTCATCTCTTGGACGCTTGCAGAATCTGTTGACCCGGAACCATCAGGCAAAGAAAATGACATGGTGCCGACTGAGCAAATAATTCAATTTGCATGTCTTTTCAGTGCAGTAACCTTTTCTTTCCCAAAAAATAAAAAAATTCCGCTTTAGAACCCAGCACTTCTGTGTTCAACATGGCAGAAAGTGCTAACAATTCACTTTAGGAATTTTGGATGTAGTTGGCTGTCACTCAGTACTTTTAAGGTTCAGATTATATGATTGTGATGCAAGATAATTATTATTTTTTTTAAAGCTTTTACTGGAGACCTTCAAAAAGCTCAAATCTGTTTTTTTTTTAAAAGAATATTTTTCATATTATTGGAAACTTCATAGTTTATAAAGACTTACAAGATTAATTTCTAAAAATTGATTTTGATATTGGATTATTATTATTACGAAGGTAGACTTGTAGAAGATAAGAGATGTGTTGGAAAGACTTGTTACTTCTCTTGCAGTTAGAAGAAAAAAGAAAGATTGAGGAGTCAAATCTGTTCAGATGAAAATCAAAATTCAATTAAGGGAGGAAAATACGTGAAGAATATACTCAGCGGCTGGAGTACCTGAAGAAGTAACAGGGGAGAGTTCAAGACCCCACTGGAGCCTGGAACATCATACAGGAGCTCCTCCAGGCCAGGAAATGGAGGCTGAAGAGCATCACCAAACATTTCAAGCGTAACATCTGCGTCAGCCTCAATAAACAGGACGCCTTCGCCGGTGCAATCCACCAACAGCTTCCGACTAGGCCCTTCTCTGAGCCTACCTGCAAAAGGATAATAGTAAACAAGAGCCTCAGCAAGTGCCTTTCTGATTACTCTGACAGGGTCCTTCCCTTGCATGGTAGGATCGTATCTATAAAACTGAATCACTGGAATCTGAAAGCGAAGACCCTCTTGATCATCGATGTCAGAGAGCTGTTTGATCTCTCGGGGAGTGGGCCTAGCCGGTACCACCAGCTCCGGCTCACGCCTCCGGACCGTGAACACCAGGGAGGTGTTTGGTTCCATCGCACAAATCTAATATGTTTTAGTGGGTGAAAGAGTGCAGGATGTGGGGTTTTGTTGGTAGAGGGCTCTTGGGGGACTCAGGTATTTATAGAAGGTAGAGAGAGAAAATGTGGGTATATGAGCGTGAATTAGCATGGAGGATGCTCTGAAATTGCTTGGGAAGAGTGAAAGGGACTTGTTTAGTGGGTGCGTGGGAAATGAAGTGAAGTTGCATAGTGAATTTCTTGGCTCCTACTTCTTCGTCTACACTAATAATTGACTTGATCACTTGACTTGGCAATGCTTCTCATCAGGGAAGCCTGTTTAAAGGAGCCATAAAGAGAAATCCATAGGCATTGAATTAATATTACTTGTAGTTGAGCTGTTAACACAATTAGCAATTAGCTAAATGTTAATTTCTTTTGGTATTTTACAGTCTTAATTAAATTTAATCAACATATTAAGTCACCTAAACTAGGGAAAAAGGATGGGATACCATTGCATGGCTCCATTTGAATATAAGTTGTGAAATTAGGAACAGACAAGATTAGAAAATTCTTATTGTCATCCTCCAACAATGCTAAACTTAATTAGGGGCTAAAAGCACAAAATATAGCAATCGAAAACAAAAGAAAAAAAAAAACTTTAGTTAATTATAAAAGTTGACCGTCCTTTTCTTTGAATTCAACTCAACTATAAAGTGCCATTCATGGGGTACCGGTCACCATTAATTTAATTAGAGGAAATTGACAAAAATAGCACTTCTTGTTTCCTGTTTTGTAAAACTATCCATTTTTTTTAACTTTTTTGTTTTTAGCACTTTCATGTACTGTGAAGACTAAAATACCCATGTTAAAGACAATAATACCCTTAACAGTAAATAAATTCAAAAAAAGAAACAGTACACAGTATTAGTATTCTCTCTCATTGAACTTTCTCTCTCATCGAGCTTTCTCCCTCTTTGTCCAGCCTCTTTCCCCAAATTTTTTCTTCATGTTTGTACCTCAGATCTACCTACACAGAAGCTAGAAAAGGAATCAAAAGCAAAATCAATTGATTTTGGCTAGTTCTCTTCACGTTATAACAAAGATTTACACAACCAAGCTCGTGTTTTTGGTAACACATTATTCTCCAAAAGCGAAAAGTGTTCGGGTGGGTCAAGAGACTAACAAGTATGTAATTAAAAAGATAATGTATCTTAATACTGCGAAGATTTTATGTGTTTGAAAGTTCTCTTCACGTTGTATCTAAGATTTACACAACCAAGCTCATGTTTTTGTTAACACATTGTTCTTCAAACGTAAAAAGTGTTTGGGTAGGTCAATAGACTAATAAATATGTATTTGAAAGGTAATGTATTTTAACACTGTCAAGATTTTATGTGTTTGAAAGTTCCCTTCACGTTGTATTTAAGATTTACACAACCAAGCTCACGTTTTTGGTAACACATTGTTCGTCAAACGTAAAAAGTGTTCGGGTAGGTCAATAGACTAACAAATATGTATTTGAAAGGTAATGTATCTTAATACTGTTAAGATATTATGTGTTTGAAAGTTCTCTTCACGTTGTATCTAAGATTTACACAACCAAGCTCACGTTTTTGGTAACACATTGTTCTTCAAGTGTAAAAAGTGTTCGGGTATGTCAATAGACTAACAAATATGTATTTGAAAGGTAATGTATCTTAACACTGTCAAGATTTTATGTGTTTGAAAGTTCTCTTCACGTTGTATCTAAGATTTACACAACCAAGCTCACGTTTTTGGTAACACATTGTTCTTCAAGTGTAAAAAGTGTTCGGGTAGGTCAATAGACTAATAAATATGTATTTGAAAGGTAATGTATCTTAATACTGCGAAGATTTTATGTGTTTGAAAGTTCTCTTTAGATAGTATCTAAGATTTACACAACCAAACTCACGTTTTTGGTAACACATTATTCTTCTTCAAAAGCAAAAAGTCTTCGGGTGGGTCAATAGACCAACAAATATGTATTTGAAAGGTAATATATCTTCACACTGTCAAGATTATGTGTTTGAAAAGAACAATCGTAATGTATCATGCATATCGTAACATGTACAGAGAATCGTGCTATGTTTGATTAAATCGTGACTTAGTCACCAAATTCGTGCCATCTTATGAACCATCGTGACTTCATTCACAATTGATATTCTTTAATGAAATCGATACATGAGATAATATTGTTACTTATTTCGTGACATAGACAAAGAATCGTGCTATATTTGATTAAATCGTGCCATAGTCACCAAATTCGTGCCATCTTGTGAACCATCGTGACTTCATTCACAATTGATATTCTTTAATGAAATCGATACATGAGACAATATTGTTACTTATTTCGTGACATAGACAAAGAATCGTGCTATGTTTGATTAAATCGTGACTTAGTCATCAAATTCGTGTCATCTTGTGAACCATCGTGACTTCATTCACAATTGATATTCTTTAATGAAATCGATACATGAGACAATATTGTTACTTATTTCGTGACATAGACAAAGAATCGTGCTATGTTTGATTAAATCGTGACTTAGTCATCAAATTCGTGTCATCTTGTGAACCATCGTGACTTCATTCATAATTGATATTCTGTAATGAAATCGATATATAAGATAATATCGTTGCTTATTTACCTAAATCATTATTTATTTACTGAACTTTAGTTTTGTTCTTCTTTAAACATGTTGCTTCCTTTTTGAAATGTTTTCATGGTCATTGCAGAATGCGTGTTATTGTAACTTGGAATGGTGAGTGGTCCGAGTCAAGAGGAAGTTTTGAGTATACTGGTAAGACTATCAAAACTCGAGGTTATGTTGTCCAAAAGGATTTGACACATGCGCAGTTATTGGGTTTAGTTAAATCTTGCATTGATACGGATTTCTCTAATTATGATATTACACTGCACACCATAGTGAGATCCGACGGAACTGCCGTGAAAATTGAGTTAGTGAATGATGATGATGTTGAGTTCATGTTGTATGATGATAACATAGTACCCCGTGTAATTGTGGATTTGGTAGAGCGATATAATGTTGAGAATACACATGGTATATGTGGAGGTGAAAATTCAAAACGAATCAATCAGTTAAACTCTTGTATTGGGAGCAATGAGGTTACTAATGCAATTCCCAATGTACAGACCCATCCAATTGTTCAGAGTAATAATTTGGGCATGGAACCATTATTCCATCATGAGACTCCCCAAAACACTCAGAATACTGATGAAATCAACTCAGATGAGTCGATTGACTATGATATTGGGTGTGAGTATCCAGTCCCAGATATTGAGCCCACTCAACCTATCGAAGAAGAGCAAAGTGAACCCATTATGGAAGTTGAGCTTAATGATGACAACTTGCCTTCTGTACCACGTTCGATCCCACCTTATGTGCCACCTGCATGCCCTGAAGCACATAATAATATGAGTGATGGTGTTAATAAGAGGTATAGTGTGTTGGGTGCTGAATTACACTGCATTGTTTCGGCTTCTACCATGGAATCAGTGACTCCGACTGACACCCTTGTTAGAGGTCAATTTTTCTCAAATAAGAAAGAGTTGAAGCGATTTTTGGGTATATATGCATTGACTGAGAACTTTGAATTTAGAGTCACTAGATCTAACAAATCAATATTTGAGATTGCTTGTAGAGAAGAAAATTGTGCATGGAAGGTCCGCGCTGTAAAAGTTGCACAAGGACAATTCTTTCAAATTAGACGTTGTGATTTGACTCACACTTGCACAATTGAGGAGTTGCATCGACGACATCGACAAGCAACTTCTACTATTATTGGAGAAATTATTGCCCAGCGGTTATCCACAAATGCTAGAATTATTAAGCCGAAAGATATCATAAGTGACATGAAAGAATTATATGGCATACAAATTTTATATAGCAAAGCTTGGAAGGCAAAAGAATACGCATTGTGTCTTACTTATGGTGACCCAGTTGAGTCATACCAACAATTACCATCATATTGTCACATGTTACAAATAGCTAATCCAGGAACTAAGGCTCACATATGCATAGAAGATGAGACTAATCGATTTAAGTATTGCTTTATAGCCCTTGGACAATCATTAAGGGGGTTCCATTCAGTGATTAGACCAGTTATTGCTATCGATGCCACTCACTTGAAAGGAAGATTTCATGGTGTCATGTTTGTAGCCGTGTGTAAGGATGGAAATGAACAGATATACCCACTGGCATTTGGTTATGGTGACTCAGAAAACTATGAGGCTTGGGAATGGTTTTTGGAGCAACTAAAGGAAGCTATTGGTCATGTTGATGACTTGGTTATTATATCGGATCGTCATGCTAGTATTGCAAAGGCCATTGTAAATGTTTTTCCCGATTCTTGTCATGGGTTATGTTCTTGGCATATGGCCCAAAACATAAAGAATAAATTCAAGAGAGAAGAAGTGTCCAATATATTCTATAGTGCAGCAAGGACATATCGAGAGTCTGAATTTACTGAATTTATGACTGAATTACAAGCTAATCACCCCCAAGCATTTGAATATATCATGAAGGAAGATCCGAAGAAATGGTCACGTGTGTATTGCCCTCGAAGACGATACCAACTCATGACCACTAATATTGCTGAAAGCTTGAATTCATGTCTTCGATTTGCTCGCGAATTACCCATAATGGCTTTATTGGAATTCATTAGAGATATGATGCAACGTTGGTTTTATGATAGGCATGAGAAAGCTAAGATTTGGAAAGCACAATTAACTGAATGGGTCCACACTTTGATGAATGAAAGACAAAAAATTGCATTACATATGACAGCTTCTAACATTGATTGGAATGTATTTGTAGTCAAGCACAAGGGTAAAGAGGTGGTTGTTAACCTCATGGAATGTACTTGCACTTGTAGAGAGTTTCAGACTGATCTGTTGCCATGTGCACATGCACTAGCTGCATCCAGGTGACATTTATTGTTTGTTGATAACATTTTTTTATTTTTCATTATTGTTTTAATAACTTCTTTATTTTTCATTTTTTTCCAGGGAGCGTAACATTGATTTCATAACACTTTGCTCTGACTATTACAAGCAAGAGTACTTAGTAGCAGCATACAATGAGCCAATCTATCCAGTGGGTGACAAGTCTGATTGAAATGTGCCTGAAGAAGTCAAAAATGTTGTTGTATTACCGCCGAATAATGGTAAGCATGCAGGTCGTCCAAAAAAGCAAAGAATACCCTCTAGTGGGGAAAGAGCACGACAAAAAAAATGTTCTAGGTGCAGCCAATATGGACACAATCGGTTGACATGTTCAAATCCACAATATCATGATCAAGAAAATCAATCTCAATCACCGAATGTGTCTGAATAGTTGCAACGTAGATGTGTGGCTGGACATAACTCACAGATTTGCACTGCTGCCCCTTGTTTATCTATAGTTGATAATAATATCATTGACTTATGATATATAATTTTTTTTATTATTGTTAATTTATTGTACAATTCAAAAACAAACTGTTGATTTGTTATCTTTTGATACCGTCGACTTATCATGTACTTGAGATTATCACAAGTAATGCATGTAGGAGTATACCAGAATCATATAATAATAACTTATCCCGTTAACGTGAGAAGTCTCATATATCGTGACATCTTTTTAATGAAATCGTACGATGATTGTTAGTAGTTCGTACCATCATTTTGGCAGAAATCGTATCATATTGTCTGATTTCGTGACATCTTGCTTATTATTATTTTTTTTAATCATCATGTTGTCTAAGTTTTGTTATGTGTTATAGTTAAAATCTTATCATAATTACTCCTATCTCATTCTTTCTTATTTTAAATGTAAGATTGACCTAATTTCATAACATCTTTCATATAAATCATATGATAATTGCTGTCATTCAATATTGTTTTCTATACATTAAATATACATACAAAAATATAATACAAAATAGTAATGTGAAAAATAACATAAGCTGTCATCGGGAGTCATCGTTCTCATCAGTTGAGTTAGCAAATACATAAACAGCCATGTGCTTCCTAATTTTTGGCATTTGTGTATCGGTGTACTTCAGTGGCTTGCCAGCCAATAGATGCTCTATAGCATATAGCATATGAGGGCCACAATTTCCACTGCATAAAAAAAGAAGAAACTATGGCAATTAGCATGTGTTAAAAAACTGGTAACATTATAAATGTAAATAAATTGATATGACTGAAACTTACGATGTTTTTTGCTGAGGAACTTGAGATTTAGGACGTATTGTGCATGACAATGGGACCGTAGGAATTGCAACATCAGGTTTGGCGATGAAGTAACCCCCACTTGACAAAAAACTAGGAAGCATGAATCTGAAACAATTTTGCTGTCGAATTCGCGCTTCTGGTGGCACATGTTGTCGATACGAGTCAAAAATGCGCAAACTAAACTTTTGCAAATCGATGACAACAACAAGCCAATGAGCTCCACTAATATGGCATGGCACTAACAGCTGCAATTGCTCAGATTTCAGTGAAATAAAAAATTGCTAAAATTAATTACTTAAATTGACGAAGATAAATTTTTCTTTTTTTTTACCTTATTGACAGTGTGCCATGGTGGGCAGCCATCACAAAATGTTCCCCGCACACGCTCTAGAAGACCATCATCCCATTGGTGGGTGTCCCATTGTGAGTTTGATGGAGGACCATCAGCATCTAGATCTGCTTGATACTTATTATATATTTGGAAAAAAAATGTCTACAAAACCATTTGAAAAAAAAATGAAGAAGATTGTCAAACAATAAACAAAATGCACTGTAATCAGAAAAAACCAATGAAAATTATCAAAACTTACATAAAGTAAAGGGTCACAAATGCATATATCCTGCTTATAAGCATCTGGAAACTCCTTCTGCCGTTTTCTTAATAGGTATAAATAAGCATCAATGTGCTGCAAAAAACCAAGTGAAAATGTCACAAAATATTAAATATAAACAAAAATCATAATACTTGATACGAAATCAGATAACTTTGTCACGAAATGATGTAATCTAGGCACGAATTATAATACTTGGCACGAAATAATGAAATCTAGGCACGAATCATAATACTTGACACAAAATCTTGGCACAAAATAATGAAATCTAGGCACGAAATTATGAAATCTAGACACGAATCTTAACACTCGACACGAAGTCTTGACACGAAACGATGCAATCTAAGCACGAATCATAAAACTTGACACGAAATTATGAAACGGAATGATGCAATCTAAGCAGGAATCATAATACTTGACATTAAAACATAAATACAGAGATGAATAACTACACATAAAATTATATTATATAAAATGAAGCATATAACGTAAGCATCAACCCCAATATTTCATACAAAATATTACACCTATGTGCAAATCATATAAATTAGATATGATTTAGTATGATGGTGACATACCGAATCATCGATCCATTGATCATTGACCTCAAATGTGCGAAACCACTCGATACTGACAGAATAACCAATATGTACATTACGACTGCATTAAAGAAGTCAGTTTGTTATTTATATGATATTTATAAAGAAAATATATGATACATATTAAAAAAATTATATATAAGTTAACTCACTATGACATTGATGATCCCTTCATAAACGCTTCATATTCATTGCATATGTCCACATCCAGCGGCAACTTTGAATTAATCATTTGCTCGGACCTAGCCCGTTTATGTTCAGTGGGGTCGACGTATGGACTACACAGCTGTCTAGACCGCTTACGCGGCCTACAAACTGGTATCACATTATCTTCCCTCTGTGGAACGGTCGCTAAGTCAGCTAAACACGCAACAGCCTCTCTTTCAGCCTCAACGGCTTCATCTCTATCCCCTACGTCCTCACTGCTAACCTCCCTTACATTAATAGGATCTTGAGGATGTTGGCCATGAGCAGCTGGAGGGTGTACACTGGAGGTTGCATCATTACCACCCTACAAGAGACGGAAAGTTAATTTTGCAATGAATTATATTGTAACGAAACTTGTGATCTTGTACATTAAATAAGGATAAAATTACCTCATTTTGGCGTGTGCCAGTCTCAGTGCGTGTAGGACATCGATCAGAGGAGAAGAAAACTTGTTCCAGTGATCGTTGGATAGACTGTACGACATGCATAAGCTCGGTGTGATTGCTTATTATTCTTGCATTCAAGAGATTTACCTTCGCCTCTAAGTCATCAAGACGACGGTGAATCTCAGAATCTTTCTCTACGCTTCTATTCTGTGATCTCTCAGCTTGGGATTCTGCACCCATAGCTGAAGTTCTCGTTCTCGTATCCTCTACCCTAACCTCCTCCCTGAAATCAGTATGTGCCCTCTCCTCTTGTTCTCCTCCAACATCCTCCCTTCCATCTCCCTCGATATCTTCAATCTCAACCACATCCTCATCCTCATCTCCATCCTCATCTCTTAGTTGTGAAGTGGTATTGTGTCTAGATCGTCGCTACATTTAATCATCGATCAAACAAATTAATTAGTCATCAATTAAAAAATTAAATAATAATAACATAATATACATATATATATATATTAAACATATAACTAATATTAATTAAATATTATAAGATTTTGTATACATTGTCTACCTTTGATAAGGCAGGTAATTTTGTAGGATTTTTTCTTCTTGTAGCCACGAAATTGTCATCATCCTCATCATCTTCACTAGTCGAAGCATCGCTATGCTTATTGAGCCGATGCTGTTTTGTTGCACCAAGATGCAGAGGCAACGCGCTCTCATTAATTCCCAGGTAATATGAGGCGTCACATTCAGTAGGAGTCGGCTCAAGTTTCACCTTCACTACCATCTAAAACAATAATCAAATGTTAATTCAAATAAAAATTTTTATAAATAAAATTAATTACATATTAATAATTTTAAAATTATGAAAAATAAAACTAAAAATGTGCAAATGGTGTCACGAAAGTCTGATTTTAGACTTTAAAAGATGTCACGTAAATAGTAAAACTAGGCACGAAATGGTGAATCTTGGCACGATATAGTTAATCTTGATACGAATATGATAAATCTTGACACGATATAGTTAATCTTGGTACGAATATGGTAAATCTTGCCACGATATAGTTAATCTTGATACGAATATGGTAAATCTTGACACGTTTATGTAAGAAAAACAAAGACTTCACCATTGTTATAATGATTTCTAAGGGTTGTCACGATAGTGTGAATGATGGAGTGAAATAATATATTGCATATGAATTCAATCAATAATGATACGAATTTAAACGTACCTTATTTGTAAAAATTCTCTTACAGTGGCCACTATGTGGCTTATGATCAAATTTCCACCAGCAAATTCTAGGCAATGGTGATCTTACTGTTCGTGTGGCATGCTGCTTCGTGATAGGTATCACCTCAAATGCAAAAATCTTAGAATAAAAAGATAAGTTAGGTATTGCAAAGTCTTTGAAAAAGTAAATAAAAACATAAAAATAAATAAACATAGATACCAACGAGTTTAATACCTGTAGTGCCCATACAAAACCAAATATGTTGTATGATAATTCTTCACGTTGAGTATTTCGAATGGTTAGAGCGTTTTTGAAATACCTCAATGAGTTACAGTAGACTAAGGTACCCCAGGGAAAGCTATTGAATGCTTCTAAGTTATCAACAAGATGAAAATGCCATTGGGGGATATGTTGTCGCTCATCACTGCCTTTGATGAAGGCATTGAGTAAGTAAACCAATGCAAGCTTCACTGCATCATCGGAATCTTCATCAAATTCTCCTTCAAGTAGTTTTGACTTAACAGAACTAGTGGTAACCTTGTTCTTCCCATCAAAATACTTAGCATGGATGCCAAACTGATTTGGTGCAATCAAATTTGTGTCTGGTAGCTCTCCAAATCTCAACCCGGTGATTAAACAAAATTCTTCCTTACCAAAACGTACTTCATGCTTTCCAAGTCGAAACCACATTTCTTCATCATTAGGTTGCTCAATCTGTCGAAGTAGTAAATTGTGGATGATTAAGCCAGAAAATATGAAAACTTCATTCACTTCCAAGAAGTGACCAAGGCAGGTGGTATTGAACTTCTGCCTTTGAGAGTCATTCAAAACACGTTTTATATTTGATACAACATCAGTATCACAGTGCTTTAATACTCTGGCTGACAGCTTCCAACTCTCTTTAGGAATCAAATATTTCTTAGTAACATCCATCTGTACAGGAAAAAAAATAATGGATGAACATATTAAGAATTTATAAAATGTTGATACGAAATTAAAAAAATTGATACCAAAACTTAAGATGTTGATACGAATTTATGAAAGAAGAAACAATTTCCTAAAAGTTATTATGATTTTTAATAATACGTTAAGATTCATATGACTAAAACCCTTGGTAGCAACATTTGTTTGCGAAATTTAAGGTCAAGCATCACAAATGAAAGAGTAAAACGCAGTTCACGCACATAATACACACCAACATACCCAATGTTCTCAAAAAAATGAATCAACTTCAAAGCATTGAAAGAAAAATGAAAATAATACACACTGACATACCCAGTCATTAGAGATTCATGAACTAGCAACTTAAATCATTTAAAACATGACAGAAGCATTTAATCAAGTTTTCATATACAAAAGTAAAAGTAAACATGTAAACGAAAATGGAGAATCAAACGTCATAAGAAGATTTGGTTCGTGGGTATCTAAAATGCAAAAACTCTAAACTTTATGCCGAAATAATCGTTTTAAAACATACCTTTGTAGATTTTCAATGCTTTCAATAGTTCCTTGACGTTTCTGGGTGATTGATTTGTAAAAATAAACACAAATCACTTAATCTAGCGAGAGAGATTGCAAGAGACGCAACGAGACGAGACGAAGACACTGTTCGAAAATGGGGGGAAATGTTGGTTTGACTTTTGGTATTCTTTTAAGTGAGTAAGAATGTAATTGTTACTTTTCATTAAGGGTAACTTGGTCCCAAACTGTTCAGAAAGTGCTAAAAAAACATGAATTCAAAATTTTGGTTATTTTTGTAAAATCGTATGTGCGAAGTGCTAAATATAAAACTTCCCCATTTAATTATCAAGTAGAGAAGCTCATACCTAAAGATCATTGCTGGAGTCTAAGATTGGCATCAATCCCCAACCTATTTATAGCCACCAAAATTAATGTATGAAAATGTAAAAATACATTTAAAAAAAATTATCATTTGGGTTTGTTCCATTATTTATTAATTAATTTTATGAACACAAGATTTTTACTATATCTATTAAAATTAGAACATTAACTACTATGCCTAAAGTCAGAAATTATTTACTTATTCATTTATTTTCAAATTTGGACTGCATGCATTGCATGATGAGTGAATTTCAGTGCACATTCCCATTAAGTTTCCAGGAAATTCAACCATCATTGAGGAGAAAACAACCTAGCAAAACATGTTGACCCCAAACAACATGGTAGGTCCTTTAATGGGAATAAGACTATACAGATTTCTTTTTCTTTTGAAAACAACTACCGCCACTTAATAAATAGGGTTTACACTTCAACAACCATGGACTGCCATTTAATCAGTAAGTATTTTTTTAATTTTCCAGTCAATTTCCTTGACTAAATGTTAATGGAACAGTGAATGAATGCTTAAAGCCCAATTGAAATAAATAATGTGAGTAAATTGTATAGAAGCTTCGGGATAACATATAAAATTTAAAACGTTCACAAATTAGTGTAAGCTAATGAGGTTAATCTGGGTGGTCCAAGTGAATAATTTGTTTTGGTGACATGCACTTGTCAACACTAGAGAAAATAGCTTATTATTATTTCCTTAATTTTCAAAACAGAGTGAGGCATTAGGTGGATCATCTTCTTCAGTATGGATAGGACGCCAAAGGGATCTTTAATTTTTCTTAATGATCAAACATCTTTGGTCAGTAATATGATTAATCATAATGTTAGTTATCTTGTTTTATTTTGCCATGACAGTGCAGGCAAGCTTATGTTATTTTACGTACCCAATAACTTACAAATAAAAAAAAAAAAATGGTGCTCCGGTGCTTCCTAGCCTTATAATTAAATTCATGTCTTGGCTGCATTATACAAGTCCCATGTGGCCTTTTTGTCAAATACTTTATAAGCGTGTGGTCCTCGTGTCATGGGTTCACGATTTGACTTCAGCTCAAGCAGACATTAAAAATTTGATGATTTGCTATGGTTGTGGACCAACATAGAGGTTTTGCCTTTAATTGACTTTGCTTGCTAGCTGATGCTCAAAGTTTCCACCTCATGTTAGATATCTTATGAGATGATGGTTCACGTGGCTCATTTTATTAGTAATTATTTTTTTTTGTTTAATCTATATAGTTATAATTAATAATATTAAGTGTAAAAACTTAATTATATCTAATTAGATATTTTAAAATAAATTGGTAAAGATGAAAAATCAAGTAAAAAAAATCTTACACTTTTGATCCCTTTTTTGCTTATTATATATAGACTAATTTTCTCCATCAAGACATGTGCGTAGCAAGGTAAATTTTCTTAGTTATTTATTTTATTTTATTTATAAAAAGTATAAAGTTCTAAGATTTAAGAATTAAATGATGGGTGATGGGTTTCCTTAAATTAAATAAAATGTAATATGTGACATTTGAACGAAGTTACAAGCTTATGATTTTTCTCATAGTTTCAATTTTAAAAATTATGCACACGTAATTCTATTGTAATTATGAATTTTTAGAATCATTTGAAGATTTTGCGCACTGTAATTCTTTTTATATTGCATATATGTGTGTCTTCCCTCTTCAATTGCGTCGCCAAAAAGCATCTTATTATATTCAGGTGCTACATTTGCACATTGTGAGTCATGCTGCGTTTGAATTTATTCTTGTCTTGGTGTTTTTCTTAGAAGGAATGATTTTCAGTATGCTTCCTACAAAAGATGTCAAATAACATTACTTAGAAGTTGCATTGAAAGGGTGAAAGAGACTTGTTCAGTGGGTAAGACTGCAAACGGAGAAGTTGCATGGTGAATTTCTTGGCTCCTACAACTCACCTGGATTACAATAATAATTGACTTGACTGACTTGGTAATGCCTCTGATCCGATAAAGCCAGTTTTAAGGCTCCATATAGAAATAGAGCTGAGTAATTACTAAATTATGATTTTATCAAATGTTATTAATATTAATTAAGATATATTTAGTACCATTATACTTTTGCTCGTGCTAGGAAATATTAGATTCCCTAAAATCGTTGTCACCCCATGTGCTTAGCCATAATAGTTGTGGTCTTAAATGATCGGTCCTCTGCCATAAAATTAAGTATACAGCCTAACCTATGGACCAGTTCTTGATCATTAAATAATTGATTGTTAAATTAGTATTAATTTCTTTGTAGTTGAGATGTTAACCCAATTAGCAATTAGCTAAATGCTGTTTCGCTATTTTGCAGTCTTTAAGTAAATTTAATCAACATATAGTAACCATGTCTCTAATTGTAACTATTACTTCTCTCTTTTCCTGATTAAAGTTGACGGACGCATCAAAATCTGTCAAGGCATGGCTGAAGATGGAATTAAACTATTGTTGCTATTTAAAGCTATTTTCTATTTTTAAAATCATACCAACATAAATTTGTATGGAAAAAATCTCTAAATAGTAAACACATAATTTTAATGCTAAAGAATCATAATGCAATTGAGTATTTCGAGATTGAGTTACAAAGTGGATAAACAATTTAATGCTTTTAGTGGACCAAGTTGAAGATTAGGACTTTATCTTGAAGTGGATTGAAGAGCGGAATCGGAGTATTTGAGCTAAAAGAGACTGGTAACTTCTAATAGTAGTTTACGTGTCCTTATATTGATTCCTGATGCCTACCATCAGTCATGGCATATTAAAGATGTTACAAAAGGAAGTGAAAATGCCTTTAAAAAAAATACATTAAAACAAGGGACCAGCTTCAAAAATCACATCGGAATTGGCAGGAGCAAGAGTGAGATCGGCAGGAGTTGGAGCAGCATGAGCATCAAGGGTAGCGGTAATAATTGGAGTACAAGCTAGAATGGCTTCAGAAGCAGTAGAAGTATCAAGAGTGGGCGCCTCAACCATGGGAGGATTAGGGACTGGGCCAGTATCAGGATTGGCAGCGTCGGCAATGAAAGCCGAGGGACCAGCAGCGATAGCTATAGCGGTGTTAGCATATAGAGCTAGCTATAGCGGTGTTAGCATATAGAGCTTCATCCAAGAACTGAAGGTCCAGATCAGAGTAAACGCCCCTGATCTGGTCAATCACATCCTATTGAAGGCAGCGCCATAGCTCAGCTATGAACTAGGTCGCATCTTTCTTAAAAGCCTTGCTGGCCTTATACTCGGTAACTGCATCTTTTATGGCCCGTCCAAGATCATCTAATGCTGTAAGGCCATGTTTTGAATAACACTTTGAAGCCATGGATCATCTTCGGTCTTGGCATCAAGAAGTTTGATTTGTTCATTTTCCACGTCTTGATCTTGCTGGCAAATCAAGATCTTCAAACGTTGGACTCGGCCACACGTCCCCCAGCTAGCTTTATCCAGTGCATCGATAGCAAATTTGTTAACAGTGTCAACCTCTTATGTCGTTAATCAAACTCTCACTACAAAGATTATACTTCTCTATAATAAGGGCTGCTTGGGCTATGATTTATAGAAGGGAAAGAAAAAGGAGATCTTAACAAGACTAGTAGTAAAAAAGGAATTCAAATGGGAAGAAGAAACTTACCTAAAAACTGACTGGCAAAGCTAGTCACTAGGCCTTTATTTCCATTGGACGATAGTAATCTTGATCCTCAAGTATAATTGATCTCTTCGTAAACTTGATCGTCATACCAAGATCGACAAAAGAGTCTGTGGATCTCATATTCCACCCCGGATAGAATTGTTTTCAGGGTGAAGCACTTCTTGGGTTGAGGCAAGGGGTAACCGTAATCTTGGATTTGATTGGGGCCACAGTCTGTCATCAAAAAAGCCTCTTCTTAGTGTACTAAACCGGAGTTTTACCTTTCTACTAAGCTAGATTAGAAGCGTATGCAGTAGCTCACTTCTTAGAGATAAGTCGGTATTGAGTTCCCACTATGATCAAGGATTGACAACAATAGCACCCTGATCTCGATTTTGACATGTTTGTAGAAGTAGTACGTGAAGGTCGTTGTTTTTTTTTTTTTTTTTTTTAAGAAGAGAGCCAGTGAAGGCGAGTCTCTTGCTGATGATGGTCTGACATTTGGTCATCTGAATCTACAGCCAGAAAAGAATGGTAAGCATATTAAAAAGGAAAAGTTAATATAAAAGGATGAAGAAATGCAAACGTAAAGGTGGAAAGGAGATTGGCCAAAATGACTTGAAAACGCCAATGTCTAAAGGCTCCTGATCATATATATATATATGAGCTGATGTGAATTGTAATCATTATAATTTTAACCGGATTCAAATTATTTATAATAATTTTAATTTTGAATCATAATTAAAATTATTTTAAACATAATTCGATTATTATTAATAAAAAATTAAAAGTGAAATCAAAATTAACAATATAAGTAAACGATTTTTATTTAATTTTTAATTAAATTAATTAAAAATATATAAAATAATTTAATTTTAAATATATATTAATAAAAATGAGGCGACCACTTGGTCACCTCATTTTTATTAAAATTTTTTGTTAAAATATAAAAGTAAAATGAATTTATCTTGAATTAGTTCTAAATTTAACTTGAATTTGAATTAAATCTGAATCGGAGTCGAATTTGAATCGAACTTAAACTTGAAGTACTTATGAACTAAAATTTGAATTATTTTTAAATCGAACCTCAATCAAAATTAAAGATTCACAATTTAAGGTTTCGATTCAATCTAACATTAAATATTGAATTAATAGTTTGAAACTGAAATCAAACCGAACCCAAGCTGTGACTACCTTCAATCCTAACTAACTCTTATATAAAGGCTACAAATTGAGGCTTTTTCTTTGTGCAAGATCTTGTAAATGTATTTTTTTTCTATGCCATAACTTTTTGCCTTGGTTTCCATGAATGGCAGCAATTGTTATATCCTAGCACGGGTTGCTAAGTTTAAGTAAGACCTTTTAAGATAAAAAAGGGAAATTTGTTTTTGTAACAGTCCGTACAAGAGTATTTATATAAATAATCAAAATTAGTAATGTATTTGTTTTTAGCACTTTTTAGACATTTTAAGATAAAATTATCCTTTGTGCAATATGTGCAATTACTTATTTGTCCAAACATAGAATTTGAGAAGTCAAACATATCAAACATCTCTCTTTCCCTTTCTTATTACTTTGGCGCTAAACTTTATCACTTAGCTTTGTCCTTTTACATTCGGTGTTTATTCATTTCTTTGCTTTCGTTGTAAAGCGATCTTTGAAGAATATCCGCAAGCTACTAAGTCATCAAGAAATCAATATTAGTATATTTTTAAATAATATATTCAGCTCAAATTCTTCATTCCTTCCTGCTGAATACCGACTGAAGAAATCCTCCCTCATATTTGATTCGTTATTTTTTTTAATATTTTTGAGTTTGATTTATGGGTATAATAGCTTGAATACATGTTTTGTTTAATATTTTTGGGCTTTGGTATTATTTTTTGAATCTGCGATATTTGGGTGATAAATCGCAGTGTATTTTCTTCATTTTTCTTTTAATACATTGAAATCAAAAAATCAATTTGGGTATATGTATAGGTATCGCATGTTTAGGTACTCATTCTTTGGTGTATGCGCACCAATTTCTTGCTTTAGGTGCGTTTATATATGCATCGGTTTGTCAAATTCGTACCATGTTAGGACAAATCATTCATAGTTTTAGGAATCTCACCAATTAATCATACCTAATTTCATAAATCATACCTAATTTTGGAAAATCGTAACTAATTTTGGTAAATCGTACCTAATTTTAAAAATTGTATCAATTTATCGTACCAAGTTTTTTAAATCATATCTTATTACTGTTTACTCTAATTTTGATGTTTTATATGGCCAACTATAGATGGCAACTAGCTCTACTTTTCAGTAGCCATATGTGATCCCCAGAGAGTCCTAAAAGACTGAAAAGATACTAAAACATTGTGACAATGATGTCATCTCCACCCTAAAGGGAATTTTAGATGACTCTCAGAAGGAGAAGTTTGAATGGACCTGTTTACGACATTTTCTACATTTGCACTGAGATTTTAACTTTTCTAGGATTATTGTCCATAATCTTCTACTTTGAGAGATTCAACAAAACCGCAAGGATGAAATGTGGTTTAGACTTGGGCAGAATAAGGTTCATTTCAGCAAAGTCGAATTTTGCCTAATCACTAGCTTGAAGTTTGGTGAGCTACTGGACACAAACAAAATTGCAGATAATCCATGTGTTATCCTCACTAAATACTTCGGAGGGAGGGGTAATGTCAGCGGTAGTAGTATCAAGACAAGGCTGGTTGAAGAAGAGTTTGAAGGTGAAGATGACAAGCTGAAGTTGGGCTTGTTGTATCTATTAAATGGCTTCATTAAAGGCCATGATAAGCGCTAGCATGTCTCCACGTGGCAGTTCCATTTGATAAATAATATTGAAGCCTTCAACTGTTTTCCTTGGGGCACATGAGTGTACTGCAATTCCTTACTGCATTTTAAGAAGGTAGTTGCGAATTGAGCCATGGATGTTAATAGGGTGAACTACAATGCCTATGGATTCGTATTGGCACTACAAGTAAGGATTGTACCTTTTTTATTTTTTATTCATTTATTTCATTGAATTCATGTTTTATCTTCATGAAGCCTAACTTAATTTTTTTTCCATAGATTTTTGCCTTCGAAGTGATTCCTGTTACTAATATGCATAGTAGTAGGTTGACAGGCTCGAACCTGCTATTGCCTCGAATTTGTTGATGAAGGTTCCATCGGAAGCCATATAATGCAAATTGCAAGAAGATTTTCACTAACACTGTAAGTAATGTCATATCTTCATTTTCATTTCGTACCTACATTTTCAAATTCGTGTCTTCTTTTTCATTTCATATCTACATTCTCAATTTTGTGTCTTTATTTTAATTTCGTACCTACATTCTCAGTTTTGTGTCTTTATTTTTTAATTTCATACCTACATTTTTAATTTTGTGTATTCATTTTTTAATTTCATACCTACATTCTCAATTTTATATCTATATATATTCTTAATTTTGTGTCTTTAATTTTTAATTTCATACCTATATTCTCAATTTTATGTCTTCATTTTTCAAATTCATATCTACATTCTCAATTTCAATCTTTATTTTTCAATTTTATACCCACATTCTTAATTTTGTGTCTTTATTTTTTTAATTTTGTACATTCATTCTCTATTTTGTATCTTCATTTTTAATTTAGAAGCTTCGTTTCGTATTTTCAAATGGAGGTTAAGTTAAAGTTGGAGCCAACAATTGTTGAGCACCATGCCCCTTACTATATTGGGTTTGAAGAACGGTCATGTCATTGCAGCCACATGCTCAGGCCAATGTGTCGGTTGAACGATCGAGTGAGGATGACGATAGTGTGGAGGGTCTCATCCAGGATAACTCTACAAAATTGCCTTCTTCTTTACCAAAGCAATACAAGGTATGTATTCTTTATAATATATATGAGTTTTATTGTTGTATTTTATAATTAATAACTTATGTTACTTGCAGCAATGAGTTGGCGTTCTTCTTGTCGAGCGACTGAAGGATGATGAACCTGATGAAGTCATCAGTGACAGAAGAGAGCTGAGGGCACAGAGGATGGCATCTGAGGTGCAGGAGTATAACGTTGAGGGTTAAGCATCTGGCGCAGAAATGACTGTAAAGGATTTAGAAGTTTACCGTCGCCTCACTACTATGGAGGCGAAATTAGATTTTCTTAAGACGAAGGTAAACCAAATGGAATCCTAAAATAAAAGACGCCATGAAGAGCAAATGGCTATCCTAAAATCTATTCAGCTTTCCCTACAAGGATATAGATTTGGTGGCCGGGACCCTCCCTGCCCTATGTGAGAACTAGTTCCTGATGATGTAAGTAATGTCGTATGTAACAATTACTTTAGTTTTTGGTTTTTAATCTATTTGTATTTATATCTTATCATAATTTCATAATATTATGCAACTTCTGACATGAAAATAACGTCTTTAATTGTTTTTTTTTAAGGTGTCAATGTAGGCTCCAGATCACATCATCCCTTCGTTGAGGAAGCTAAGGACTCTACAGACTCCATAGAGGAGATCTTAGCTCCTACAGTGCACTTCCATGAAAAAGAAGCCACTGTAGGGCCAATTGTAGAGGAAGTGGCCATTGCAGGGCCAATAGTTGAGGAAGTGGCCACCGCAACAGGTCCACGCAATAAAGAAGTGGGAGGCTTGGCTATTATCCCAGTTGAGGCCACTGACAGTATGCTGTCAGTTGTTAGGACTCGTAAAAGGTCAAGAAAACTGTGCAACTCACATGTCAACCTTAACACTGGGACTAAGAAAATCAAGTACTCTCACATGGTGAGTGTAAAGGCCAAATTCACAGATAAAATCATCATTACATTTAATGAGTTCATGAGTAGCCAATTATAGTAAGTCATTTATAATTATATTTTACGTTCCATTAATTAGACTGAATTTTCATTTTTTTGACTTTTTTCTCACACTTTATTTTCATTTTCTTTAGCCGCAATGTAGGTATCGGTTATTCGGTTAACACAGAATGGTTCAAAGCCTTCAAAGATAATGATGAATAGGTTGATGACTCTGTAAGTTAGTCATTTTACAAACCACTGTTCTTTACATTCTTACTATACTAAGAATTAGCATTCGTGCTTTCACTTCGTATACTGATTTAATATTACATTATTATTTTTGTTGTGTCTCAACCAGCATGTTGAAGCATATTTAAATCTCATTCGAAGAAGATAAAGGGAGTTTCCTCAATAATATGCACAAGATGTTTGCATCTGTGATCCTTGACTCTATGTAAGTTTTTTTGGACTCTAATTGTTTAGATGCTTTATATTCAATTTGTTTGTTGACTTCGTTTTACTCAAATTTGTAGACAACGTTTTTTTTACATTTTCAACGAATATCTTGTGGATCAAGATGCTAATTGTCCTCCTCTACACTCCAATTTTGAAGCACATAAGTGAGAACCAGACTTCTTGGATAATGTGAGAGGTAAATTTTGTTATGTGTGTCTAATTTGGTACACTGTGAATAAGGTATGTATATCTTCATTGGTTTTAATTATTTTGTTGCAATATTATGAGAACTCATAACTAAAGTTTAAACAATATTTTTAAATGTAACTGATGGTTCCATGCCACGTTAGGGGATCTCATTAGCTGCTAGTGGTTGTAGATATGTAGACATTTTCTTTACGAATTTTTGACTCTTTCTGTCAAGAGATCCCAAATGAGGTGCGTATTCGGCAAAAAAACCCCCTCAGATTTATGCTACCTAGTTATATGGCTAACGGGAGATATTTCATGTGAAAATCAAATGTTAATGAGCCGAATATTCCACTCTCATGCACACTAGAGCCAAAGACCAAGTCCGTCAGTAGAGAAAAAGTTAAGAGTCTTTTTTGCTAATTATTGTCGTTATGTTAAAGTTTTTTGTTCAATGTCAATTTTTTTAACTGTGTTTTTATTTTTTTTCAGTGGCAATTACGGGCCTCACATGTTGTACATAATTGAGCATTTACTAGCTGAAAAGGCACTGAAATACAATGACAAAGATATACCACAAATACGAAAGCATATAATAATACATGTATTCGCTAACTCAATTGTAGATGATAAGGATTAATTTGTTTTATTCTTTTTACATTGTATTAATTTGTATATACATTCAAAAATTGTGTATTTTATTTTTGTCAATAAAAGAATCATTTCTAATACATTGTGTAATCATCTTGCTTCTTCTCTAATTTACTAATAATTTTCAGTACATTGTGAGTGTTCAAATTTCTAGTACATTGAAGACATGAAATAAGTATATGATTTACTATTGAAGACGAGATTTATTTACCATTGAAGGTACGATTTTACTAATGAATGTGTGATTTATTTACTATTAAAGGTACGGTTTTACTAATCAAGGTGCGAATTAATGGTGCGATTTATTATGTAAGGTACGATTTTACTAATAAATGTATGAATTGATAGGTAGATTTATTATAGAAGGTACGATTTATTGAGGTGCGAATTGATGGTGCGATTCAATATTTAAGGTACAATTTTTAGTATTGCAAGTGCGAAAATGATGGTGCAAATTAAAGGTATAATTTATTATTTAAGATATGAATACAAGATATGCTTTTACTAATAAAAGTGCGAATTAATAGGACGACTCATTATATAACGTACGATTTACTAATTAATGTGCGAATTGATAGTGCGATTCAATATTTAAGGTACAATTTTTAGTGTTACAAGTACGAAAATGATGGTGCGAATTAAAAGTACAATTTTTGATGTTGCAAGTGCGAAAATGAAGATGCGAATGAAATGTACGATTTATTATTTAAGATATAAATGCAAGGTATGATATACTATTTAGAGGTCCGAGTTATAGGTACGATTACTATTTAAGTTACGAATTGATGGTACGATTTACTATTAGAAGGTGCGAATTGAAGGTATGAAGTCATAGTCAGTGGGTATGATTTAGTATTGAAGTTGCGAATTGAAAGTGCGAAATCATTGTCCAATCAATTGCATTGCCAACATTGCCACCATTACATGAATTGACCTGTACAAAACAATCAATGTCGTATAAAAACTTAAAAATCTCAAAATAGTATACCAATCAATAATGAAAAATAAGTTCGCAAATAATAATATAATTACAACATTAGAATTATTATAAGTCAATTGTGTCATCATTTAGTAACGTTGAATTGAGAGGCACTTGATAAGTTTGTGAATTATGCCCAACTCCACCATAATTATGACATTTACGACGTAATTGATCAGGCACTTTAGACAATCAAGAGTGACTCACTCTATCATAATACTATGGATTCGAGCACATCAATCGATTGTGTCCATGTTACATGCATCTAGAGCATTTCTTTTGGACCTTCATCTCTCCACCAGAGGGTATTCTCCATTTTTTAAGACGCCCTTCTGACTTACCATTATTTGGTGGGAACACTACAATTTTTCTGACTTGCTTAGGTACATCCAAATCAAACTTATCACCAATTGGATATACCGGCTTAGAGTATGCTGCTACTAGTTAATCCTATTTGTAGTAGTTAGAGCAAAGAGTTATGAAGTCAATATTATGTTCTCTGTAAAAAAAATAACTAATTTGTGAAGTTAATACAAGCAATAATAATGAATAATAAAAAAATATTATTAACAAAACCATGAATGTCACCTGGAAGCTACTAGTGCATGTGCACATGAGAAAAGATCAACCTGAAACTCTTTACAAGTGCAAGTACGTTCAATAAGATTCACAATTACCTCCTTACCCTTTTGCCTAACTAAAAATACATTCTAATCAACATTGGAAATTGTCATTTGTGATGAAACTTTCTGTCTCTTAGTCATCAATGAGTGAACCCATTCTATTAGTTGTGACCTCCAAACCTTAGCTTTTTCAAGTCGATCATAGAACTAACTTTGTATCATGTCTCGAATGAATTTCAATAGAGCCATCACAGATAATTCTCGAGCAAATCGCAGACACGAATTCAAGCTTTTGGCTATGTTGGTGGTCATGAGTTGATATCGTCTCTTGGGGCAATCGGATCTTCCTTCATGATATATTTGAATGCTTTAGGTGATTAGCCTGCAACTCAGTCATCAATTTATTAAATTCAGATTCTCGATATACCCTTACTGCATCATAAAATATCTTAGATATATCTTTTCTCTTGAATTTATTCTTTATATTTTAGGCCATATGCCACGAATATAAACCATGACAAGAATTGAAAAAGACTTTTACGATGGCATTTGCAATATTAACATGACGATCTAATATAATAACCAAGTCCTCAATCGAACCTATAGCTTCTTTCAGCTGCCGCAAGAACCACTTCTATGCTTCATAGTTCTCGGAGTCACCATAACCGAATGCTAGTGGATATATCTGTTCATTCTTATTTTTGCACGCCGCTACAAACATTACACCGTGAAACCTCTATTTTAAGTGAGTAGTATCGATAGTAATTATCGGTCTGATTACTAAATGAAGCCCCCTCAACGATGGCCTAAAACCACAAATAAATACTTAAATCGATTACTTTCATCTTTAATGCATTTATGAGCCTTAGATCCTAGATTAATTGTTTGTAATATGTGACAGTATGACAGAAATTATTGATATGAATTAATTGGATCACCATATGTAAGAGACAATGCATACTCCTTAGCCTTTCAGGCTTTACTATATAAAATTTGTATGCCATAGAGTTCTTTCATATCACCCATGTTATCTTTCGGCTTAATGATTATAACATTAGTAGACAACCTTTGAGCCACAATTTCTTTGATAATGACAGAACTTGCTTGTCGATGCCGTCGATGCAACTCTTCAACTGTGCAAGTGTGTGTCAAATCACACCTTCTAATTTGGAGGAATTGCCCTTGTGTAACTTTCACAGTACGAATCTTCCATGCATAATTTCTTTCTCTACAAGCAATCTTAAATAATGATTTGTTAGACCTAGTGACTCTAAATTCAAATTTTCACTACTATAAATAAAAGATTTAATGACAGTTGTATTATTCTTCTTCCTCCAATAACCCAGTTATATTATTGCTAGCTTTACTTGAACGAAATTGCATTGTAGATTTTTCTTGTTGGACATCATCATTTTTGTTCACAACAATGTTTGTCAAAACCTCTTTATGCTCTGTAAACCACCTTATCATCTCTGCTAATTGCTGTTGATCTAATTGCATACCTTGAGGGACATTTAACTTTTTGGGCTTCCCAAAATAAGATGTGATAGTTACCCCAGATCCTTGACCTCTAATTCGTCCGGGGTGCTCAGGTGTACCAAGGGCTTTCGTCAGTACATCTTCTGGACCGAAGTTTATAAATTTACCCTGTGTGCTCTGTGTCATCAACTTATCCTACAATGTTATAATAAAATTAATCAATAAACATGAAATTTATTACTATAAATGCTAGAAAAAAGTTGAACTATACTTACAATTCTTTCCCCACACAGTCGGCTCGCATCATTCATATATTCTCCATTTTTATTCTGTCGTGAAGCCTTCCACAATAAGGCACGATCAATTTGAGCATCGCTACCCAATGCTTATTATTTTTTTTTTAACGTAAAGAGTGAACATGTTAGATTTTAGAATGTATTACCAAATGAATATATTATCAATTATAAACATAATAAATGAAAAAGAAAAACTTACAAGTTTACTTTCTAGCCCTGCAAATCCCTTTCTAGATAGACGATGATCGTACACATTCTTCTTTCTTTTCTCTTTTGCTATTTGTCTCTTTTCCTGTAAGATCAATACACATCAACATTTGGAGAAAAGTATATAAACAAAAACTTTATTAACTATAAATACATACCTGAAACTTTTCTGTTATACGAGAGTTCACAAATTCTTGCCATACCCCAACATCAATAACACTGCTATATTCTTCAGATGGAAATGATAAAAATTCTAAGTCATCAATGTGAGGGAATATGTGCTTTAATGTAAGATTGGTCTTGAAGTTCCTCCATTTGTTTGCAGTAGACTAAAGTACGTACCTTTTCATACTCGCATCAATATCATACGTCTCCTATAACATATTATAAAAAAGTGAATTGGTGCAAATCAAATTAAGTAGCAGTAAACTAATTGAAAAGCAATACCACATTGTGTTTCATTTAACTTACCAATATTGTCTTCCAAATCTTATTTTTTATTTCAATGCTTACTGAGTGCCAATTCATGATATTTATAGGCACCGTATTACGTACCACCACCCCAATATAGCTATTGAATTGGACGTCATTCCTCCCAATTGGTTGACCTTTATCATTTACCTCGATCGTGAACTTAACTCCGGAAGCACGACTTTTAATTATCTTAGGCATACTGGTGATACCTCATTTTTTAGGCCCTTGAGAGCCTTCACTTGAGTGTTCAGAAGGATCCATCAAATCTATAAACAACAACAAAATATGGTTAGCATCATATATGCAAAATATGATATAACATGATAAAATTAAAAAAATAAAATAAAATTATAAAAAAACATAATAACTTTGACACATGAGGCAATTGATTATTACCTTAAAAAATACTCAAACCCACAATCTTTCATTATTGTCTCGAGCATACACAAGATGATGCTCATCCATTTGGTCAAATAAATCAGCAGGTGGCAAATTATTACAAGAAGACATGTGCTCCATACTAATATCGCATAAATCATCATCTTTATCATAGTCTTGTGGAGGTGTTAACAGCACTACAGACCATTTGGCATCAATTAGATTTTCAATGTAAAATACTTGTCTTGCTTGTGAAGCCAATATAAACTAATCATTCCTATGTCCAATCCGATTGAGATCAACTAGCACAACTCCTAGATCATTAACTTTAACACCGCTACTATTCTCAATCCAATCACATTTGAAAACTGGACCATGGACAAGCCATCGTAGTGTTGATGAGACATTATGATTGGATGATAAAAGTTCATTCTCAATCTGTATCATAACATATATTAGATGATCCATATTAAAAATAAATTTAATGTCTAGACAACAATAAGTATTCTTACCCATGTGCGTAACCAATTACTTAAGGTTCGATTTTGTTCATCATGTAACCATTTGAGTCGTTTTGACTTGATAGAATTGTCGACCCTTAACTGATTTAAGTGCTCACTGCATGTTAAGAATAAATCATCATACAATAATTCAAATATTATTTCATATAGTAATAAAATATGAGTCATAAAATTTAATTACCTTATATATGGTAGAACTTCACTCATATTCATCAAAACATACAAGTGCGCTTGATAAAAGAGGACATGGATCAGCTTTCTCAACATTTCCACTAGTTAGAGCTTTTCCATTCCGAGTTGAATGACCAAGTACATTTTTTCATGGGGGAATTCCAATAATATTCATATCAGATAAATAGTCAACGCAGAATTCTAATGCTTCTTCTGTAATGTACGACTCAGCAATACTACTCTCAGGTCTATTACGATTTCGAACATAACCCTTTAACACTTTCATGTATCTTTCAAATGGGTACACCCATCGTAAATATACGAGACTGCATAATTTTACTTCTCTGATAAGATGAATTGTGAGGTAGACCATAATATCAAAAAAGCTGGGAGGAAAGTACTTCTCAAGCAAACAAAGTGTTGTGACAAGTTCGTTTTGAATTCCATCTAACTTTGACACGTCCATCACCTTTTGGCATAACGAATTGAAGAACATGCAAAGTCTGATGAGAGCATATCTAACATGTTTGGATAGCACACCTCGTAAAGCAATAGGTAAAAGTTGTTGCATTAGGATGTGACAATCATGCGACTTCAACCCATACAGTTTCAAGTCGTCCATGGATACTAGATTTCTGATGTTCCAAGAATACCCATCTGATACCTTAATCTCACTGAAAACTTTACAGAATATTTTTTTTTCTTCTCTAGATAAAGAGTAGCATGCAGGTGGTAGAAATGTACGATTACCGCGAACTTGCGGTTCCAACTCAAACCTTAACCCCATGTCTTTCAAATCCATTCTTGCTGCTAATCCATCTTTAGATTTTCCTAGAATATCAAGCAATGTCCCAAAAAGACTATCACAAATATTCTTTTCAATGTGCATGACATCTAGAATATGTCTGATATGCATGGACTTCCAATATGGTAAATTAAAGAAAATTGACTTTTTTTTTCAGCACTGTGTAACAACATCTTCTTTACCCATTGTACTTCGTTTCTTTGACTTTCCCCATGAATTTACTAAACATTGAACTTTGTGAAAGACTTTTTCACTGCTTAATGGTTGGGGAGCAATTCTGAATTCTTATTCACCATTGAAGGCCTTTTTCTGTCTGCGGTAAGGATGATGCCGTGGTAAGAATCTCATGTGTCCAACATATGACATATTTTTACTATATTTTAAGTGATTAGCTTGGGTGTTCTCAGCACAGATAGGACAAGCATAATACCCTTTAACAATGCAACCAGATAAATTACCATATACAAAAAAATTATTGATTATCCATAACAAAACAGCTTTCAAGTAAAATGACTCATTACGGTATGCATCATGTACTTTTACACCTGTGTCCCATAACATTTTTAAGTCTTCTATAAGTGGAGCCAAATAGACATCAATATCATTACCAAGTTGTTTAGGACCTGATATTAGTAACGTCAACATCATGAACTTTCTCTTTATTGTTAACTATAGTAGTAAATTATAGTTTACCATAATCACCAGCCAACAACTATATCGACTACTCAATGTACTATGCGGATTAATCCTATCTGCTGATATAGCAAGCCTTAAGTTTCTTGGCTCTGAAGCAAACTCTGACCACATGTAGTCAACCAATTTTCATGATGGTGTATCCAATGGATGCCCCAACTGACCATCAATTTCCCTTTTACTTGAATGCCATGTAAGGTGTTTTGATATTTCAGAACTTTTGAACATTCTTCTAAATCTTGGTATTAGTGAAAAATACCATAACACCTTAGCAGGCACACCAGTCTTTATTTTGTTACCGTTTTTCATTACTTTCCATCTTGAAAGTCCACAAGTTGGACATTGAATGTCATCCTAAAACTCCTTCCGATATAATATGCAATCATTTGGACAAGAATGAATCTTTTGATACTCCATCCCTAATGTATTCAATGTTTTCTTGGCATCATACATGGATGTAGGCATTTCGTTATTATCAGGCAAAATGTCGGCAATCAAATTTAAAAGATCACTGAAGCTTTGATCGGACCAACTGTATTTTACCTTCAAATTATACAATTTAACTAGAGCAGATAATTTAGTAAACTTCACTGATCCAGAATACAAAGGTTTCTCAGCATCACAAAGTAATCTTTCAAAGTGGTTAGGATTACTATCATACTCTGCAAATGCCTCTTGTACCATTTCTACAGTGTTATCAACTTCTTCGATGTGTTATATCTCCTTAACAACTTTAGCATTCTTACCAGTAGAAGACCCAATAATACTGGTTTCTCCGTGCCATATCCAGTTTTGATAGCTGCTATCAACTTCATATATATATAAATGTTTCTGTATCTCATATGGGGTATGACGCTTCATGTTGCCACATTTAATACATGGACACCAAATTAATTCAGGGTTATCACTATTCTGAATAGCATAATCTAAAAAGTTATTCACCCATAGATCATATGCCTCTGATCTTCTATCAGCAAACATCCAAGTTTTATCCATTCTGAAATTTAAAAGACATTTAATTATTTACTTTTCAAGCATCTAATGTACTATTTTGAACAACATAATCTAATTAATTATCTATTTAAAATTTAACTAAATATATTAATTTATGTTAACAATAAAATCAATATAATTAAATTTGATAAAATACACCAATTAATCTTACGTAAAAAAATTAATTCAACCATAAATTCATCTACACCTAATATATAATTAATTTATCAAAATATAAATTCATCTAATTAACATTTTTAATTTATCAATTAATCTAAAAATCTTAATAATTATGAAATAATAAATATATCAATATATATCCATTCATACCAAATATGTTAATCAAAATATACTAATGAAAAAAATTAAAATTTCATCAATTAATAACAATTCACCTAACACAATTAAATAAAAACTTTTCAAAATAAAATTTCATCTACCTGGACAGAGAACAAAGAGATGGCCGAAAAGGTTGCCAGCAGCTACCCCAACTGGTTCTGGACGAACAGCAGACAGGGAAATGGCTGGAGAATGGCTGTTGTGTGGACAGAGACCAAAACAGAGAGTGCTGGAAAGGCTGTCAGCAGCTACCCCAACTGGTTCTGAACGGACTGCAGACAAGGAAATGGTCGGAGAATGGCTGGCTGTGTGGATAGAGACCAAAACAGAGAGTGCTGAAAACGCTGCCAGTAGCTACATCAGTTGGTTCTGGATTGACTGTAGACAAGAGAATAGCCGGAGAATGGATGGCTAGCTGTGTGGATAGAAACCAAAACAGAGAGTGCCGGAAAGGCTGCCAGCAGCTACCCCAGCTGGTTCTGGATGGACTGCAGACAAGAGAATCGCTGGAGAATGGATGGCTGACGGTGCAACTGCTTTTGGACAATCTGTGAAAAGGAGAATTCTGACCTAGAGAGAAAAAATTTCGCGGGATGTTATGGCGGGCTCTAGAGTGCTCTGGAAAAAAATTTAGATCCCTACCCTTAAAAAACAAGGTAACATATCCTTCAACATCAGTTATGGAATAACTGACGTTGAAGGTTCCCATTCTCTAGCCTTCAACACCAGTTATTCTAGAACTGGCGTTGAAAGTTCTTTGGTCTTTAATCCGGACCTTGGTGCTACCTCTTGCAGCAACAGTGGTAGCCCTTGCTGCAAAGCAATGGCTGCTTACAGCTGTAGCAAGGAAAGTAGCAGCAATAAATGCTGCTGAAACCAAGGCATTGCTGCTACTTTTTGCAGCAGTAGCAGCAGCATTCCTTGCTGCAGCTGTAAGCAGCCATTGCTGCTACAAGAGGCAGCAACAATTTTAGCCTGCGTCAAAGGATTTATTTTTAAAAATCTGGACCTTGGTGCTGCCTCTTGCAACAACAGCAGCAGCCCTTGCTGTAGAGCAATGGCTGCTTACAACTACAGAAAGGAAAGTAGCAGCAACGAATGCTGCTGTAACCCAAGCATTAATGCTGCCTCTTGCAGCAGCAGCAGTAGCATTCCTTGCTGCAACTGTAAGCAGCCATTGCTGCTGTAAGAGGCAGCAGCAATTTTGGCTTGCATCAAAGGATTTATGGTCTTTAATCCAGACCTTGGTGCTGCCTCTTGCAGTAACAGCAATAGCCCTTGCTGCAGAGCAATGGCTACTTACAGCTACAGTAAGGAAAGTAGCAGCAACAAATGCTGCTGTAACCAAGGCATTGCTGCTACAAGAAGCAACAGCAGCAGCAGCATTCCTTGCTGCAGCTGTAAGCAGCCATTGCTGCTGCAAGAGGTAGCAGCAATTTTGGCCTGCGTCAAAGGATTTATGGTCTTCAATCCAGACCTTGGTGCTGCCTCTTGCAGCAACAACAGCAGCCCTTGCTGCAAAGCAATGGCTGCTTACAGCTGTAGCAAGGAAAGTAGCAGCAACAAATGCTGCTGTAACCAAGGCATTGCTGTAGCTTCTTGCAGCAGCAGCAACAGCATTCCTTGTTGCAGCTGTAAGTAGCCATTGCTGCTGCAAGAGGCAGCAGCAATTTTGGCCTGCGTCAAAGAATTTATGTTTAAAAATCTGAACCTTGGTGCTGCCTCTTGCAGCAACAGCAGCAGCCCTTGCTGCAGAGCAATGGCTGCTTATAGCTGCAGCAAGGAAAGCAGCAGCAACGAATGCTGTTGTAACCTAGGCATTGCTACTGCCTCTTGGAGCAGCAGCAGCAGCATTCCTTGCTGCAGCTGTAAGCAGCCATTGCTGCTGCAATTTTAAACAATCATCGCAAAAAAATTTAAAATTTTTTAAGTATTGAAAATATTTTTCTTAAAAAATATACTATCAAAAATTTAAAAAATTCATAAAAAATAGCTAATTAGTTAAAAAAAATTTAAATTTGAGGGATAAAATCAAAATAAACTGTAAAATCTATTTGAGAAGTTTGTAGTCATTTTTAAGAATGAGAAAATTATTAATTTTTTATAATTGTTTTGAGTTAAGAGTTAATTTGGATAAAATCAATAAATTAGGGTTTGTTTGGATATATTTTAAAAGTTAGAGTTTGATTAGAGAAAGGTTAAAATTTAAAATTTAAAATGGTATTTATTTAATAAAATATTATAGGGTAAATATCATTTAAAACTTTGATCTTTACACTATCTCTCCAAACAGACATTAAGTTTCAAAATGAATCCAAACTAACCTTAAATTTTTAATTTTGTCTAAATTGAACCTTAATTACAAATGCCGTTTAAATTAATTTTTTTTGTAAGGGCATCATCGACTGTTAAATCCTTGATTCCCTTCATTTCAGAGAAAACACAGAGCCCTGTTGCTCGAAGAGAGAAAAGAAAAAGATAAGAGGAAAAAGAAAAGGAAAGTTGTATATTGAACGAGATTTTCTTGTTAAAGAATCGAGTATTAGTGATATATATACTAATTGAAGCTGAATTTGTCAACGGAGAGTGAAGGTTCGTCCGAAGGCTCATTCTATCAGACCTTCAAATTTGTCATTGCAGTATTAGAGCGAAATTACATATCTCATGAACAACAAGAAACTCAAGAAGAAGATTTGGGGATTGTAGGAAGAACATCGTATGCAATCAAACCTTCAAATTTCTTGATATTGAGTGACAAATTGAGAGAGAAAAACAAGATTTACGTTTCTGGGGAGAAGACCAAAACGGGGAGAACGCTGTCATTTACCTCTATATATTTTATTGATATAATATCTTTTTTGCCCTTCAATAAATCCATTTAGGTTTCTGAGGAGAAGACCAAAACGGGAAGAAAACCAAAATAGGAAAAACGCTGTCGTTTACGTCTATATATTCTACTGATGTAATGTCCTTTTTGCCCTTCAATAAATCAATTTTTTACAAATGTCGTTTAATTGATTTAGATGGAAGGTTCAATTTGGATAAAATTAAAAGATCGAGGTTAGTTTGGATACATTTTAAAACTTAATGTCTGTTTGGAGAAATAGTGTAAATGTCAAGATTTTAAATGATATTTACCCAATATTATAATATTTATTACAAGTTTGACTTACATTATAATTAATTGGTAAATATTTGTGGTTATTTGTATTTTTTTAAAAAAATTTAAAATCTATTTATATTAGATTAAATAAAGTTTTATGATGAAGGAGATAAACGTTACAATTTGAATTTTTATAACTTTTTATATTAATTTAAAAATATTAAAAATTAAATTAAAATAACGTATTGTAGTATTTATTATAATAATAATTAATTTGTTAACATAGTTTGAAATATTTATTTTCTTCAAATTTACTTAAATAATTTAATGTAATTTTATAAAATAAAATTATAAATTATTTTATTTTAATATTTTAAAATATAATTTTATCCAACAATTCAAAAGATATTAGGATCAACATAAAAAAAAAAAACTTAAGCTTTATCAGTATTCAATTTGATTTTTATAGTTTCAATTTAATCAATTTTATATGCTAAATATCAATTTGATTCAATTTAGATTTTGGCACAATCCGATATTAATTAAGAATTTTTTTATTATTTACAATATTTAAAAAATAATTCTAATAACTTTTATACTTTATTTTAAATTCATTTTTAAATTTAAAAAATTTACAATTTATGAATTGTTTTTCATAAAGGTTTATATTTTTGAAAATATAAAATTATATATATATATATATATTTAACACTAAAAAATTTTGAAATTCTTTTAAGGTAGCTCGAACATTTTTTTTTTAAGGTTCATGTTAAATTAAAATTTATTATAAGTATTCTATTTTTAATTTTTTATAAGATTTAAATTGACTCAAATTAAAATTTTAGATGTGAAATTAATTAAATTGAAATGATAGAATGTAAATTAAAGTTTAGATAAAAATTAATTTTTTAAAGTAAATATTATTTTAAAATCTAAATAATATATATTTAATTTTTTATCTGAAATTTTAAAACATCTTTTAAATAGATTTTTATTGATGAAAAATAATAAAGTTAAACCTTAATCTAAACTAGTCGAATGAATTAATTGAGTTAAAACAAATAAAAAATTAGTCAAATAAATTTCATGCTCTATATTGATCTATTATTATAATGTTAAATAATTTTTAACTCAATCACTATTTATAATAATTTTACAAATTTTTGATAAATTTTTTTAAAAAATAATACTTAAAAAATTTTAAAATTTTTTATGATGATAAATTAAATATAATATTCATTAATTTATATTTGTTTAAGAATATTTTTAAAGTTTTAGATAATTTTTTAAAAAATATTCTTTTAAATTAAAAAAATATTTTATTGAAAATATATACAATTTTTGTGTTCCTTTAAATGAAATAAAATAATCTTACTTCAATATACAACGATCACGCTTTCATATACAAATTGCACACCACAAAAGGTTGATTTAAAGCTGAGTAACCAGACTGGGGTACTATTGTATAAATTTAGAAAGTTTAAGTGCTTTTTTTGTTTTTAGAAAATTAGTTTCAGTGCATTTAAAAAAATAGAAAAATTAAAAAAGTTGATTTGAACAGAGTCAAACGAGATTGGGGGCATTATATAAATTGTAGAAAGTTAGGGTGCGTTTAAGAAATAGAAAAAAGTAAAATGACGCATCAAACAAAAAATATTTGTTAATCTATGAGGTTTCTCTTTTGGTGTTATCCCCAAAGAGAAAAAGAAAAAAAAACCTCCCATCTGGAGGAAGAAACACGGTGCTTTGTCCTCAGACGAAACATCTTTCTCTCTCTCTCTCTCTCTCTCTAAGAAAAGCTCGCTCGCCAATCTCCAATTACTCTGCTCTCCATTTCTTGATCTTTCACTGTTATAGCTCTCTCTCCCTCTCTCTATTCGGCTTCATTATCATGAGTACACAGACTCATATATAGACCTCTAGATATATCCATACCCACAATTTTACTTAAGTTCTTGATCTTCTTTTGCATGCTATTTGTCTATCTTGAAACAACCAAGCCCTGTAACACATGTAACATTGATTCTTGATCGTCTATGGATCCACCAAGTATTGCAATCTTGTGATTACTGCGAGTGAATGAGAAAGAGATATGGGATTGGAATCTGCTGGTGGGTTCTCTGAATCGTCAAACAGCCCTGGAATTTTGTTTCTAAAACAGGCAATCTAATTGGTGATCAATCGGGATTTTTGGGTCACGCTGCTCTATATTTGTGTTTGTGATTGTGATTGATTGATAGGATCAACCGAGCAATTGGGCATGGCCAATCTTGGTTAGGAGCTTAATTATTCATATCTAGGTCATGGATGAGGTCAGTTCTAGCAATGGAGATGGACCTCACGGTGGCCAACTGGGCTCTGAAGAAGCATCAAAGGCACGGTGGTGGCCCAGGCAGCTGGTTTTCGGGCCTTATCCCCCGCGAAATGAGGCTGAGAGCAAAGCACAACCATTACGTGTCGCTGTGAGGAGACCTGTGAGTGCTTCCACTTCTTTTCAGGTTTTTGCTTTGCTGGTTTAGCGCTTTATTGAGTCCCTTGTGGTCATTTATAGTGGGCGTATGCACTGGCTGTGTTTGAATGTTGATAGAAGCTCAAGATTGATGACTTCAGTTCGATTTGATGATGGTATGGTTTAAGAGATGCTAGCTGGTTTAGTAATCATGAGTGACATTTAACTGATTGGATGGGTGGCAGCTACTATAAAAAAACTCCATTTGGTAGACAATGCAAACTGTCTATGCTATTTTTGAGGGAAAATATACGTGGTATTTGATTATGAAGAGAGAATAATGTTTTTGTAGTGTAAACATGGAGAAAAAAAAGCACAGAGCTCTCTGTTCCTTGTCGCTAGGGATGTGGAAACTACAATTAGTGCCATAAAGAAAGGGACTGTCCAAAACATTTGGTCAGCTCCTTATTGTATGCACTGCAAGTGCTAGCCTTCTCATTGCAAGCAAATTTTCAAATAAGAATACTGTTACAAGGGCATATACAGTCACTTGGAGCAAGGCCTAAAGGACCCATACTGGTTGCTTTGGTCGTGAATATAACCTTGCCCTGCTCCACTGGTTACCGCCATTTCATTTAAAGCATGCCATTACTTGTCTATGTTGTATCCCTTCCAGTTTGAAGAATCTTCTTTATCTCTTCTACTGCACATGGGTACCATATTGACTGATAAAACTTGAATTTCAATGGTGATGTGGGCTCAACCTGGAAGCTGAACCACATAAAAGCATCTCTGCAGTGAAGTCACTCCATGAAGCACTTTGTGATCTCTACGAAAGCCCGACGGTGCAAGAACTCCTAAAGAGCCCTTCATCTCCTTTTTTAATATTTAAACCTCAATCTCTAACATCAATTTGATAAAAAAAAATCATCCTAAGTGGTTACGCCAGCCTTTGGAGATTGACATTACTCCTTAAAAAGAAAAATGTTCTTCTAGCAGCTATACCTTTTTATTTTTAACTTTATAACTGTTGGTGAAATTAGTATATTTGGTTGATTTCTAAGAGCATTTTCACAGAAGAGCTTGGTTGATTGGGTAGAGTGAAGTAAACCTTGAATACCCACTCTAAAGAGAGTAATCAATCAATTTCTACAAGTGTCTTCCACCAACCTCTCTTGTTGTTACAGGCACATTGAAAATATGTATGAAATAAGTAGGATTACTAGGAGAAAAATACTTAATATGGTAAGTAATTTCCCCCACTGGATGATAGTCCATGATATTCATTTGATTGTCTTGTTTCCAATTGATATAATTATTTCATATCCCACCACTTTGTTACAAGAGTCAAGAGACTGGCCGAAATAAGTATGAGGGAGATGTCCGGTTGTTGTTATTAAGATCAGGTTAAATGTGCTTCGTGTTCATAGGATTGTTTGTGATCGAATTTGTAACAAGTCAAATGGCTACCTATATAAGCAGCTTTAAGGAATTATTGATCGTATAGAAATTTCAGTTCATTATCAAATTCTATGAATTTAGTTTCTCTGCTAGACCCCTGGTTGGAGAAAAAGAAAACGTGTGGGAGAATCAGTTTTCCGGAATATATTCTATGTTCTATTATCAAGAGTCAGTGATCTGTTTAGTTATGAAAATGAACATGGGTGTTACGAAGTCATCACTTGCCCTTAATTCCCTGTGTCTCCAGGTTTTGTATCTAGAAATAATCCTTTTCCCTCTTGGTCCTTATACCCTACTCTGATGCTATCTCAGTTTTTGATCATAATTTGTTCTTGCAATCCTAGTGCCATGTTCGTTATTAATTTCTGGGCCTTTTTGTTAAAAATTTGTTGACATTCATGAGCTCACCTTTTGCCCATCCTAATCTTGATATTCCACCTGAATTAATTGATCTATATTGCTTGGAGATTATTTTTTATTCTTGTGTATATGTATCTTTTCACATCCCATGTCATTGACAAATCATCATGAGAATCACTAACATTATACAACATAATTTTGCTGCAAGCATAATATAGTAGCCTTTGCTTTTGATAAGAAGTATCCTTGCATCCAAATTAGATTCTCGTTTCAATTATATTTGTTATTGCAAGGAGAAAGAGGAAGTTGATGCTGAGGCATTTTTTTAAGCTTGTATCATAATGATGGAAACACAGAAAGGTCATATGGAAGCCTCCGGATGGTTATGCAGACAAACTTTGCTGTGTGGAGTTTTATTAGATGCTTTATACCTTATTATGTTTTTGAGCTTCTTAGATTGAAGTTTAATAACGGCAAGTTGGAAGTTGTAAACACAGTGGGCTATCTGGCGATCTTTGTTAAAGTGTTTAGGATGTAAGATATTTTGTTTCCATGATTTACTTGTATATCCTTTCAGTTGTTTTTTAGATCCCTATTAGCCTGGAACTCAATCGTATGCCAGTATGAGAAAAGGTTAATTGGGTAATAGAATCAAAATCATCCTAAAGTGGAGCCTACTCTTAGGAAGAGTGTACTTGCAAATCTGCAAGGGAGGATGGATGCGGAAAAAGGAGCAGTAGGGTGGAGCTGTAACAATGAAGGTGTTCTTGATGTTATTCTTATGCTTTTAGAGGATCTATAATAGTGAGAGTGTACATAATTTCACTTGGGGAGCAAGTTGGAAGAGAAGTGCATTTACTATGGTTGGTTTTGCTTGGGAGGCAGTTTTGGCTGCAATTTTGATCATAGATAACCTTTGGAGGGTGGTAGATTCTGGTAAATTGATGTTTACTTCATAAAAATGAGACCAAGATTGCAAATCATCTTTTTTTCTCTCTTTGAGGTGAAACAACTTTTGGACTTGTGTCTCTGTCCATAATTTGTTCTTGTCTCCTTCGTTGTGGATGCTAGAGAAATTATGAAGAGACTTCTCTGTAAAGGAATGATGACAAGGACAAAAATCTACTCAATTTATAAGATATTACTTCTTTTAATATGTAGAAGAACATGATAACTTGTGAGGGGGATTGGTTAATTCTTCATGGGGAAGGCTGGAGACAGTGATAGAGGCAGGGATTGACATTAGCAAACCTTTGCACTCCTCATGGTAGTAACATTTGGAAGCGCATGAGATGTGGTTGAACTTTTTCTTTGATAATGTTTATTTCCAAATAGGGTTTGATACATTTCATGTGCATTTTCCTTCTTTCTTTTCTGTTACTTTTACACTATACACCTATAACCTATGGCTTTTTACATGCTATCAAAGATTGCAAACTGCAAGACGTGAATATTGTAAGTATTAAAGTAAGATTCGTGGTATTGTCTTAGGTGACAATACAAATGTTGAGATTGATAGGCATATTAGGTGAAGTGAGATCAAAGGGGTTATATCATCACTGATCATGGGAGGGAAGAATATGCATTCTGTCCTCTGCAGTTGCTGTGTTCTTCACCTACAAATGTTTCTTTCGTAGCTTACACAACAACTTGAAGCAAGTTTTGTCATTAAAGTTTCAAATAAATGAGAGATGATCGTCATAAGTTACTGTGTTGCGTAAACAAGATTGAGAAGCTATAGACCACTTTTTGTTCGATGGTAATCATTTTTATTGTGGAATTCTGCCCTTCTGTTTCATTATTCATTTTTTCTTTGATTGTTGACGTTGTTCTCACAGCTTTCTATTCCTCCTTTGTGGTTTGGTCGCTTTTCTTCCCAACAAGTGCTTCAAGCATTACATTTTTGTGATTAATGTTAGGTAGAACATTTGAATTCCTAATGTTAGAGAATGAAACTTCCATTTGCTGGTGGTTTTGTTGATGTCATTTGTTAGTGTAGCTTTGCTATTGATGTTTTTTTCCTACTGCCATTGTTGGCTAGAAAACTCTAAGAGCTGAAATAATGTAATTTTTGTTGAGCAGTTGGTGGCAAGATTGACAAAGGACATAGTTGAAACATACCAAATATGCAATCCACAGTTCAAGTATTCAGAAGAATTAAATCTAAAGCGGTTTTTAACCAGCCCATCAGTTGGAGTCCTCAATGATGGCTATGATAACGTCAATTCTGATCTTATTCTGACTGTGAACTATGTTTTGGTCAATTCAGACACACAGCAGAGGTTTGTTGTGTTCTTACTTTCCTTGAGCTGTTAATAAGTTCCTTTTGAAACTTTTTTTTTTTTTTTGCCTTATTCCCAAATTATTTTGCATAGAAAGGGAGTTGAGGGTTAGAAGAGGCTGGCTTAGAATGGTCTTGAAAAATGGTTTTTAGTTGCCTTTTTGGAATAATTGTATCCATTGTATTTTTCAAGATTGATGCCTGCAGTGGGTTTAGTTCCATTCCCATGGCTTAACATTCCAGCTGATTAACATTCAATAGTCCAAGCTTATGGATTTAGTTTCTGTGGAACGCTATACGACCATTTAATGAGAACATTTATATATAAACTGTACACAAATGTTGGTTGTCAGGTCCATTAGTCTGTACTTGTCTAGTCTTCATGTTATCTGTATGTATCTAGTTCCCCATTTGGGGCGCTTGAATTAAAAATTAATGAGAACAAACAAATATTATTTTTGATCGTTGTATGAAAAGAGGGCATAGACAAAGTATTCCTTCAGGGTAGTGATGTATAATTTGTGATGTTAATTTGAATTTGTTCATGGTGGCTTCTTGCTATTTATTTTGTTTCTCTCTGGTTATTGTCAGATACATTGTCAAAGATGTTCTTGGCCATGGGACTTTTGGGCAGGTTGCAAAATGTTGGGTTGCAGAGACGAAAAGTTATGTCGCTGTCAAGATAATTAAAAATCAGCCTGCTTATTATCAGCAGGCACTGGTTGAAGTATCAATTTTGACAACGGTAATTTAATCCTTCATGAGCTCCATTTTCCCTATTAGAAATAATGCTTTGTTTGCACTGTTCTGAATGGAATAGCTGTGAACCACCGGGAGTAATGTAAGTTAACAGATCTAAGTTGGATACAGATTAGGCAATACATGAGGTAAAGTTATGAAGAAATAGAACAAATAACATAGGGTCCTTAGATCAATGCTAGAGCTCCTAAGAATCACATCCTAGGGTAGTATCAAAATCTAAAATTTCTTTTGTTCTTTGAAACCTTTAGGAAATTTGACATTATACAACCTTATATGGCTAGGAAAAGTTGGCCAAAATGGTCACCCACTAAACTTGCTAAACAAAACTTAGACATTGAGACCTAAACACAAAAACTTAAGCTAGCTGGCATTTGTGTGGATGAGAAGAATGACCTTCACTAGAAAATTATAACAAACTTGTCCCACAGTAAGGACCAATTTTATTGTTGCTTTTTCATATAAGATGCTTTTCTCAATAATAATAATAACAACAACAATATAGGTTTATTTGTCAGGCTCTAATGTATCTTCTGTATTTTACAAGTATTAAGCTTCCACACAGAACTTCCTATAAAAACGAATCAAAGTTTATCATTTTCAGTTATTTAAAATCTACTCTTCCTTGGCTTTTTGATGTCTGCATCATGGAGAAATTGATCAACAAATATGCTCTACTGCTTGCTTTTTGCAGTTGAACAAGAAATATGATCCGGAAGATAAGCATCATATTGTTCGGATTTATGATTACTTTGTATATCAACGCCATTTGTGTATTTGTTTCGAACTGCTTGACACGAATCTGTAAGTCACTGGACTATTTATAAATAGTATCTTGGTGTCTCTGCTTCTGCTAACTTTTACCTTGTATATATGCAATATTGTTCTAGTTTCTGGTGAGCTTGGCATTGACATGTTGTGCTAACTTAGGTATGAGCTGATCAAGATAAACCAATTTAGAGGGCTGTCATTGAACATTGTCCAGCTCTTCTCTAAGCAGGTATATCAGTTAAGCTGAATTCTTTTCTATGCTGTTGATAGGATTTGATTGATTATATGTCTTACATTGATGATTTTGCTTCCCTTTTAAATAGATCTTGCGTGGATTGGCTCTCCTGAAAGATGCTGGGATAATTCATTGTGATTTGAAGCCAGAGAATATTCTTCTGTGCACGAGGTGAATTGCTTATTAGGTTTTCCTTTAATCTCCAAAGTATAGAGCATATGTTTTCATTAAAGTTGAATCTTGTGTCTTTGAAATATCAGTCTGAAGCCAGCAGAAATTAAAATAATTGACTTTGGATCAGCATGCATGGAAGATCGCACTGTCTATTCCTACATTCAGGTTTCCTTCTCTGCTGATGCTTCTGCTTATATTTATTCTTATAATGCTTGGGAAAGTTCACTAACTGGACATTTGTTAATTCTTTTTGCAGAGTCGTTACTATCGGTCTCCTGAAGTTCTTCTTGGCTACCAGTATCCTTTAAGATCAATTGGAAGCTCTATTCTTTGCTTTTGCCTCTTTAGTTGATTTTAGTTTCTGCTTTTTCCAATGGGTTGATCATGATTTTAGATTCTTTCCTGAGCCTTGAACAAATTTCAACCAACTTGGCCTAAGTTTGATGACTGACATCAACAGTCAGGTTCCTAGAGAACTAATTGGGGCGAAATTGAGTTTAGAGCTCAAAATTTTGCAGATTTCTGTTAGAATTTTAAGATAAATCCTGTCTTGATCAGAAAGAAGGCTCAAGTATGCGATAGATCAAACCTAAATTTCACTTGACCACCCTGTAGACTGTCAAAATGGCTAGCTTGACATGATTAAAGCTTTATTAATACAGACCCGTAACAGTCTTGGAGTGGGCTTTGAATAATCATCCTTTGGTTTGGAGTAGCTAGTTTTCAAGTAGTCTGTCCATATGAGTTTCTGTGATCCTTTAATGCTTATTACCGATTTTTTGAAATTCTGGTAGTGTGGCTGAGAACTGTACACAACTGTCAGAAGGTTACTTCTTTGAGAGTAATCATTGAATTTTGTTTGTTGATGCTTCTAATCTTGAGTTCACTAAATTGTTTGCCTTGCTGGCACTGTACCTAATCTTTTTCTCTTTCTAAAACATTAATTGAAAAGTTCCTTCATCAATGGAATACTCCAAAATTTATTTCTTCTATTTGGCCCACTGCTGATTCGGAATATGTGACAGGCTTTGAGTTTGGACCTTGACCATTTCCCAGATATACTACAGCTATTGATATGTGGTCCTTTGGTTGCATTGTTGCTGAACTGTTTTTAGGGTTGCCATTATTCCCAGGAGCTTCAGAATTTGATCTTCTGAGGCGGATGATCAAAATACTGGGGTATGATTCTATTCTTTTGAGTTGGTAAATGAGGAAAATATTTGCTTTTCTGGGCATTGTTTGCTGTTTGTGACTAGTAACGTTGAAGTCATTTTGCGAGTTTTTTTCTCCCTTGTCACGATGTTGGTGAACTCCAATATAGAATTGTCCCTTTTAGAAACTTGGCAACCATAAGGTGTCACTCCATTTTCATTCTATCCCTAATTGCATTGTGTTTTATACCCTATATATTATGTCTTAGTTCTATTCAACCTGAAATATTTATGGATCATATGGTTGGGGATCAAATTCTACATTTTCTGTTTTAAAGAGTAGAGATCATAGAAGATAGTCAGAAATTCTGTTTGGCAGGTTTCTTTAGTATTATTGTGGGGATTTAATTCAAAATTTTCACTTCCTAAAATTGTTAAAATAATCAATAAAGTTCAAAATTGCTTTTTCCTAGTTTATTACCAAACATTTCCATCGAGTTTTCATCATTTTAATAGTGCTGCTGCCAATCATAATATTCATATACTCATGTTTGAAGAGAATTCTCTATTTTGAGCACAAAGGTAACAGTCGAATAGCAAACACTAAGAGATATCATTGGGATATGACTAGTAAGCTCACCCATAATCAGATCAAAAAGATAAGACTTATAGCAAATCCTATAATGCAAGAAAGAAACTAAGCCCTAAAAAAGGTAACCTTTGAGGAAAACCCTGAATTTTTCAGATCTGAGTAAGGTTGAGGATTTCCTCCCCCCACACCTCCCCCATTCTTCTCTCTGCGTGCCCTGCGGTAGTTTCTATTTGACATTTTCGGTTTTCCATCGTGAAGAACTGTTGACATTCTAAATGAAATGGGGGTTTCCTTTATGAATCATGGGCAGGCTTGGGAGAGCACATTCTTCCTTGCTTCCTTGATGTCCTTAATTCTAGCTTCCTTTTCCATTTTGCGGAAATCTCAATTTTAGATAATAGAAAGACTTTTGACAGTTTGGATGTTGAAAGTCTTGCCTTGGTTGTGCTCTTCTATTGCTAACATTATGTTCATATATTGCCTCCTAGTCCAACTTCTGATGTTGTCCAGATGTCCTTTTGGACAACTATAATGTGCTAATGGGATAAGAAGTGGTTTTTTTTCGCATGGTAAACTTCTAGCCTGTTTGCTTTCATCTGTTATGTTTTGTTTACGCTTCTCTTGAGCAGCAGAGCATTCCATCTTGTTTTCTCTTCTTTGCTTTATGGTAGAAGAACTCATTCCTCTAGAAAGAGAGAGTGAGGGAACTTACTCGTCTTTTAAATTTTACTTTCCTTACCCCTTTTTGGCCATGTCTAGGTGTTAGCATCTAGCTTATCCCATTCTGATGCTGTTTTCAGCTTCTGTTTTCTTCTGTCAAACATTGGTATGCACAAACATGTAACTTTTTTGGTTTTCTCATCACATATCAGATTTTGTATGAACCAGAACTCTGTTTTTAATACTTGCTACCTGTTAGTTGTATCTTTATGATCTTTTTAAAAAAAAAAAATTGTGTGGTTGTCATGTTGTAGAGGACAACCCCCTGATTATGTTCTAAAGGATGCAAAACACACAAGTAAGTTCTTTAAGTGCATTGGGAGTGTCCACAGTATAGAAAGTGGTGAAGTTTCCGTGGGTTGCAGAAGTGCTTACCAAGCATTGACAGAAGAAGAATATGAAGCTGTAAGTGTTCATACTGCAGTTTTTTAAAAGAACAGGACAATTGATAAACAGAAGAAAAAAGTAAGAGTTCTATATGAACATGTTATGTGAGTCTGGCAAATAAATCTTTCTTTTAGCACTTGTGTGTTTATGTTTTTATTTTGACGTAGTTTCTTTGTTTGTCGTTGGCTTCTTTTCAGAGAGAGAGGAAGAAGCCATCTATTGGAAAAGAATATTTCAATCATATGAATCTGGAAGAAATTGTTACAAACTACCCTTATAAGAAGAACTTGCCCAAGGAGGATATTATCAAAGGTTAGCTTTTATGATTTTGTATTTGGAGCATTGAATTGATCATATCATTACATTGCTTTAAGAATTTATTAATGGCCATATCTCATGAACCTTCTACAGAAAGCCAAATACGGTTGGCTTTGATTGATTTCTTGAGAGGACTTGTAGAGTTTGATCCAGCAAAACGGTGGTCACCTTTCCAGGTTCTTCTAATTTCTTTAGTTACCTGCTAGTTATATTATATCTATATTATGTTTCTAAGATGACAATAGTTACAGTTTCAACTCATGTTCCACAGGCTTCAAAACACCCTTTTGTAACCGGTGAACCTTTCACTTGCCCTTACAAACCTCCTCCCGAGACCCCTAGAGTGGTAAGTGCAAACCTTTCGAAGTTCATTTACTGTTATAATCAATGTTCGATGCCACTCCTGCAAAGAAGTTATTTGGATTTCCAGCCGCAGATTCTGATTGCAATTATTTTTCCACATCATTAGATGTTGTTAATTGCATACTTGCAAGGCTTGCTGGTTTTTGTGTTAATTGCTTATTTATGTTGTACTTTTATTTTATATACTTGACATACTTTCTTCTTGGTAGTTTAAAGTGTAAAGGGGAAAAGTTAGTTTTGAATCATTTGGCTTGTTAGTTCCAGTTTTCAGTCAACTATAAAGGACTATCAAGCACTTCTGAAAATTTTCCTCTGGAGATATGCATGCATTGTCAGTATCCAGTGTGTCTTTTCACATGCTTTATACCAGTGTCTTCCCTTCCCCCCCCCCCCCCCCCCCCCCCCCCCCCTCTTCTTTTAATAAATTCTTTCTGGGTTGAGCTTTTAGATTCTAGCACTATGTTAAATTTTGATGCTAGCTATTATGGGATAAAACTCTGATGTAACTTCATTTGTATAAAAATGTAAGTATAGATACTATATAGAAAAGAAAACAGAAAGCATTGCTTTTCTGCTTGTTTTTTCTTAATTTCTTTTTTTCAATTGTCTACAGCCTGTTGGTCAAAATATTAAGGTGGACCATCACCCAGGTGGAGGGCATTGGTTCGCTGCTGGTCTCTCTCCTAATGTAAGCTTGCTGCCCATTTAACTACCACATTATATTCATCAATGAAGATTATGCATTTTCTTAACGCATTTCTGGTTGGACTTCTTTATGTCCCATGCTGAAATGTATTTGCTCCTAATGCAGATTCCAGGAAGGAATAGAGTGTCTCTGCATAACAGCCCTCATTTTCAGATTATGCCATATCCACATGCTAATAGTTATGGCAGTGTTGGAAGTCATGGTAGCTACAATGATGGTACTGGGCTTGGGAGCAGTTATGGAAGTTATGGAGACAGTAGCAATATGTTTGCATATTATTCACCGGTGGGTCATTCTGGGATGAACATGCATGCACAAGGTGGCAGGTCAATGCTTGCAGGTAGCCCTGATACTAGATGGAGGATTATGCAGTACTCACAAGGAAGTGGAGTTGGTATGAGTCCATCTGGAGGAAATTTTGCACCACTTCCCCTTGGCACTAGTCCTTCACAATTCACTCCACCAAGTTCCTACAGTCAAGTTTCAGCTGGCTCTCCTGGACACTATGGCCCAACTTCTCCGGCAAGAAATAGTTGTCATGGATCACCTCTAGGGAAAGTTGCTGCTGTTAGCCAGTTTAACAGAAGAAAGAGTTGGGGATATTCTGGAAGTTCTCAATCTCAAGAGTCTTCACATTGGCAAGGACAATTTCCTGATTGCAATAATTCTAATCAAACTGAAGCAAGCTCTCAGGTAGTAGTTGGTTCACCATCACGTCTTCAATCAAATTCTAGTGCCACAAGCCGGAAGCAACCGCAAGGAGGCAGTGGAATTACTGCTGGCTATTCCACCATTCAGAACATGCCCAGCTCCTTCTCGCTTGGTCCCAATATGCAACTCCCTCATTGCGGGGGAGTGGCTCATGAAAATCCTGAGGTTGGCTTGTCGATGCCTGATCCTGGAGATTGGGATCCAAACTATAGGTGAGCACAATAACATTTCAAGTTAGATATAATCTTGCATAGATTGGATCTGAAGATATTGAAACTGATTATTAAACTGATAGTAGGAATCAAAAACAACTGCTAGATGTGATGCCTAAATAATCCAGTGCCATCTCCTCTTTTTTTTGTTCCCATGGATGAAATACCTCAGTGTTTGATCTTATCTATTGTTGGTGGATTTAGTTCAGCTGCTAACCAAGATGATGTGCAGCAGCTGGCACAAGGGCTAGACCTGTACGGTAAACTGTGCTAGTGGTATAGAGTGTTGCCTGCCTACTGAAGTCTGTTACCAAGGGCAGGCTACCATCTTTCCTTCATGGTCTATTGCGACTGTCAAAATTTTCTCATTTGACCCTAGTTTACGTGATTAACTGTATTATGCCCTTTGAAACCTTCAGAGTGATTTTTATCCACTAAAACATACATTCTTAATCAGGAGACATGTAATTCTTGACATATTCTCATGACTTTATATTGATTATAACCATAAAAACTTTATGGAAATTGTATATCTGCATAGATGATGTTACTTGCGACTATCATTGTCTAAAAATCTAAATTTCTTGGAGATCTTGGTACCAACAATTTCTGAAGCTGTTTTAGGAAAATCTTAAAGTTGTTTGATCATGTGATTATGTAGCTTTTGAAATGCTTCCTATTTATTTCTGTTCCAGTGATGAACTTCTTTTGCAAGAGGATGGTTCAGATGGGAGCTCTATAGTCGCTGAGTTCAGTAAACATATGCATATCAGTTCAGCTGATTCATTGGTTGGAGTCAGAAGATTCAATAGTGCCTCGAATACATGCTCAAATCTACCTATGCAAAGGTAGCTTATACACCTCAGTTCAGTAGTTTTGTTGTGTTGTCTAATTTTTTGTTGCTTTGAGCATGTGTCTGCATGTTTTTTTGCCATCTGCGAGTCATAGGCTTATATTTCTGTTCCATATGACTGATGCCACCTGTGAGGACTCAATTAATATGGGGATGAATATGCAACATAAGATTTGAATATTTCAAATGAATTTAGGTAATAAAATAATCGGACTTTCATTTGTATATTTGTATCATATTTAATGTTAAGAATAATCAAAATGTTGACAAATTGTAGTAAGTTCTCTTGCACTTTTAGGTATTTTATTCTGGGGAAGGAGTCGAGCAGATAGGAGCTTTCTTATTGGAATCTCTTTTTTGTTTTCATAATGTTTAATTGTATTTATGGTTTGCTTGATTTACTTCAGACAAAATGGGCCTATTCAAGCATTATCTCATGGTGAGGTGGGCAGCCCTCCTTCTTCTCATGATCCACATGCTGGGTTTTCCCGTTTTATGTCAAAGCCTTCGCATTTCATGCCTCATATCTCGCAAAATTCTCCCAGCCGTTTAGGGCAACAACCAGTTCAGCGGTTCAATCATGGGAGACCCCCTGCTGCTTGGGGTAGTGAATGGAATCACATTAAGGTTCAGCTTCCTCCTTCAAACTTCAACTCTGGGGGCCAACGTTCTCCTGGAAGTAGCTCATTTAGCAATGGCATGCCATGGGGTACTTTCTGACTTAAAACACTAGCTAGCATTATGTGCTTTCTGCTTTATTCTCAGTATAAGAGTCGAACACATTCTTATAATGGAATTACAGAGGGAATGGCGTGAAGCTGATTTTATTTTACCTGATCCTGGCATTGTACTGTAGGTCGTAGGGGTAATCATCCTGTGACAAGCATTCCACCAACATCTCGTGGAAGAAAAGACTATGGAAGGATTACCTAACATCAGAATCAATTGGATATGTTTTGAATTGCGTGCCATGGTGTATTGTGAATTGGCGAGAAAGTTGTACTCAATAGTTCACATGCCTAGGGGATCATGCTGAGCAGATGCTCATCCAGAGACCATGCTCATTCATTGTGCTTTGCATAAATATAATTTATGATTATTGTTTTTGTTTGTGCTCTCAATTGATGTTTTTTGGGTCTGCTGCGATCAATTGCCATTGTCTCTGCTCTTCCAGTACCAGAATTTTAGAATACTTCTATAATACTAATTCTGAGCACTTTGTGTCTTTTTTCTGTGTGAAATCTAACCCAAATCTTGTAGTATATATTGCAGCTGCTGAAAAGAATATTGACTGGAAGTTACAGGTCCAAGGTGATGATGATCTGAGTATCTTATGGATAAAATGCTCCTTGGGTTACTAGAAATACTGGAGGTTGTTTCTTCTTGCTTTTGTCTTTTTTTTTTTTTTAAGGATCAAGCTAAGGTTGTTTCTGAGACTCACCCAATTCCACAGACCTTGCGCCATATTAGTTCACTTTCTCCCTTGTTAACCATCTTATTGTATATTGAATTATTGACTGTTGAAATATTATGAATTAAGCATTTTTGTTATGTTTGAATAAGAAAAATGGAATGCTTGCTTGTTGGAGGAAGGGAGATGTGCATCTTTGATTAGTCCGAAGAGAAAGTAGCTTGAAAGAACAGTCTTTTTTGGTTTGATTTTATATGATTTTTTGTTTTGATTTTGGGCGGGCACATTTAATTTAGGCCATGCAAAATTTTATGGTCAGTTGACTATTTATTTTGCACTGATTTTTTCAGTGACGGAAGAGGGTTATAGAATTCTTATTATTCTCTTTCAGCTCACATTAATTTGGACAATTGAAGTGAAATCGGCTTGTGATTCTCCTTTTTGTCCTATCCTATCATGGATGTTTTCAGTTTTTACATATATAAAATCTTATTTCAATGTTTGTCTGTCGTCAATCAATTTTTCTTTTATTAATACTGAGGGAAAGAAATCAAATTACTAACCAAATTGGCTTCACAGTTCTAATTAAACAAAACCGAATCTTAGAAGGCAACTTCAGCAAATAATGTTAAGTGGAACTATCTCTTGGTAATTTGCTTTTACACCTTTGTTTCCTCTTTTGTCAAATTAAAACTAATGATTTGTTTGAGTTCAAATATTTTCAATTACTAATTCTGACATTTTAACTGATAAATAATCTATGCACTATTTATATAACATATTTATTTAATGAATATTAAGACCTCAAGTAATTGAAGCCGTTATCCCTTGGAAACACATAATTAATAATTAAAAGAAGCACTTGTGATAATTAAAAATTATTTTTCGTAATTATGATAATGATATAAATATATAACAAAATTTAATTATTAATTCTATTAAGTTATTAGATATTAACATTTTTTAAAAATCCGGACCATCCAAGTTTCAAACAGTATGGGGCAGATCCGACCCGGAAAACGCGCAAGTAGGGTTTTGTCAAAGTGAGTAGCGTGTGAGAAGCACAGAGTCAGTTGAGCGGTAAGGTGCAAAGTGGGTCCCATTACCTCGTCGATCTTGGCTCACACTTCACTTACGTTTGGCGGTTACCTCGTGGCCACCCAAAATCCAATAAATAAATTCAAATCTTTAAATATTTAAAATATTTATGAAATAATAAACTAATGCCTGAAAAGAATTATAATATTTGTAAAAAATATTTACGGAAACGAGATTAATAATATAACAGAACGAGAGAGAGAGAAAGAAAGAAAGAGACCCAACAAACTAAAAAATAAGGAAAAAAAAAAAGGAGAGATAGAAAGAAAATGGAAAGAGATTAAGAGGGACAGAGAGAGAAGAGAGCAAAATGGCAGGCTGTGCACCACTCAACGTTGGACCCAATATCTTCTCCAGCCAATCGCGTCTCTCCCTTCCATATCTCTACCCAGTTGAGGCCTCCTCTTACGTTTTAATTTACCCATTTCCATATCTTCTTCTTCTCCTCCTCCTTTCAATAATATATAAACGAAAACAAATTATGTTCCCACTCATGTGTTCCTATTTTTGCATGGCCCTTTGATTTTGTAAAACCCATCAGATAAAAGAAAAAAAAAGGGAAAATCAGGGGAGAGAAAACCAAGGGAGAGGAAGATCAATCGTTCAGACAAGCAATGTGCTAAAAGCAAGTTCCACTTCTCATTCACTTTGGGATCATCGCTTCTTCTTCTTCTTCTCCTCCTTGTCTTTCTTTCGCTCTAAGCCCCTTTCCAGGTAAACACGCTAACTATTTCCTTTTTGATGGCTTACGTTTTTATGTATACATTGAAATTGAAGCTTATTTTCATTTCCTTCGTGTTGGATATAGTGTGTCTTCTTGTTTGCTGCTCAATTTGTTGAATTTGATTCACTTTTCACTTTCTCATGTTGTTCTGTTTGCTCTTGCTTGCTCTTCACTTTTAGTGTTTCTGGAAAGGAAATATATTGAAGAAGAGAGTTTTAGTGACATAAGCTTGCGCGTCGAATTTCTCATGATGAAAAGTGTGATCATTCATACATACCCTTCTTAGCGAACACATTTCATGTGTGCTGATTAAGTCAGTCTACTAAGAGGATTGATAACTTGGTGCTGTTAAATTCGGAGCTACTTAAGTTGGCAATTAATAAAACTGAGATTGAAAAAGGATGAACTTGCATTGTTGGCATGTAACTCACAGATTAGTGAAATAGCTCCAATTTATTAATATTTCCAAGCTGGGCAAAGGTCATTCAGCTCAAATTTTGCCAGACTTGCTAGTCTTTTATTGATTCTGTTTCTTCATTGTTATTCTATTTTTAATGTTTTGTCTGTGAATATATAAAAATATATCTCATAAAGAATCAGACCTATATGTGAAATAATCAAGTTCTATTCACATGCTTGTTGGAGTTATCTACTGGATGGGTGCCACATGCCCTGACAACCAAGATCTGTATAGTTTATGGATCAGATGAAGTTTGCTATTTGGCCAAAGCACCTGGAAGGTTACATTTCTATGACCTGCCTCAGTTGGATGCATGTAGTCACATGAACAACCTGTTTGTTTTTCAGAGTTATTGCTGGAGACTGCATTGTCAACTTGGGGAGTTTTAGACTGCAATAAAACCATCCACTGGACATTGGGAATTTACATCGAAGGTTTATATGACATTGTTTTCATTCCAGAAAGCTTGTTGAATACTTCTGATGATTATTTTTTCTGAGCAAGAAGAAGCTGTGTGATGGCTACAGCTGCTGTTATTGGACTTAGCACAGGGAAGAGGCTGTTGAGTTCTTCATTTTATTATTCTGATGCCACTGAAAAAGTATTATATGTCAATGATCATGGTTTGGCTCACTATCAAGTTACTTCGCCAAAAACTGTGGTAATTGCAAAAAAGTCATCAAACTATAGCCCTAGTTTGCCATCATCTAGTCGACATACACGGTCAATTAAGGCTCTTAAGGAGCATGTGGATATTGCTTCTGCTCCTTCAACTGCAGAGCCATGCCCTAAGGGTTCCAATGACTTGGAAGACGAAAGCTCTGACCTTGGCTATTCAGTTGAGGCACTTCTTTTGCTTCAGAAGTCTATGTTGGAAAAGCAATGGAATCTATCTTTTGAGAGGACAATGATAACTTCTTCACCAAGTAGAAAAACTCAGAGGAAGGTACCAGTCACTTGTTCTGGGGTTTCTGCACGGCAACGGAGAGTGAATTCTAAGAAGAAAATTCTGAGCCAAAATAAACCCATGGCGCAACTCAGTGCCACTAGGCAGTTAAGATCAATAATCAGTCCAGATCTGCTTCAAAATCGTTTAAAGGGTTATGTGAAAGGTGTAGTTAGTGAAGAGGTTCTCAGCCATGCAGAAGTTGTGCATCTGTCAAAGAAAATCAAAACTGGGCTTTCATTAGATGAGCACAAATTAAGGTAATCACATATGTGCTGGATGGGATTAATGGTTTCAGTCAAGTAAATTATTTTTTGTTTGACATATTCTTTGAAAATTTCTTTATTCCAAGTCATTCTGCCAGAGGGAGGAATTCTGCCCAGGGGCAAGACATTTAACAGTCGGCCATAGTTGGTTGATTTGATTCTTGTTTATCAGTCTTTTGTAAACTTTACTTAATTCTTATAAGATGACAACATGAGTCTTTTAGATAGTCTAGACGCTTCTGGTGTATGTTATATCTACATCTTGCCTTATCCTTGTAGGATATTGATAGCTCATACTGCTCGTGTATTTTAATCATTCCTGTCATATTCCTCTTATATCTGTACAAGCTATTCATATACATAAAAATTATGGTGGATGTAATTTTGTTTCATTTAGATCTGTTAAGCTTGTCTATACATGAATGTGCATCTCGCAGACAAGGTGGAGCAATACTCTTTGTTTAATTTTGTATTGTTCAGAATCAGTGTATATGCCGATTCTTATATTGTATGATCATATTCTTGCGGTGTTGCTAACTTTAACTATGGAAATCCCAGACTGAAGGAGAGATTGGGATGTGAGCCCTCTGATGAACAGCTTGCTACTTCCTTGAGGATTTCCCGCCTTGAATTACAGTCAAAATTGATTGAGTGCCATCTGGCAAGAGAGAAGTTGGCGATGAGCAATGTTCGTTTGGTCATGTCTATAGCTCAGAGGTATGATAACATGGGTGCTGAAATGGCTGACCTTGTTCAGGTAATTTTCTATATCTATGCTTCATACATGAGATGGTAATATCCTATAATTGCTCCACTGTACATCAAATGGAGTTGTCAATTGCTCTCATATGATAATTATTCTGTGTTTATTGTCCAGGGTGGTTTGATAGGACTTCTGCGTGGGATTGAGAAATTTGATTCTTCAAAGGGGTTCAGAATTTCAACTTATGTATATTGGTGGATACGTCAAGTACGGCCAATCTTCTCCCATTTGTTTCTGATTCCTTGTCTATAATTGTTTAAATCCTTCAGCCATCATAACATTCAAAATAATTAACATCTAACAAAAAAAAAAAAAAAGAAGAAGGAAGTTTTAAATTCAATTCATTGAAACTGAAAAAGCAAGCTGCTGAGGATGGTGAAGGAGCTGAGGAACATAGATAAAGAGTCTGTGAGGATAACCACTTCTGGGATCATGCCTTAATCACTTAATCTTTATTCATTTGGTACAAGCTGAGTTATAAATAGCCTTATCCTTGTACCTGGAGGCTGATTGTGAACATTGTGGGCACTGTCATATTCCAAAACAGTGACACTAAGGAAGATTTCAATTCTTCGGTCACTGTTATCCCTGCCCAGTTAGTCCTTTCTGAGCGCAGCGGTGAATGATCTGAAACATATCCAACTTTTGAGAAAGAAAACATATGACCCTTCTGCTGTTTTGCTTTAAGAGTTTAGGTCAATTTCTGGGTCCTTTGAAGCTCCTTGCTGAACCCCAAGTTCATAGAATAACTGTTTTTGCAATCATTTAACTTCCTGTGCTTTAAGTGGGAATTGATTACTATTCTACTCATCTTTGATATTAATTCTTTTACTAGTCATTGTACGAGCCTCTCACAAGTTGTCATGTTTCTGTTTTTAACAGGGTGTTTCAAGAGCATTAGTTGAGAACTCAAGAACTTTAAGGTTGCCTACTCATATGCATGAAAGGTTGGGCTTAATTAGGAATGCAAAGATCAGACTAGAAGAGAAGGGAGTAACACCAACAATTGATGTGAGTGATGGAAAAATATGATCTTTCATTTTCATTTTGAAAACTATTGTTTTTCTTTGGTCTGTTAGTGATCAACGAAATTTACTGTATTTCAGAGAATTGCAGAGAGTCTGAACATGTCACAAAAGAAAGTTAGGAACGCTACAGAGGTAATAATTTTTTTGAAAATTTTTATCTTTAATCAATTTAGAGGTAATACTCCTTGTGCTCACTGTAGAATGTCTTAAATGCAGGCAGTCAGTAAAGTGTTCTCTCTTGACAGAGATGCATTCCCCTCTTTGAATGGACTCCCAGGAGAAACTCATCACAGTGTTAGTACAATATTATGTTCTGCAAATCCACTTTGGTGAATGTTAACTTCATCTTGCATATTCCTATATATGTTATTTTCACTTATCCTTTCTTTTTGCCCTTTTGCTTTTGTCATTTCAGTACATTGCCGATAATCGATTGGAGAACAATCCATGGCATGGATTTGACGAGTGGTCACTTAAGGTAAAAAGAATGGATGTGTACAACAATATTCAAATTTGAAAAATATGTTTAAGTAAGTCAAACTTAATGAAAGGCATAGACTCTCTGTCCGCTGGCATTTTGAGGCTCAGCAAAAGCCTGTTAACAACTTCACATTGAGTTTATTGTTATGATAAACATAGCTTCTACAGCTTTTTCGAGTTCATTCTTTTAGGTTTGCGTCTAGAGATTTTCTTTATACCTAAGTCACCTACACTCAGGCATCGATGTCTCTTTTCCACTAACTCATTTATGCTTTAAACTGACATGAGAAGCTCTTTTCTCAATGAAATGTTTGAAATATTCTTTCAGAAGTTATTTTTGCTTTATGATAAATGAGTGATCTGTTGTTCTTTGCATGTTTGTGCAAGTAAAAATAAATGTTGACCTCAAGTATATTATATCCACAGGATGAAGTAAACAAGCTTATTAATGTGACGCTTGCAGCACGTGAGAGAGAGATCATACGTCTCTATTATGGCCTTGATAAGGAATGTCTTACGTGGGAGGACATTAGTAAACGGTAAGTAAGGTTCACTTATTTCTTAGTGAATGCATGTAGTTGAGCCCTGTATATGATATTGGTTAGACGCATGTTTATATTATGTACGTGGCTTCTTGGGATCATAAATACTCTGAGCTTCCATCATTCAGAAAGCAGCAATAATAGAATGTTCAACCCAAGTTGAATAATTACCTTCCTTCAGCAGAACAACTTAATGGTTTTCATGCATTTCAAGCATTGGACTCACAGAACTGCATCAGCTTCCTCTGTGGGACAGAATTACATGTTTTTCATGCATCAAAGTTACCTCTAGTTATGTGTCTGGTTAGATCAGGATTCCAGTTCTTCATTCAAGATAACTTAATCAGTAGAAGAATAGAGCCTATCCAGTTTGGTTGATGTCAAGATTAAGAGTTGTGATTATCAGTCATATCAAGTGTCATTGTTATATCTATGCTCCATCAATATATACACTTGATCCTGCTTTTCTTGCAAAATGCCTTTTTATGTGCTGTTAGTCTGACAATAGGTCTTTTTGGTTGCTTCTACAGGATCGGCCTGTCCAGAGAAAGAGTTAGACAGGTTGGACTTGTGGCGCTAGAAAAACTAAAACATGCTGCAAGGAAGAGGAAAATGGAGGCATTGTTAGTGGAACATTGATTTTGTATATTTCACTGTCAACACAGTAAAATGACTGTATATATATACAGAAAGGAATTTTTTCCATCCGGGTGACTATAGGAGGTCAAGCAACTGCCACTGACCCCTAAACTTTCGGTAACCAATCATTGCACACATTGATTTATGAACTTGTAGGAGAAATTCATTGTGATGTATAAAAGAACTCAGAACTTTCAGATTTCAGGGAGAATATAAAATGGTTTAGATTCTCATTAAAAAAAAAAAGAGGACCATATTTGATTTTACGGTGAATCTTATTGAAAATGACGTTTATTTTGTGCTCAGCATAGGATTTGGTGAACTGTAATTCTTAAGAAGAATGTCCAGGCAAGGACAGTTTGCATGTAAACTTAGAATCTCAATAGAATCTCAAATTTTAGGATGGTCCGAGTCAAGATCTTCCATTAATTTAGTTTTATCATATATTTTCATACATTTGATAATCATTAGGATCAGCAAATCTTTTATGAATTTGAAATTACCTTAAATTTTATTTGATTTTGGGGTAAATTTTAGTATTAAGTTGAATCCGCCAAATCTATGTAAAACCATATTTTTTATTTACTTCTATAATGCATATATGGTGCCTATGAAGTGTTATAACTGATTGCAGGAATGGCATCTTTCATGCACAAATCAAGAGGGACACCCAATCAAAAATTACATTGTTCAGAAGTTTGTCTCCAATTGAAAATTAGACTTTTATTTGAGACTGACAAAAATATGAGCTTTGAAGAACTCTTATTACTTTCCTTGTCACTGAAAGTACCTGAAAATGTGAGATGAAAGAAAGCAAAACACAGATAGAGCAGAAAGTAAATACATTAAGTAACCAAGTAAAAACATAAATGGAAATGGAAAATTAAGAAAAAAAAAAAAAAAGAGATCCTCATAGTTTCTGTAAAGTTCATAGCAGTTTCCACAGACAAAAGCAATAATAAACAACTGAAAGAACAAAGCATGTAAAGGAGGTAAACTAAATGTATTCATTGATAGCTTCAAGGCATGTTCATGGGACAAAGTAAGCCTAACAAGACCAGAAACAAGACGAAATGTTCGTGCAAATTGCATTAATTAATCATTTTCAGCAACAATTAGATCTAAACAACCAATCAATATGTTTACAACGGAAGAACCTGCATCTTACTAGGTTGCAAAATTCAGAAGCTAACTTATAGCTTTCATTACATAATTCCCAGCCTACATAACCTGTAAGACTGCTTTGCCTTTGCCAGAGTTACTCTGAGGACACCAGCATTCATCGTCTCCTCACAAGAGAATTGTAATGCATCTTCAACAACTCATCAAGCGATACCAGGGACCAGCCTGTCTCCTTTTGGGCAAATACCTTCTGGTTTAGCGAGTCCACTACTACACTTACATTACCAAAGCCATATATCTGTTGACCATCATGCATCCTGCCAGGTTTAGGCTTAAACAACAATTCATTCTCTTGTGCAAATGTTTCAATGACTTCTCTCATACTCATCTCGGGCACACCATCCATCTGGGCTGCACCATGTAAGCCAGTTGCAGCTTCCTGTTGAGCACGTACAGCTGCTCTTTGCTGAGCCTCAAACTGCCTTTGCTCCTGAACCTTAAGATAACTAAGATTCTCTCTCAAACCAGGTTGGACCACCTCTACTCCTTCAGCGGCCTGTAACATCATGTCAAGACCACGAGTAAGCTGATTCCGGATACTCTCAGTTGCCAAAAGCTCCTGTGGAAGAAGTCCTTTCCATCCCATATACCAGTTATTGATCTCCTCAAAGTTGGGATTTGAACACAACCAATGATATAGCACTTGCAGCCACTTGGTAAAGAAGAACCTCTCCATCAAATCAACCATAAGATGAATCGGAATGGCAGAGGCCCATGACATAACCCAATAAAACTGGTCCAGATTTTGGTTTGCAGGGTTGATTTGGAACTCTTGCAGTGCAAGCTGCAACTTCGGAACTATATATCGACGCATGAGCTGTTCCCAACTGGCAGGATCAAAAACAGTCTTCCAAGGCGCCAGTATAGTGTAAGCAGACCCATCACTTGGATGCCAAGCATCCAGAACATTACTAAGCTTCATTCGTATCATCTGATACAAACACTCCAATTTCTGTCCCAGCATTGGCAGCCATGGATGAACCCAGACATGAATAGGAACAGTTTCTCGACGCGGGTCCCATGAATCTACAGCTGCTGACAGTTTTGGCATAACCACCGTACTCAAAATAGTGTGAAGAACAGATGATGGTAACAATTTTTCCCATGACTCCAAAAATCTCAGCATCGGTTCAGGGTCCCTAGCCTCCCAAGTATTAATACCTGATATTCTCACAGCAGGTAAAACAACTTCCGAAACCAACTGAGTATAGGGTGTTGCCACATCCCATATATCATGACCATCCTCAACTTCCAAGACTTTCTTCCATAACAATATCACCTCCAACCCATGAGATGGACTTCGAAGAGGGTCCCAACCCTGAAACACCCTGATAAACAACGGCAAAGCAAATGAGCAAGCAATGCATGATAAGTTACAAAGTTTATAATCATCAGGATAATCACGCTGCAAGTCACTGAAACGCGCAGCAAGTGAATTCAATGTCAATGTTCCCAATGAATTCTCCTCCTCAATTCGGCCCAGCTCCCTAACAATATGCTCCATGTTATCCAACAGCTTCTTCTGGCGTGATTCCTCAATCTCCAGTTTCTCCTTCTCTTTCTGCAAGCTTAATGCTGTCTCCCTCTCATTCCTCAAATCCCTATCAATCTTCTGAATCTCATGCTCTGTCAAGTCCAAAATTAACCTCAAATTATGCTGCAATTCAGGCATCGAAACATCGTTTTCTCTTGCCTTCTCCTCTGCATCTAAATTCTCCAAGTTCGTCAAAATCCGAACTTGTGGACCCCTCATATCAATCACTGTCTGGCCACCACCAAACCCCTGCTCTTGCTTCTTCATCAGCAACTCCTCAGCAGTAACATAATCCTCCTTCTTCTTCCCTTTCTTCTTCTTCCAGAGCTGTTTCCCTTTCTCGACCTGCTGCTGCTGTTGCTGTTGCTGGCTCACAGACACGCTCCCAGTCCTCTTGTCCTCCAGCTGCTGCAGACCAGGCAACTTGGCACCGGTCTCCTTGAAATCATTGAACCCCATTCCCATGTTCTTGGGCCTCATCTTGGCCTCAATGGGCATAACAATTCCTTGTGCATTCTTCCCAAGGCCACCTCCTTTATACCCCATCTTCTCAAGCAGTTTCATCCCAATTCCCTTAGTATACTTCTCAAATCCCCCAACATCCCCAGTCCCAACTTCCCTCTTGCCTCCTCCTTGACTCTTCTTCTCCTGCTTAGCTTTCTCCCTCCTCCTCTGCGCCCCCTCCCTAATCTTCCTCCCAAAATCACCCGGCAATAGACTATCCTCATCACCAACATCACCTTCCTCATCATATTTCTTCCCAAAAGAATTTGCAGTGTTAAAGCCTAATCCAGACCCCAAACCTAACCCAGCCCTACCATCCCCATCATCATCATAATCAACATATACATCAACATCATTCTTATCGTTACTATTTTCGTTCTCGTCTCTAGAATTCTTATCAATCTCTTGATTGGGCATGACCGTACCTGTGGAGACGAAGTTGACGGGCTTCGTCAAGTCAGCTTTGCGACCGAAATCCCGGTCCTTCCGGCGTTTCCTGGACGAGTAGTCATCGTCGGAGTCGGTGTCGTCGGCGAAAATGCCATAGAGGACGTCGTCTTTTGTCTGCTTCCGCTTCTCTTTGCGCTTCTCGTAGTAAAACTCGCCGTTTATCCACTGACCCCCTTCGAAGTCCTTCTCCATCCCGAATCTTTCCATCTCCTGATAGTCGTCCATGGTGCGATGAACTGTATCTGCGTAGTTACTTAACTTTACCGCTCCACTTGGAGTCTTGATTGCAAAAAAGGGGAAGAAAAGAAAAATAGATGATTTGCAAGCTTCGGGCAGGGTTTAAAATTGGCGTAGAGCGTGGCGCGTGGACATCAATTCCAATTTGGAGTAGGAAAGGGATCCCTGAGCAGAAGGGAACCGCCTCTCACGGTGGTGCTTCATTAATGATCTATGGTTGATGGGTGTAGTCCCTTGCCTTCAGGGCTTGGTTGTGGGCCTCAGGATTAGCCGGCCGAAGTTGGCTTGGGTCATTGCTGCACTCTGCTGAGTATTTTTTCAAAAGGTAAATATTAAAATAAAATATATATTATTTGTTTTTTAAAAAATTATAAATTTTGTAAATGAATTTTACATTTTATATTTTTAAAAAAATTTAATTAATAATTTTATATAATAAATTTTGATTTAAAATTTTTCATAAATATAAATATTAAAAATATTTTTTAAGTAAATGCTACTTACCTTAAAAAATATTCTCTTTTCTAATTTTTAGCCTGAAGTTTAAAATATTTTTAAATAAATCTTAAACTTGATTAATAAAAAATAATTAAATTAAATTTTATTAAAAATTTTAAAAATTAAATATGTTAACATTGAAAATCTTGTATTATAAATTTTAATTTAAAATTTTATATAAATATAAAAAAATGCAAACTGCCATAAAAAATTAGTATTTTTGAAATGCTAAAAATATTTTTTTAAAAATTAATAATAAATAGCTATTCAAAATTAAGTGATTCACTCGAAATAAGATGTATAACTTACTCGAATCATTTTTAAATAGTTTAGTAATAAAAATATACTTAATTTTTTACAAAGTCATTTGTGATTATTTTCCGTTAATTAAAATTTATTTGAAAATATTTTAAAGTTTGAGGTAAAAAAAGGAGATAAAATATTCTTTAAGATTTTAAATGATTTTTATTGTTTAAAAAATTATACTATCAAAAATTTTAAAAATTCATAAAAACATTTTTAGTGCTCAAAAAATTTTAAAATGTTTTGCGATGATTACTTGAATATTTTTTTTATATCTATGATAAATTTCGAAATCAAAATATATTATAAAAAATTTTAATTTAAATATTTTCAAAAAATTAAAAATAATATCTAATTTAAGTTAACTAAAAAATTCATAGATAAAACTAATCTAAAAAATTATAGGATTTGATTGAAAAATTTGAATAGTACAAAGTTTATTTTGAGATTTATTTTTTTAATATTCTAATCATTTTCTAAATATAAAGATGCATAAAGTAATTTAATGTGGATCCTAATAAAATTTTGTATAAAATACTCAAAATAATATGAACTTAATATTATAATTTTTTTTGAACTAGATTGACTGATTTAATTTAAATAAAGTTAATTATAAGTTGATTTGGACTTCAAATAATTTGAATTTGTTAAATAAGAACGAAATGAACTTAGAATCAAAATAACATAAATCCAACTATTCTAAACCAAAACTTGATTCAAAATTACCCAAAATCAATTTAATTTGATTAATTTGATTTGCTTGATGAAGAAATTAAACATTAATTTTTTATTAAAATTTGTGCAATGTTAAGTTTTCTAATTGAATCTTTTTCTTGATGATTAAAATGTAAGGAATGATGTTATTTTAAGTATTACTTTTATATTAAAAAAAATAGGTGTAAATTCTTTGAGGATTTTAGTTGCTTTTCTCTGCTAGGTGTTTTAAGTTAAGAATTATAGAATTTTTACCTTTGTTGTTTTCTAGGTTGTTTGAGCTAAAGTAACTAAAAATGTACTTAGGTCAACCTAAGAGGTTTTGGTATTTTTCTTCTAAGAGACCCTTCTTTTTTACTTCTAATCTTCCCGAGGCAATGAAGTATTAAAGATAGTATCATTTTTAAGTGCTCAAGAATAAAATTCTCCTTAATATTAATCAGTGAACCTTTCCCGTCCAAGACTATGGTAGCAATACCACCCTCAATGAGTCCTTGCTGCTTCTAGGTAGACTTTGGCAAGCAGCAAGAAGACTCTAGTTATGTCAGTATATTTTGAGGAGGCTTGGATTGCTAAAGTACCTTCTCACCTAATTTCATAAGAGCTTCCCCTTATGTCATCCACGAGAGAGCCTTCTAACCTGCCTTTCATTCTATCTTTAGTAAGAGTCTACTTTAGCCTACTTTTCTTGTCTTTTCTGGGACTTCCTTCCCTCATCAAGAGATCCCTTTCTAGCAAAGCTCCTAACCCTTTTCCTTTAGCTGAATCGGAGTCTTCATCATCAGTAAAGAATTTTTTACTGTGATGTGAATTTTTATGCCTTTGGTAGACTATCATTGACTTTTTTTATTCATCTTTTGTAGATCACTTCCTAATCATGCCTAGCGGTGGAAAGAGAAACTCTGAGAAGGTGGTAAAGGTGGTTGAGAAGACACCTTTAGGCTCATCTTCTAAGAAAGGCAAGATGGTAGCAATCTTCATGTAAAAAGTAGGTGCTCAGCAGAGTGCTCCACCTAGAATAATGACCTTCGCAGACTTCTTATCCTAGTAGAAGCCTGCAACTATCACCACTTTTTCTCCAACCCAAGATATTAAGAAAATCATTCATGAAGTGGTTCTACTTATCTCTACTTCATCAATACTATCAAACAAGAAGATGATGCATTTGGAAATGATGTCTAACTTCCTGGCCAAGGTAAAACTCATTCACTTTTGCTATTTTTTTCATTATTTATCCATAATTTCTTTTAGTTATAGGCTGTTCAAGAGTCTGTTATAATATCAGAGGAATGTAAGATTTAGAGCCGAGTAGAATTTCTATTCTACGAGGCTAAGAAGGCTCTCATGGAGGCTAAAAAAAGAGGAGCTAAATTGATAGTTGAAGTCTTATCTTTTAATGACAGTTCTAATAAAACTGTAGTTAAAGGGGGGCCTTTAATCAACAATTATCCAGGTTCCCTCTTCTGCATTTTGTTGGCAGTAGCGAAGAAAGTATGCCTCACGAGTGGGCACCAAAGAAAGAGGCAAGAGGATAGCTGCAGACACCATCGTTTGTATTGAATGACCACTATAACATGAAGCGATACAATAAACACGTTTCAATTGCAAAGCATTTGAAGATCATAAACAATAATAATTTAAAATGTTTTTGTTATTAAACTTCTCATCAATTAATTGCATCAGAGTAGCATGGATTACAAAGAATAAAAGAGTCTCTCAAGTGAAAAACATTCAAGTGAAAGAAACCGTTAGAGAATGCTTTTCTTTTCAACATATCATCTTAAAATCATGCAAGATCTTAGTTCTTTAGTTATAAGCCAAAAAAATAGCAGTACCTTTTCCTTAAGTCGGATATTTTCGACATGAAGTCCTTCAAATTTAGCAACAAACCCCCAGCACCTTCCTTATGGTCCCAACACCAGCCCCCACCCCAGCCCCAATCGTTGAGCCCGTTGTGTTTGGTACCAATGAACCAATGAATGATCTTGATGATCAGTAGTAACTCCAGGTACTGCAACTTCCTCCTGATGCTGCTCGAAAACCAAAAGGCAAGTCCCTAGCTCTAAAAAGAAAAAAGTAGGTGCATGGTTGATTAATAAGTGATACAGCTTTTAAGGGGCCAGAACTAGCGTGAAGAGCACGGGATGGCCTTCAACGCAGTTCTGGCAGAACTGGCATATTCTTTAATTCCCTTGTGACTGAAGGCCTTTAACGCCAGTTATTTAAGAACTGGCGTGAAAGGCTCCAAGATGATTTTTCAACACTATTTCTTATTTAATTGGCATGAAAGGCTAGTCTTTAACGTCAGTTTATTGTTAACAGATGTTAAAGACCTCATTTTTAATGACAGTTTTAGGATAACTATCATTAAAAGTGTTAATAAACTTTTTAATGATAGTTTTTTGAATATCTGTCATTAAATTAGTGTCACTTATTACAATTTTTGTAGTAGTGTTACCAGATTCTCCCTCTAATTTTTAATTTCTCCCGCAGTCGATCATATTTAAATAGTATTCTTTAAGAGAGACATTGTTGTTCTTCAAACTATTTGCTGGCAGTGGCACCTCTGATTCCTATGATTCTAGTAAGGGTAAAATTTCACTATCGACAACGTCCATACCAATACTAATTATGTTAAATTTTGTCGAACCCTTCACCATTGAAATTAAAACCTCTAGAGATGAAACTGGAGCAATGTTTATGTAGCACAACAAGCCTATGGTCTATATAAGCAAAACATTGAGTGTCACAAAGCAACATTGGTCTATATATGCTAAAGAAATGTTGGTCATAGTTGAAGCCATATATATATGGAGATCATACTTGTTGGAAAGAAAATTCTACGTCAAAACTAATTAATAGAGTCTCAAATTCTTCTTGGATTAAAGGATAGCAAACCTTTAGCAGCAAAAATAGGTGACGAAGTTAAGGGGGTATATATATGATTATGAAATTATATATTAATCGGGTTGTGAAAATGCAATGCACTATCTAAAAGGAGTAATGGCCCTTTTTTAAATGTTACACATGTTTCTAGTGTGGATATTTGGAAAGATATACGTTAAGCCTCCAAAAGTGATAATTGTATACAAAACATGAAGCAACAAATTAGTGATCATCAATACAACAAATTTGGATGGAAAGATGGATTACTATTTTAAAAAGATCGAGTCATAGCTCTTACAACACCTCTTTTACTATTGTAGCTTTTGTATAAAGCATATGACTACAAAGTTGGTGTTATTTTAGGGTTTTGTGAACTTATGAGAAGCTATGACAACAGCTGCATTGGCTAAATATGAATAAGGTTGCTCGAGACTATGCATGAAATTATGATACTTGAATAGGTTAAGACAGATGTTAGCTTTAGTCGGGCTCCTATAACCCCTATTAATTTCAAACAAGTTGTGGGAGGATATCATTCTTGATTTCATTAAAGGCCTATCGAATTCAAATGAAAAGAGTATAATCACGGTTGTGGTTGATAGGTTAAGTTAAGTTGTCCATTTTGTTCCTTTGTCACATCCTTTTTATAGCTAACTTCATAGCTGAAAAATTCATTGATGGCATTGTTAAACTTCATGGAATGTCAAGGTCCATTATTAGTGACTGAGATCTCATTTTTATTAGTCACTTTTAGTAAAAAGAAAAAAATTCAAATTGTCAAGGTCCAAATTGAAACTCAATTCATCATTCTAACCATAAATCAATGGCCAATTTGAAGTTGTGAACCATTGCGTTCAGTAATATCTTTGATACTTTGTTCACCAATGGTCATGCCAAATGGAGTAAGTATTTGGCTTGGATTGAATATTGGTATAACACAACATATCATGACTCTACCTAGATGACCCATTTTCAAGCCTTGTATGGTTAACCACTATCTCCCATTCTAGCTTATCTCCATGGCACTTCACCTATGTAAGAAGTGGATCATAATCTAAGCACCCAAGACGAGTTACTGCAGTAACTTAAAACTAATGGCTAATTCCATTAATCGAATAGAGCAAGTGGCCAATTTTAGATAAAGAGAAATATGTTTTGAAATCAGAGGGTTCTTCTTAAATTACAACTGTATTGATAATAAACAGTATTCAAATAAAGATCAAAAGCGTTCTAAGTCAATTATATGGCCTTTATCTTATCATACAGAAAATGGGACTGATAAGGACAAATTTGATCCACCTTTAAGAAACCTATGATTCACATAAGGCATTTCACTTATCAACATGAGGACAAGTCATATTTGTGATCCAATGTTAGGAATACCTTCTAAACAAATATATTAAGACATCCACAAGTATGTTCTAAGCATACTAAACCATATTATTCATTAGCAAAAACTCTATTCTCATGGAGAACTAACTTGACAGTCGGAGGGTACCTCAATCGTTTGACGATACCCCTTTGATTGTGCTTCTATTTTGCATATTCCATATTGAAATCTTAATATTTCAAACACATTCATAGATTTCACCTTCACATGTCATCATTAGGCTACTGGACATTTTCTGATAGCATCATTTGGTGTCGTCTATAAGAATCTGCAATAAAAGCCATCACCCTTTATTGATCATTATTAGTACTCCGGTCAAACATGTCTCTTAAGACATGATCATTTAGCCAAGTGGTTGATAACCAAGACTCTCATGTCATCTCGACTAACCTATCAACTGTACAACATGCAGCTATAATGACAACAATTCCCTATGCTGGCACATCTTCCCAAGTGTTTCCTCTCACTAGTGGTAACCCCAGACTACCCTACCAACACCTATGATATCACCATACGCCTATATCCTTGCTATCCCAACTTTTCCACCCATAGACCCTCCTAATGTTTAAGCACTTCCTCAAACAGATGCATTGGCGCCCCTAAGTCAATGCATGGACCAAATAACCAACATATTGAACATATTGACGCATCAACAAATATCACAAAGAGGACAACATCACCCTCAACCATCGATTCATCAACTCCCTACTTAGATGTCACATGAAGCAATTGATGATGTGGTATAAAACCACTATAAGGTGGAATATGAGGTCAAGGACGAAGAGGCCATCAAATTAATGAAAGGGAAAAAGGTGGTAAATGAATGCTTTTAGGCATCTTGACACTTGAAAGAGGAAGAGATGGGCAAACTAAAAATAAAAGTGTAGTTTCTCATGAACGCTCAAAAGCATAGAAATGACATTAATATAAAAGAACAATAAGTCGCAGGATGTCTATTGGCAATAGAGATTCTTCCTGAACCTGTGCCAAATTGAAGCTACTTCAAATAGAAATTTTTGACAGTATGACAGATCCGTAAGACCACATTGAATGGTTTGCGATAATGCAAAATCTTCAACGGTTGTCAAACGTCATGAAGGTAAAGCATTCCTGGTCTCGTTAGTGAAGGCAATTAGACGATGGTATAACTCTTTCCCACTTGATTCTATTAACTTATTTAATTCCCTTAAAAATTCTATTCTTACGATGCTTTGTACGTAACATGGTCAAAAAATAAGAAGTAGCTACTTTAGAGGTGAAGGCCTTGGATCAATTAGTGGCGTTCTCAGTCGTCAAGGAAGTGATGTTAGTAGGAGCCTTTCACGATGCACTTAGTAGAAAGATATCGAAGAACCTAGAAGAATTACTCCTGAAAGCGAAGAAGTACATTAATGAAGGAAAGGAAAATAGGAGAAAGATTGAGATCCAGCAATATATGGTAAATGCTGTAAAAGTTAAGGTATGAAAGATAAAAAATGCCCTTTGTTTAACCTCGAAAGGACGAACAAGGAAAAAAAAAAGAGATAAAGATCCTCAAGGTAAGAGCCTACAAGGAAATCATAGGGATAATTATGATGAACGAAGGTATACCACCTTCATAGTCTCAAGGAGGCATTAAAAAACGACCCTTCAAGTGAGGTGGTCGAAGTGGATACATTCAAATCTAAAAGAAAAGAAAAGAAACCACAATAAATACTACCACTTCCACTAAGACCATGGGCATGATGTGGAAGAGTGCCAACAATTAAAGAAAGAGATAGAGGAGGTGATATGAAAAGGGCAGTTTTTGAGGTATGTTAATAAATCTAGAAGGAAGAGCCCCCAGCTAGTGCAAAAGAGGAGAGAAAGGGAGAAACAAAGAAAAGAGCCCTAGCCCACTAGCAACAAAACGTACAAGTTATTAATGATGAGGATATCTAAGATATCAACCTAATTGCTAGCGGACTAGGCATGAACATGATAGTTAGGGGACTAGCTTCAAAAAGAGAAATCTCATTTGGAAGAAAAGCCTATGCAAGAAAAAGAGAAAAGTGCCACGAGGTCAAGAATGACCTCAAACAATAAATGTTGTAAGATCTTCTGATGCCGACTTGGAAGGGTTATCACCCTGCACCAAGATCCATTGTTTGTCACCATGAGAATGGCTAATAAAAATGCAAAATGTTATTTTGGTAGATCATGGAAGTTTAGCAAATATTTTGTATTGCTAGACCTTTGAAAGGATGTGACTAAGTACAGAAAGTTTGAGACCTTTTTTCACTTAGTTAATAGCCTTTGGAAGGTCGGATGTAACCATAGGAGTAATCACTTTACTAATCACTGATAAAACGACATCGATCCAAAAAACTATTATGATTAATTTTTAATGGCAAAGGCACCATCTGCATACAATGCCATAATTGGACAATTGTGTTTAAATACCTTACAAGCTATTACGTCCCCGTACCTGGCAATGAAATTTCCCACTGCGGGCAGAGTGACGACGATGAAAAGAGACCAGCAGACTGCACGTTAGTGTTACTTCACTTTTCTAAAGGACAAGCCTCAACTAATATGTTAGATTACCCTAAACCATAGAGCGAAAAAGTTCATAGCTTCTCGAAGAGGTACTGATTAGAGAAGAGTCTAACTAAATGACCAAAATAAGCATGAAGCTTGAAAGGAAAGAATGAGAGCAATTGTAAATTTTTTAAAAGCTAATGTTGATGTTTTTGCATAGACAGCAGCGGATCTGCTAGGGATTGACCCTAAAATGATTGTCCATAAATTGAGTGTTGATCCTACAATTAAGCCTATTCGACAATAAAAAGGACTTTCTTTAAAGAATCTAGTAGGCGATTAAACAAGAAATGCAGGCGTTGTAACAGGCAATATTCATCATGGAAGTAAGGTACGTAAAATGGTTGGCCAATGTCATTAAAGTAAATCTTAAATTATGTATTTTTTAAATTTAAATCTTGTTTTAATTTTTTATTATATATTTAAAGTCAATTTCAATCACATCAAAAACTGTAAAAATTAAAAATACTCAAATAAAAAATTTTTGTAAAAAATTTTGACTTAAAATTTTACAAAAACATAAAACAAATGATAAAGTTACAATCATAAAAAAAATTAAAAATTTTGTGTACTAAAAATATTTTATTATTTTATATTATTAGGATTTATAAAAAATAACTTATAAATTAAAAATTATTTAAATTCAATAAATACACTTAAAATTAAATATAAAATTTATTTAAATTATTTTTAAATTACTTCTACGATAAAAATATCATTAATTTTATATAATTATTTAAATCAAAATACAAATTAATTTAAATTAAAATTTAAATACATAATTAATAAAATTAAAATTAAAATTAAAATTTTTATTTAAATTTTTTTATATTTATCTAATATTTGATTAACTGAAAAATGGTATGAAATTTCATGTAGCATGTGGGTCTCGTGGCACATAGTCACATACCCTGCCAACGGGATAGCCGCTTCTCGGATCTGGTAATAAAGTTGACTCAAAGCTCTCCGTTCCATTAAATATCTCACATGTCCCAAAACATGAAGCCATACTTTCACAAGCAGCAGATACTTGCACCGCCGTCCAGGTGTCACCTCGAGATTTGGACACACACATCTCCTCAATCTACACTTTCTCTTTATTCTCTACTTCATAGCCTCTCTTTCACTCTCTTATCTGTTCGGTTTCACTTCAATGGCCAAGTCCATGGCGGTGCCGTTGGCTAATAAAGCACCTGGGGAGCGCTCTTTGATGTACCCAAACTGCACTTACACTTCTCGTCGTGTTCCACTCAAGTCCTTTTCTTTGACACTGAAGAATAATGAGCGTAATCATCTGGGTGGTTTTGTTTTGAATCAGTATTCGCTCGCTTCACTTCATCGCCGACTCAGTCCGATTCCCGCGCTTGACTCCGACGTCCCTCACCCTCTTCACCAGGTAATTCGCAATGCATAATCCCATTGTATTCATTCATAGTTAATTCTATACTTCAATAATTGAACAAAACAGTGCTGTTTCTTATTGCTGTGAAAATGCGTACAAGAAAATGAAAATGAGGTGTAATTTTGCTGTCTATTTTGGCCCGGGTTTTGGGGCTAAAGCTTAAATTAAACTACTTTTAGGGGGTTTTCAATCATTTCATTCGGGTGGACTAATTTTTTTCTATGTGTTTTCGTATGTTTTCTCGACAACCAAATGGGGATAAGACCCTGATTCCTTTAAACCGACAATTTACTGAAAGTTCAGTTTCCTAATTTGAACAGCCGAGTAGAGTACGAGCAAGCATTTTATATTTTGAACTGAACCTCTTACTTAGAGGGCCTCTCGTTTAATCTGCAAGTGTTTGTATTTGTAACTTTTCCCTCTCTGGTTTGTTCCTGTGTCTTTTGGATATGTAAAGGGATTGGAGAGCTCGAAGAGCAGTAAAAGCTATGAGCAATGGAATTCATTGACAGCAAAGTTTTCAGGGGGATCAAATATCCCATTTTTGCTGCTGCAATTGCCTCAGATCATCCTTAATGCTCGCAACCTTCTAGCTGGAAACAAAACCGCCCTTTTAGCAGTCCCGTGGCTGGTAATGCTTTATTAATTGTTGTAGCTCCTTACCTTTTCATCTTAGTCATTTATTTCTGGTTCTTTTGTAGCATGTCTTTTCAACTGGGTTTCTTTCTGTTTTTATTCTTTTTCCCCTGGAAAGAAAATGAAAACTCTTTTTCTGATGAAAAATGGAAGACAGTGCATTGTGGCCTCAGTATGATTTCGCTTGTCTTTGTTCACATGGTGTTAGAGCATCAAAGAACCAGGTGCAGTTAAAGTTCATTATAGTTAACAATTCTAGAGAAGATCTTAGATTCTGTCATCTATGTATTTTACGTTTGGCATCTAATGACCTTGGGCCCAATATTGTTGGAAGTGTCCTTTTGGTTTTCCTCTCTCATTGAAGTATAAACTCACCAAGCGTATCCTTGCAGTTGCTTTAGGCCTTAGTTGACTGAAGTTTTTTGCAATCATGAGTCTGTCTTGTGGATTCAAAACTTTAATTTTCATTTCCATGGCTGTTGTGATCAACAGGATCTGGTATGGTATTTGGAAACTGAGGATTTTTTTAATGGCAGGGTATGTTTACTGGTTTGCTCGGAAACCTTTCATTGCTCTCATACTTTGCGAAGAAGAGAGAAAAAGAGGCAATTGTGGTGCAGACGCTGGGAATACTTTCAATTTACGTGGTAGTTTCCCAGCTCGCAATGGGAGAAGCCATGCCTTTGCCTCACTTTGTTATCACTTCGGTGGTTGTCGCAACAGGCCTCGTTTTAAATTTCATGAATTACTTTGGTATGCTTAATGCTGCAATCTGGCGGTTTTGGGAAGATTTTATTACTATTGGTGGACTATCAGTCCTTCCCCAAGTAATTTCTCAATCTCTCGCTCGACACAGACACATGTTGACGTGTATACTTTTTATTAATAAAATTATTGATAGCCTAACATTTCTATTTCCAAACACAGATTATGTGGTCAACATTTGTCCCGTACATACCAAACAGTATCTTGCCTGGGGCCACAGCTTTTGTCATAGCTGTCGCTGCTGTCATTATGGTAAGCTTAACATTATTTCTGGGTTACTGAGTTACTCTTACTCGTGAAAATGGATTTCCTTCTCGAAAAACATTAGGAGGATAAATTTCTTTCAGCTTTGTTTATTCTGATACTATGAAAATAGTCCCTTTGGTTGAGATGGCATTATGAACTAATGAACGTGCATGGTACTCATAGTGGTCCATCTTGATTAAAGTTTTTGCAGTCAATCATGGGTAACTAGCAAGCGATTGTATTACGACCTCGTTATCCAAAAGAAGTAATGCCACTGAGTTGTTTTTGATACCTGTCCATCTGGAGGTTCATCTGTTGTTTTGCAATAGATAACTTGGGATTCTTAGAGGATGCAGAGTCAAGTTTCTGAATATCTGGCCTTTCCTTTTGCTTGTTTTTCTATTCAGCGTTCTTTTTAACTTGCAGCTGCTAAGATTTGCAGGCACGAACGGGTAAACTTTCAGAGAAAGGTGTGAAATTTGTTGGGGCAATATCTGGATGGACAGCCACCCTTCTCTTCATGTGGATGCCTGTTTCGCAGATGGTAATTTCTGTTTATGCTCCTGTGTGGAAATTTTTTCATATCAAACAGCGATCTCTAAGTGTATCTGTTTACTGAAAGTTGTTATTCTTGTTCAGTGGACAAATTTTCTGAATCCTGACAACATTAAAGGCTTATCAGCTTTCTCAATGCTGCTTGCCATGATCGGGAATGGACTTATGATCCCACGAGCATTATTTATTCGTGATTTCATGTGGTAATGAGCTTCCCAATCTCTTATGTGATAACGTCATGTATAAATACATGAAAATTTAGGAATTTCTCACATGTTTAAGCTGATCAATTTAATTGATAAACTTTGAAATAATTAAATCAGGAATTGGACTTAGTTCCTCAAGTCTCTCTTGACTGCTTCTTTGATGATCAGACATTATGTACTGATGTGTTGGTGGATTAATAAAATGTAGGGTTTAACTGCCATTGCAGGTTCACTGGTGCTACCTGGGCAGCTCTCTTCTATGGATATGGGAATATCGTATGCTTGTACTGGTAAACAGTTCTTTACACATAATTTTCATCTTCAATCTTAAGTTTCTATTTTTTCATCCAAACCTTAACCAAAAGACTGTCTGAAAATGGCAGGTTCAACACTATCAGCAAGGAATTCTTCTTGGCAGCCACAATTGGTTTATTTTCTTGGATAGGTTGGCTCGTTATACCCTTCTTAGTGCTACCAGATACCCTCCAATCTCCATCCTTGCTTATGCAGATCTACCCTTATGTGTATTTGGCTGATTGAGTGATTCTAATTGGTTCATCCTCGTGACAGGATTGGCTTTATGGAGGGATGCTGTAGTATATGGATACAACTCACCTTTAAGATCTTTAAAAGAGTTGGTTTTTGGATCTTAATTTGAAGCAAATACGGATTAATTCCAAAGAAGCAAAGCAGCCTGAGTGATATTGAGCATGGAATTCCTCATTCTGCTGAGATACCAGTCCAAGTTTGAAGTTACGATCCAGCAAGGACGGAGCTATAGTATTAGATTCAATGTTGAAGGTAATTCATTTCATTTAGAAGAAAGCTTGTATGCAATAAGTTGTAAGAATAAGGCATGGGTATAGCCCATCGCTCGATATAGCGTCGTAGATTCAAGTTGTATGTAATGCAACCTTAATTTCGGCTTGAAATAAGCTATAAAGAATTGCAATGATACAATCACATCTTCCTGGTTTGTAAGACTTAATGTATCGATAAGTTTGACATCATGATCATCATATACAACATTTGATCAATAGGTAAGAAAAGCTTCGATAAGTTTGACATCATGATCATCATATACAACATTTGATCAATAGGTAAGAAAAGCTTCACAAGGAAAATTGGCAGAAAGATTCACAAGAGCCCTAAATATACAAATTGTGATCGTCAGTAAATGGTCTGTTCTCTAATCCATGCAAACATTCTGTAAAAAAATTATTTGAATTTTTCTTCTATATCTGATCCTCAGAAACATGCTCCTGAGTATGCAACCAATGGAAAAACAGTCTACCCACCTGGCACTCCGCACAATGGGAAGGTGATAAAATCATTAAAAATACATGATATGAGACGTTCAATAAAATTCAGACATGACCTATGGTTGCGGATATGACTACCTTAGCTTAGCAGGAGATATGAAACTTGTGCAACCATGATGAACTGATGGCTTGATCTTCATGAATGGTTTCTGGGAGTTCATACTTTTCATCCATATCAGAGAACGTCGTAACTCTGTCCAACAGGTTTGATGTTGGTAGCTGCACAAATGTAAACTCAGGTTATGAAATAAATTGACAGAGGATGTACCATAGAAAAGAACGACAACTGTAAGCAAGATCTCAAGGAATCAGAACTGAATCAAACTCAATGAGAGTTTGTTTTATATTGCATTAAAAATTAAATAAACATAACAAAATTGAAACCCAACATGGGCATTGCCCAACAGTACAAAAACCACTCTTAGGTAGTTTGATTGTGAGAGTTTTATCTTGAGGAATGATAAAAAAGATCTGACCTTGGCAGAATAAAAATAAATAAATTTTGCTTCAGAGGCCACGCTTAAAAGAGATGGAAAGATGCCAAACCAGAAACACCAAAGTCAAACTCAACAGAGCACTACGTCATATAATAACTTTAATGATGATACTACACTTATGGGCAATTGAACGAGTGATATCGAAAAGTGCAGCAACCTTAGCAGGGAACCCAAAGAAGATTCCAATAAACAAATGACTTGAGAAAAGCCAAGTGAGAGATTTGGCAACAAAATCACATACCATAAGTTTCATGCCGCAGATATCTTCTCCAGAGCAACTATTTAGCTCATCACGATCAAATTTTACAATCTTCTGACTTCCCTAGAAAGATGATCAGAGATTATAAGCACAGTCAACAAAAGAATTTGCAGACTGAAGTCAGAAAAAGAATTTCAGGATGAGAAGAAAAGTTTCCAACTTTAATTAGGTATAATCCAATATGGATCAAAATTCAAACTAAATAATAGGAAGAATGAGAGCAAAAATCTGTAATATGAGAACATGCAAGATGTCATTTTTAGAAAGTTCAAGAGGAATATGGGACCCTTAACATCACTGGGCAAGAAAATAATGCAACTTCCACCAACTCCCGGGAATAAGATCCGCTAAAAGAAACATGAAATTCTAGGGTCCTGTAACCCTTTATGCAATGCCATGTACATCTACCACCAACTTAGACGAACAATGAGAACATGAAACATGAGCCACTTATCAGAATCATTGTTATTGTGATTGTTACTTATATATGACTAGTATTTTGCTTTTATAAGTTTTTGATGGGTCATACCAAACACAACTCCCCCCACCCTTCCCTGGATGTTGGACCCTATGGCTAAAGTAATTAACACCAGCGAAAGGCCAGATAGCCTGAATCCTTAAGTTTATATAAGTCACTCATTCCATTTTATACATTAAGCTTTATCTAAATGAAACACTTTTTTGGTTGCATGGTTTCAAGAAATAACGATAAAACGGTTTCATAATTTTGGCCTCTTAGATGATGGAGTAGGAATTTTCAATTGGAATTCTTTTTCCACAAAAAGATGCATTCAACAGATTCAGTATCTAAAAAGCTGTAAAGTAGAATATCTAGGCAGAGAGGCATGGCCATTCACCATATGACGCAACAGAAAACTCATCATCAAGAGTATAAAATATTATATCAGCTCTGTTGCCAAAGCAAGCCCGACGGGTTGCAAAAGAGTATCTAACTGATAATACATGACAAGTGAACAGAAAAGTAACAAAGAGAAAGATAATATAATAGACTCATCTTCTACTTTTATTTAGCAAATCATCATAACCTAAGAAGATATTCACCCAAGTTGTCTGGTGCAACCAAAGACAAACAACAAACATACAGAAGAAGTTTCCAAGAAGAACAAACATAGGGTTCAGCAAACTCAGAACTGCATTTTAGTAATGCCAAGCCACTCCAATTCATAAACATTACAAAATGTGTTTCTAGAATGGAAAATATATTTGTTTAGTCTTTTACTTGTTGAAGCCACAGAGAGCAAATGTCTCAGAATAATCCAGCTGAACCAATCACCTATGAACTTTACTTTTAGGTCCACTTCATACCAGACAACATACAGAAAATAGCCTTGAAATTCACACAGAAACATCAACAGCCAAATATTAACTGCTTCACATAACCACCAAGTAACAGAAACAGCATCTTTCATGTACTCTACCTATTAAAGCTACAATAATTGTGCCATCTCCTCAAGTAGTATGCTTTTTGACATGAAGGGAAAAGTACAACCAGAACATAATCTGAATGAGCTAAGTGGACCAATAATCTTGTCCTGCCATTCATTCCATAAAGATGGCATGAGTTAGATCGACGAAGCAGGATGGTGCAGCTCTGAAGAAGTTCAATAATGATGTACAAATGGATAAACTAAGAAAAAAAAAAAACTTAATATGTCTACGTTGAAGCATGCCTCCACCTCTCAGACCCATTGACTTGAAACAAAATCAATCACCAATTACATTGTTCTTTCCAGTTACATATTTATAGCTTATTAATTTTGTATTACTCCTTTAAACTGAAACCGGTGATTAAGACAAAATAAATAAATAAATAAATAATGAACACTTGCTATATTCAATATTGCTATGTCAAAACATCAATTCCACATAGTAGTACAAAAACAAAAGGGAAATTATAAAATTTAGGAATATATCAGTATCATGCTGTTTGGGCAAGAAATATTAATAAATTTTTGGGGATAATGAAGGGAGAAAAATTAATTAGGAAAAAAGGTTCACATTTTCCCTGGCTGCTATGAAAGAATCATGTGAGCACAACTAACAGAAAGAATGCTACCATTTAGCACTCATCGCTTGCTAACATCTCATTATAAAAATAACAAAAAAGAAATTCTTTAAAAACGAATCAGAATATAGAGGATCATTGTTCAGTCTTATTTCCAATTTTCATCATGAAAACACTGAGGCCCCCAGAAAAGTTTGACTCTGATTGTTAATGATCAGTCACTAATACTCAAAGAAGAAACAAACAAAATTATCTGGAAAGAGAATGGGGAAAGTCATTCTGCAGTAAAGAGGCATACCATATATCAAGCAGTTAACAGAGCTTCTATGCGAAGTATCAGACTAGCCACACAAGAACATGCATTCATAATATCCTGTGAGGCTGCCATCCCAGGCAGGTTTTTCCTAATTCACTGTTTCAGCTCACATATTATGCATTCTTTCTCTTGTATAGTTCCTTCAACAGCCTTTGAGCGTCAACCTTCTTTCCTGGTCTAGCAAAGGTAGAACTGATACAAGAAAGAGTACTTTTAGCTACAATAAAGCCTTTTTCATTCATCTCTGTAAATAATCTTTTAGCCTCAGCCCTGTATGATACTTTCAATGTCCTGTCAAGCTCTGGCTGATTAGATTTTTTGCACCAGCCACAGATTAGAATGTCATAGGTTGAAGAATTGGGAGTTTTCCCTCTCAATTGCATCTCATTCATAAGCTCTCTAGCCTGGCCCATCTTTCCCGCCTTCGCAAAATCATTAATAAGTGCATTGTAGGTACCAGTTTGGGGAACAAATCCTTTGGTAATCATCTCACAGTAAAGTTTCATATATGCCTTCTTATTTCCAACTTTACCATGGCCAAAAATCAGTGTATCATAGATGGAAGCATTAGGCTCCACTCCTCTTTCTTTCATCTCACCAAATAACTTCTCTGCTTCTTTCATCAAACCAGCAACTGAGAGACCCTTCAGAAGGACAGTGTAAGTTGCAATGTTTGGGGAAAGTCCAACATCCAACATCTCAGAATAGGTGGCGAATGCTTTTTGTAAGTGACTGCTCACACAATATCCACGTATAAGAGCATTGTAAGTGATAGTATCTGGTAAAATCCCTCTTCCTTCCATATCTTGCAACATTGCTTCCATATCTTTCAACACTGAGGTAGCTTTTCTGGTCATCCCTAACCTGCATAAGGTTGTAATAAGGTTGTTATAAACTGCCCGACTGACTTTCAGTTTCATGCCCATAAGTTGCCCATGCATCTGCAAAATTGTATCTGCCCTTCTACTCTTTGAAGACACACGAAGAAGAATCCTGTGAGTAGTCAAGTTTGGGCAAAGCCTCATATTCAACATTTCCTTCAAAATATCCATTGCTTTATCAGTGTCACCAGCTTTTGAAAGCCCTCCTAATAGAGTGTTACAAGTGATCAAAGTTGGAACTATCCCACAACTCTTCATCTCATTCCAGAGCTTAAAAGCATTTTCAAAGTTTCCCTTCTTGCAGTATGCATTTATCATGGTGTTGTATGTAGCATGGTCAGGAGCCAAACCTAACTCTCTCATTCCATTGTAAATAGGCTGGGCTTCATATTTACCAAGTCTCAACAGACCATTAATTAAGACATTGTATGCAACAACGTCAAATGGTATATTTTTCTCTGACATTTCATGAGCTATAGCCAGAGCAGCTGACTCCTTACCCACTTTAATGTAGCCATCCATTAGAGAAGTGTAATTAACACGGTCAAGCAATAGGCCCCTTGACGTCATGTCTTTGACTAATTCCTCGGCCTCTTCCATCCTGCCACCTCTTTTGAAGTTGTTCACAAAGGCATCAAGAATGAAACCATTTCCCTCCACTCCTGCTAGTTTCATTTCATTATAGAGTTCAAAAGCAACTTCTTGTTTACCTGCCTTGAGATAACCATCAATTAGTGCAGCATAGATAAAAACATTTGGCATGATATTTTGGTCCCACATCCTCCTCATCATATCAACGGCGGCATCAAGCATTCCTTTCTTGATATACCCATTTATCATAGATGAATACATAATAACATTTGGAACGACGTGTTTTTCCTCCAATTCCTTTGATAGAGATTCCGCAGACTCAATATCTCCTAACTTGCACCAGCCATCAATCAATGCAGAATAGGTAATAGAATTTGGAACTAAATTATGCTCTGAAAGCATCGCAAATATGTCCTCTGCCTCTTTGGGCCTTCCAGACTTAAAAAGCCCATCAAGCAAAATGGTGAACACAACCACATCAAAGGATACCCCTCGAACAATCATTTGACTCTGAAGGGCAAATGCAGCCATGGTATTTCCTGCTTTAAAGAATGAATCAACAAGAGTTGAATAAGAAACGTGGTTCGGATCCACTCCCATCTTCTCCATTTCCTTCAAAAGCAGTTTTACTTCTGATAATCTCCCATCCTTACAAAGACCATTTATAATTGAATTATAAGTAACTATGTCAGGCAAGAACCCATTCATAACCATTTCCTCGTACAAGGAAAGTGCTTCCCCAAGCCACTGATGCTTGCAATACGCACTTATAAGGGTAGTATGAGTAATAAGATTTGGTTGCAAATGAGCACTACCGTTCTCATTTTCTACATCAACCGTCCTCACAAGCGGACAACCTTCTTTCCTCCAAGATCCCAAAATTTCATCAATCAAACTCTTGGCCTTAACAAAATCACCCTTTCTGCAGAACCCATTAATCAATGTATTATAACTAACAATATCAGGCATTAAACCCTCTCCCCTCATTCTGTCAATAAACCCAAGTGCATACTTCATCTCTCCGCTGTCACAATATCCATCAATTAATATGTTAAAACCTATAACATCTCCACAAATTCCACCACTGACCAAATTATCCATAATCCACTCGCCATATTTAACCAACCCAATTCCACAAAACCCCTTCACTAATATATTGCAAGTGAAAGAATCCATATATATACCCTTCTTTACCATTTCCGACAAAAAGCCAAACGCCTGAAAAGGCAATCTTTGTTCACAGAACCCCCAAATGACAGTATTATATGTGACTGTATCAATATCAATATCAACAGTTCTCAGCATATCCAATGCAAAACTCAAGTTACCCACTTTACAAAAAGAATGAACCATCACATTGATAGTAAAAACATTAGGCAAAACCCCGCAAGAGGTCATCTCAGAGTAAAGAGCCCAAACCTGTGAGACCAAACCAGAAGTATTGAAATGGTGAATTAGCTGATTCCAGAGCGGCAAAGTAGGAACAATACCATGGTTCCTCATAGCAATGAATGTCCCTGTTGCTTTGGAGAATCTACTGCAACTTAAGTATAGATGAATAAGAGTGCAAAACAGAGAGGCATAGAAATAGGTCTTCGTAGGAGAGATGATGACATTTGTGCAGGCCTTGAGGCGAGAAGAAGTAGCATGAGGAGGAGAAAGAGGTGGATCTTCAGAGGGCCTCACGTTTGAGGGATTGTTATTGCGGTGACGATCGTGAAGATGTTTGGTCGGCCAGAAAGTGAAGGACTTTGAGAGAAAGTAACAAATGCGAGGAAAGCTTCTTGTTCGCCAATCGAGATGCTTTATCATAATTATAATGAATAACTAAAGCTGCCTCCTTTCGGCTTTGATAGATGGGTTCTTTTTTGTTATCATACAGCTTCCATGGCTCTCTCTCACTCCCTGTGTTCGAACTGCACTCAGGGAAGCCAGAAGTTCGACGGAGAGGCGGAAAGAAGTTTAATGTTTTCAACGCCCAGTTTCAGTTTCAGTTTCCTTGGCAGACACTGTTTCCTCGGATTGGACCGAGCCTAGCAGAGGTGTGACTCTCCCGCTCGGGCTTGTGTTCTTGACCGCAATCCACGCCTCCCCGTCAGCCCAATTGAGACCGACTGGCATATTGATTTAAATGAAATTTTACCAAACATTTTTTTAAATTCATATTTTTTTTTGTTTGTTTAACAATTTTAAATTTTAAAAAAATTAATTAATTTTGATTGTAAATTAACTTATTTTTAAATTTCTATTATAAAAATTAATTAATTTTATATATAAATCCCACTTCTTTTATCTTCCTACATAAAAATCAAAGAAATGGTAGCAATAGATATTATCTCTTCCTTCCACTTTTCTTTCCTTCATCAAATTTATAGACCCGCCATTTTTGGTCAAATTATTAATTTTTTGAGCCCACATACTTTTAAGATTTAGTTTAAGCTTTATTTTATATCTAAAATTTTGGTTTGAAATAGTTGATGGTGTTTTTTTTTAACAAAATGGATAAGATTCGAGTTCATCAAATTTAAGTATTTTACTTACTTTATTTTTTTTACATTTATTTTAGTTGTTTTGGTGATTAGTTGATATTTTAAAATTAATATATTGAGATTTTTTTTTGGGTTTATATAAACTATCAATTTTGATTATGAGTTTAAAATGGAATAATGGACAGTTTATTTTAAATTTATTTATCAACCATCAATGCATCCATTGAACTACATAATTTTTTGTCTACGTCTAAATTATTTTATATAAATTGATGGTTGGTTTGCACGTGTACACACCCAATTTTGCTCATGCTATTTAAAAAAATAAAAAATTCTAAAAATAAAATTATATAATAGATAAAGGGAGATATGAAAGAGGAAAAGAAGGAATAACTTTGGAGAAAATTGACAGAAAGAGCACCTCTTGTTCTTTATTTTATAAAATAAATTATTTTTTTTTAAATTTTTATGTTTTTAGTACTTAAATGTACTGTGAAGACTAAAATACTCATCTTAAAGATAATAATATCCTTAAACAGTAAATAAATTCAAAAAAAAACAGCACACCGTATTATTATTCTCTCTAATTGAACTTTCTCTCTCTTCGAGCTTTCTCCCTCTTTGTCTTCAACCTCTTTCCTCAAATTTTTTCTTCATGTTTATATTTAAGATCTACCTACGTAAAAGCTAGAAAAGGAATCAAAAGCAAAATCAATTGATTTTGGCTAGTTCTCTTCACGTTATAACTAAGATTTACACAACCAAGCTTATGTTTTTTGTAAGACATTATTCTCCAAAAGTGAAAAGTGTTCGGGTAGGTCAAGGGACTAAGAGGTATGTATTTAAAAGATAATGTATCTTAATACTGTGAAGATTTTATGTGTTTGAAAGTTCTCTTCACGTTTTATCTAAGATTTATACAACCAAGCTCATGTTTTTGGTAACACAGTGTTCTTCAAAAGCAAAAAGTGTTCGGGTGGGTCAATGGACTAACAAATATGTATTTGAAAGGTAATGTATCTTAACACTGTTAAGATTTTATGAATTTAAAAGTTCTCTTCACATTGTATCTAAGATTTACATAACCATGTTCATGTTTTTAGTAACACATTGTTCTTCAAAAGCAAAAAGTGTTCGGGTTGGTCAATAGACTAACAAGTATGTATTTGAAAGATAATGTATCTTAACACTGCCAAGATTTTATGTGTTTGAAAAGAATAATCGTGATGTATCATGCATATCGTAACATATACAGAGGATCGTGCTATTTTTGATTGAACGTGACTTAGTCTCCAAATTCATATCATCTTGTGAACCATTGTGACTTCATTCAAAATTGATATTCTTTAATGAAATCGATACATGAGATAATATTGTTGCTTATTTCGCGAAATAAACAAAGAATCGTGCTATGTTTGATTAAATCGTGATTTAGTCACCAAATTCGTGTCATCTTGTGAACCATCGTGACTTCATTCACAATTGATATTCTTTAATGAAATCGATACATGAGATAATATTGTTACTTATTTCGTGATAGACAAAGAATCATGCTATGTTTGATTAAATTGTGACTTAGTCACCAAATTCGTGCCATCTTGTGAACCATCGTGACTTCATTCATAATTGATATTTTTTAATGAAATTGATACATAAGATAATATCGTTGCTTATTTATCTAAATCGTTATTTATTTACTGAACTTCAGTTTTGTTTTTCTTTAAACATGTTGCTTCTTTTTTAAAATATTTTCATGGTCATTGCAGAATGCGTGTTATTGTAACTTAGAATGGTGAGTGGTCCGAGTCAAGAGGAAGTTTTGAGTATACTGGTAAGACTATCAAAACTCGAGGTTATGTTGTTCAAAAGGATTTGACACATGCACAGTTATTGGGGTTAGTTAAATCTTACACTGATACGGATTTCTCTAATTATGATATTATACTGCACACCATAGTGAGATCCGAGGAAACTGCGGTGAAAATTGAGTTAGTGAATGATGATGATGTTGAGTTCATGTTGTATGATGATAACATAGTACCCCGTGTAATTGTGGATTTGGTGGAGCGACGTAATGTTCAGAATACACATGGTATATGTGAAGGTGAAAATTCAAAACAAATCAATCAGTTAAACTCTTGTATTTGGAGCAATGAGGTCACAGATGCAATCCCCAATGTACAGACCCATCCAATTATTCAAGGTAAAAATTTAGGCATGGAACCATTATTCCATAATAAGACTCCCCAAAACACTCAGAATATTGATGAAATCAACTTAGATGAGTCGATGGACAATGACGTTGGGTGTGAGTATTCAGTCCCAGATATTGAGCCCACTCAACCTATCGAAGAAGAGCAAAATGAACCCATTATGGAAGTTGAGCTTAATGATGAGAATTTGCCTTTTATACCACATTCAATCCCACCTTATGTGCCACCTGCATGCCCTGAAGCACATAATAATATAAGTGATGGTATTAATAAGAGGTATAGTGTGTTGGGTGTTGAATTACATTGCATTGCTTCGGCTTCTATCATGGAATCAGTGACTCCGACTAACACCCTTACTAGAGGTCAATTTTTCTCAAATAAGAAAGAGTTGACGCGATTTTTGGGTATATATGCTTTGATTGAGAACTTTGAATTTGGAGTCACTAGATCTAATAAATCAATATTTGAGATTGCTTGTAAAGAAGAAAATTATGCATGGAAGGTCTATGCTGTAAAAGTTGCACAAGGACAATTCTTTCAAATTAGACGTTGTGATTTGACCCACACTTGCACAATTGAAGAGTTGCATCGAAGACATCGACAAGTAACTTTTACCATTATTGGAGAAATTATTGCCCAGCGGTTATCCACTAATGCTAGAATTATTAAGCCGAAAGATATCATAAGTGACATGAAAGAATTATATGACATACAAATTTTATATAGCAAAACTTGAAAGGCGAAAGAATACGCATTGTCTCTTACTTATGGTGACCCAGTTGAGTCATACCAACAATTACTATCATATTGTCACATGTTACAAATAGCTAATCCAGGAACTAAGGCCTACATATGCGTAAAAGATGAGACTACTCGATTTAAGTATTTTTTTGTCTCTAGTTCCATTCAGTGATTAGACCAGTTATTGCTATCGATGCCACACACTTGAAAGGAAGATTCCATGGTGTCATGTTTGTAGCCGTGTGCAAGGATGAAAATGAACAGAAATACCCACTAGCATTGGATTATGGTGACTCGAAAAACTATGAGGTTTAGGAATGATTTTTGAAGCAACTAAAGGAAGCTATTGGTCATGTTGATGACTTGGTTATTATATTGGATCGTCATGCTAGTATTGCAAAAGCCATTGTAAAGGTCTTCCCCGATTCTTGTCATAGGTTATGTTCTTGGCATATGGCCTAAAATATAAAGAATAAATTCAAGAGAGAAGAAGTGTCCAAAATATTCTATAGCGCAATAAAGACATATTGAGATTCTAAATTTAGTCAATTTATGACTGAATTGCAAGCTAATCACCCTCAAGCATTTGAATATATCATGAAGGAAGATTAGAGGAAATGATCACTTGTGTATTGCCCTCGAAGATGATACCAACTCATGACCACTAATATTGCTGAAAGCTTGAATTTTATGTCTTTGATTTGCCCGCGAGTTACCCGTCATGGCTTTATTAGAATTCATTAGAGATATGATTGAACGTTGGTTTTATGATAGGTACGAGAAAGCTAAGATTTGGAAAGTACAATTAACTAAATGGGTCCACTCTTTGATTAATGAAACACAAAAAGTTTTATTACAGATGACAGCTTCTAACATTGATTGAAATGTATTTGCAGTCAAGCACAAGGGTAAAGAGGTGGTTGTTAACCTCATGGAATGTACTTGCACTTATAAAGAGTTTCAAACTGATCTGTTGCCATGTGCACATGCACTAGCTGCATCCAGGTGACACTTATTGTTTGTTGATAATATTTTTTTATTTTTTATTATTGTTTTAATAACTTCGTTATTTTTTATTTTTTTACAGGGAGCGTAACATTGATTTTATAACACTTTACTCTGACTATTACAAACAAGAGCACTTACTATCAGCATACATTGAGCCAATCTATCCAGTAGGTGACAAGTCTGATTGGAATGTGCCTGAAGACATCAAAAATGTTGTTGTATTACCGTCGAATAATGGTAAGCATGCAGGTCGTCCAAAAAAATAAAGAATACCCTCTAGTGGAAAAAAAAATATGATAAAAGAAATGTTTTAGGTGCAGCCAATATGGACACAATCGATTGACATGCTCAAACCCATAATATCATGATCAAGAAAAAATCAATCTCAATTAGTGAATGTGTCTAAATAGTTGCAACGTAAATATTACAATTTGTGGTGTGGTTGGATATATAATATTTTTATTATTGTTAATTTATTGTACAATTGAGAAATAAACTGTTGATTTGTTATTTTTGATACTGTCGACTTATCATGTATTTGAGATTATCACAGGTAATGCACGTAGACCAGAATCGTATGATAATAACTTATTCCGTTAATGCAAGAAGGCTCATATATCGTGACATCTTTTTGATAAAATCGTATGAGGATTGTTAGTAGTTCGTACCATCATTTTGATAGAAATCATATCATATTGTCTAATTTCATGACATCTTATTTATTATTTTTTTTATCATCATGTTGTCTAAGTTTTGTAATATGTTTTAGTTAAAATCTTATCATAATTACTCCTATCTCATTTTTTCTTATTTTAAATGTAAGATTGGCCTAATTTCATAACATCTTTCATATAAATTATATGATAATTGTTGTCATTTAATATTGCTTTCTATATATAAAATATACATATAAAAATATAATACAAAATAATTATGTGAAAAATAGTGTGAGCTGTCATGGTGAGTCATCGTTCTCATCAGTTGAGTTAACAAATACATAAACATTCATGTACTTTCTAATTTTTGGCATTTGGGTATCGATGTGCTTCAGTGGCTTGCCAGCTAATAAATACTCTATGGCATATAGCATATGAGGGCCGCAATTACCACTGCATAAAAAAAAAGAAGAAGAAAGTATGCCAATTAGTATGTGTTAAAAAACTAATAACATTAGAAATGTAAATAAATCGATATGACTAAAACTTACGATATTTTTTGCTGAGGGACTTGAGATTTTGGATGTAATGTGCATGACAATGGAACTGTAGGAATTGCAACATCAGGTTTGGCAATGAAGTAACCTCCGCTTGACAAAAAACTAGGAAGCATGAATCTGAAACAATTTTGCTGTCGAATTCGCACTTCTGGTGGCACATGTTGTCGATACGATTCATAAATGCGCAAACTAATTTTTTGCAGATCAATGACGACAAGAAGTCAATGCGCTCCACTAATATGGCATAACACTAACAGCAGCAATTGCTCATATTTAAGTGAAATGAAATATTGCTAAAATTAATTACCTAAAGTGATGAAAATAATTTTTTTTACCTTATTGACAGTGCCCCATGGTGGGTAGCCATCACAAAATGTTCCGCGCACACGCTCTAGAAGACCATCGTCCCATTGGTGGGTGTTCCATTGTGAGTTTACTGAAGGACCATCAGCATCTAGATTTACTTGGTACTTATTATATATCTGAAAAAAAACATATCTACAAAACCATTTAAAAAAGAATGAAGGAGATTGTCAAACAATAAACAAAAAGCAATGTAATCAGTAAATATCAATGGAAATTATCAAAACTTACATAAAGTAAAGGGTCACAAATGCTTATATCCTACTTATATACATTTGAAAACTCCTTCTGTCGTTTTCTTAGAAGGTATAAATAAGTATCAATGTGCTACAAAAACCAAGTGAAAATATATATTAAATATAAACAAAAATCATAATACTTGATACGAAATCATATAACTTTGGCATGAAATGATGTAATCTAGGCACGAATCACGGAATCTTGACACGAAATGATGCAATCTAGGCACGAATCATAATACTTGACACGGAATCTTGACATGAAAGGATGCAATCTAGGCACGATTCACAATACTTGACACGAAATGATGCAATTTAAGCACGAATCATAATACTTGACACGAAATCTTAGACCCAAAATGATGTAATCTAAGCACGAATCATAATACTTGACACGAAAATATAAATATAGAGATGAATAAATACACATAAAATTATATAAAATGAAGTATGAATTATAATACTTGATACGAAATCATATAACTGAACACGAATCTTAATACGTAATATGATAGCATATAACCTAGACACAAATCATAATACTTGATACAGAAGCATATAACATAGGCATCAATCCCAATATTTGATACAAAATATTATACCTATGTACAGATTATATAAATTAGACATGATTTAGTATAATGGTGACATACCAAATCATCGATTCATTGATCATTGACCTCAAATGTGTGAAACCACTCGATACTGATAGAATAACCAATATGTACATTGCGATTGCATTACAAAAGTCAGTTTGTTATTTATATGATATTTATAAAGAAAATATATGATATCTATTAAAAAAATTATACATAAGTTAACTCACTATGACATTAATAATCCCTTCATAAACACTTCGTATTCATTACATATGTCTTCATCCAGCTGCAACTTTGAATCAATCATTTGCTCGGACCTAGCACGTTTATGTTCAGTGGGGTCGATGTATGGACTACACAGCTGTCTAGACCGCTTACGCATCTTACAAACTGATACCACATTATCTTCCCTTGGTGGAACGGTCGCTAAGTCCACTAAATCCACCACAGCCTCTCTTTCAGCCTCAACGGCTTCATCTCTATCTCCCACGTCCTCACTCCTAACCTCACTTACATTAATAGGGTCTTGAGAATATTGGCCATGAGCAGTTGAAGGGTGTGCACTAGAAGTTGCATCATTACCACCCTACAAGAGACGAAAAGTTAATTTTGCAATGAATTATCTTGTAATAAAACTTATGATCTTGTACCCAAATAAGGATAAAATTACCTTATTTTGGCATGTGCCAGTCTCAGTACGTGTAGGATCTCGATCAGAGGAGACGAGTTGTTGAAGTGCATGTTTGATAAAGTATACGGCAACCATAAGCTCGGTGTGATTACTCAATATTCTTGCATTCATGAAATTTACCTTCACCTTTAAGTTATTGAGACGATGGTAAATCTCAGTATCTTTCTCTACGCTTTTACTTTTTTATCTCTCAGCTTGGGATTCTTCACCCATAGCTGCAGTTCTCATTCCCGTATTCTCTGCCCTAGCCTCATCCCTGAAATCTGTATGTATCCTCTCCTCTTGTTCTCCTCCAACATCCTCCCTTCCATTTCCCTCTATATCTTCAACCTCAACCTCATCCTCATCTCTTAGTCGTGAAGTAGCATTGTGTCTAGATCATCGCTATATTTAATCATCGATCAAACAAATTAATTAGTCATCAATTAAAGAATTAAATAATGAAAACATAATATACATATATATATATTAACATATAACTAATATTAATTAAATATTATAAGGTTTTGTATACATTGTCTACCTTTGATAAAGCAAGTAATTTTGCGAGATTTTTTCTTTTTTTAGCCACGAAATTCTCATCATCCTCATCATCTTCACTAGTCAAACCATTACTATGCTTATTGAGCCGATGCTGTTTTGTTGCACCAAGATGTAGAGGCAACACGCTCTCATCAATTCCCAGGTATTATGAGGCTTCACATTCAGTGAGAGTCAGCTCAAGTTTGACCTTTACTACCATCTAAAATAATAATCAAATGTTAATTCAAATAACAATTTTTATAAATACAATTACTTACATATTAATAATTTTACAATTAAGAAAAATATAACTAAAAATGTGTAAATCGTGTCACGAAAGTCTAAATTGAAATGAATTTAGACTTTAAAAGATGTCACGTAAATAGTAAAACTTGGCATGAACATGGTAAATCTTGGCACGAAATGGTGAATATTGGCACGAAATGGTGAATCTTGGCACGAAAATGGTGAATCTTGGTACGAAAATGGTGATTTTTAGCACGAAAGGGTGAATCTTGGTACGAAAATTATAAATCTTGACATGATTATGTAAAAAAAAAAAATCCAAAGACTTCACTATTGTTATAACGATTTCTAAGTGTTATCATGATAGTGTGAATGATGCAATAAAATAATATGTTGCACATGAATTCAATCAATAATGATACGAATTTAAACGTACCTTGTTTGTAAAATCCTCTTATAGTGGCCACTGTGTGGCTTATGATCAAATTTTTACCAACAAATTCTAGGCAATGATGATCTTACTATTCGTGTGACATGCTGCTTTGTGCTAGGTATCACTTCAAATACAAAAATCTTAAAATAAAAAGATAAGTTTGGTATTGCAAAGTGTTTGAAAAGTAAATAAAAATATAAAAATAAATAAAAATAGGTACCAAGAAGTTTAATACCTGTAGTGCCCATACAAAATCAAATATGTTATATGATAATTCCCCACGTTGAGTATTTCGAGTGGTTAGAGCGTTTTTAAAATACCTCAATGAGCTACAGTATGCTAAGGTACCCCATAGAAAGCTATTGAATACTTCTAAGTTATCAACAAGGTGAAAATGTCACTAGGGGATATGTTGTCGTTCATCACTGCCTTTGATGAAGGAATTGAGTAAGTAAACCAACGCAAGCTTTACTGCATCATCAGAATCTTCATCAAATTCTCCTTCAAGTAGATTTGATTTAACAGAACTAGTGGTAACCTTGTTCTTCCCATCAAAATACTAGCATGGATGCCAAACTGATTTGGTGCAATCAAATTTGTGTCTGGTAGCTCTCCAAATCTCAACCTGGTGATTAAACAAAATTCTTCTTTACCAAAATGTACTTCGTGCTTCCCAAGTCGAAACTACATTTCTTCATCATTACGCTGCTCAATCTGTCGAAGTAGTAAATTGTGGACGACTAAGCCAGAAAATATGAAATCCTCATTCACCTCCAAGAAGTGACCAAGGCAGTTGGTATTGAACTTCTACCTCTGAGAGTCATTCAAAACACGTTTTATATTTGATACAACATCAGTATCACAGTGCTTTAATACTCTGGCTGAAAGCTTTAAACTCTCTTTAGGGATCAAATATTTCTTAGTAACATCTATCTATACAAGAAAAAAAATAATGGATGAATGTATTAAGGATTTATAAAATGTTGATACGAAATTAAAAAAAAATGATACAAAAACTTAAGATGTTGATATGAGTTTATAAAAGAAGAAACAATTTCCTACAAGTTATTACGATTTTTAATAATACGTTAAGATTCATATTACTTAAACCCAAGTTAGCAATATTTGCGAAATTTAAGGTCAAGCACCACAAATGAAAGAGTAAAACGTAGTTCATGCAGATAATACACACCAATATACCCAATGTTCTCAAAAAAATTAATCAGCTTCAAAGTATTGAAAGAAAAATGAAAATAATACACACTGATATACCCAGTCATTAGAGATTCATAAACTAGCAACTTAAATCATTTAAAACATGACAGAAGCATTTAATCAAGTTTTCATATACAAAAATAAAAGTAAACATGCAAAAGAAAATGAAGAATTAGACGTCGTAAGAAGATTTGGTTTGTAGGTATCTAAAATGCAAAAACTCTAAACTTTATGTCGAAATAATCGTTTTAAAACATACCTTTTAGATTTTTAATACTTTCGATAGTTCCTCGATGTTTTTGGATGATCAATTTGTAAAAATAAACACAAAATTACTTAAATCTAGTGAGAGAGATTGCAAGAGACGCGAAGAGATGAAGACACTGTTAGAGAATGGGGGGAAATATTGGTTTGACTTTTGGTATTCTTTTTAGTGAGTAGGAATGTAATTGTTGTTTTTATTAATGGTAACTTGGTCCGAAACTATTCAGAAAGTGCTAAAAAAACATGAATTGATAATATTGGTTATTTTTGTAAAATCGTATGTGAGGAGTGCTAAATATAAAAATTTCCCATAACTTTAGGGATGAATAGATGTTTTAAGATTCCTAACATTCAAATTCAAATAATTTGATAAAAAGAAAGATACAGAAGAGAAAAAAATATAATCATTTTAAGATAAGGGGATCGCTTCACTCACTTTTGAAAGAGAAAAAAAGGCTGAGTGATTGTAAGAATGAAAAAATCATATAGAATCCATAATTTCACTCATCTTTAAATAAGAAAAAAGAAGAAGTAATTTTAGGGATAAGGAGATTATGTGAAATCCATTTTCTCATTCACCTTGGAGAGAAGAAAAAGGGCATCGATTTTAGAATAGAAAGGGCACTTAACCTTCTCACTCATCTGTGAGAGTCCACTTAACCTTCTCACTCATCTTTGAGAGTGCGCTTAAAGTGACCAACTCATATAAAAAAAGGACAGGATCCTTTTTGGGAGGATTAGGAGGAGCTTTCATCTGGAGTTGAGTATTATTACTTTCTTTTTGATATTTTGATTTTTGTTCATGCAAGGACATTATTGGTTCTAGTGGAAAAAGTATGGTTTTTGTTTTGTTTTTTGTTTTAGGATGTCTTGAATTTGAAAGTTATAGCAATATGCTATTAAAAAATATAATAGGATTATATCCTGAATAAAGATTGGAATATTGAAGAATTTGATATGTACAAAGAGTTTGCATTTTAAAATAATGACACACATGTTACCGTGACATAAGATAAAATTTTTTAAGATATGACATTATAGTTTGTGAATCAATTTTAATATATACAATGAATAAACACATGGTCATGAGATAATTCTAAAGTTAAATGTGTTTTTTTATTTATTTTTCTTATTTTTTCATGATTTGGGTGATTTGGTAAGTTCATTTAAAAATTTTTGTGCTATTATATCTTATTTTATGATTTAGGTATAAGATATTATAATAAAAAAGTAAAACAAATTAATTTTAAAAATAAAAAATATATGAAGATTTTAAAATCATTGCAATTTTCATAATCTTTCATAAAAAATTTGTTTTTAACAGTAAAAAATATTTTTATTTTAAAATCATGAAAATAAATTAAAGGAGTAATTTTCTTTATTTTTATTTAATTCTTTTCAAAAATTATTATTTTTATTTTGAGATAATGAAAATGACTAAATGGAGTAATTTTCAAAATTTTATTTAATTTTTAAAAAATAAAAAATCTTTTATTTCAAGATTATGAAAATCACTTAATCTTCGATAAAAAATTATTTTTAAAAATAAATAAAAATATTTTATTTATTTATAGAGTTGACTCAATGGAATAATTTTTGTAATCTCTAATAAAAATTTATTTTTAAAAATAAACAAAAATATTTTATTTATTTGAAGCTTATAAAAATTATTTAAGAGAGTAATTTTCATTATATCAATCAAATTTTTTTAAAAAAATAAAAAAAAAATTGTTTGTTTTAAGGTTATGAGAATTATTTAATGGAGTAATTTTCATAATTTAGGTCCTCTTTCATTTTTGGTCAAAAAAAGATGACTTTCCCAACAAAACTATCATTCTTCCTATTCTTGGGTGACCAGCCCATTGAAGGTTATAGGTTTCCTTAAGCAACTCTCGCCTCAAGCCACCGCTGCTTGGTACAAACAACCTATTGCCTTTGGCGTACAGTAGGTCATTTTCTAGCCAATATTTTCATTCTAAGCCACTAAAACTTGTTGCTTAAGCTTCTTATAACTCAAGTCTAAGTGAGACTGTTCTTTGACTCGATCATAAAATGTTGTATGTACCGAGAACAACACTGCAACATAAGCTCCAACTTCTTTTCTACTTAAAGCATCTACCACTTGATTCTGCGTATCAGATCTGTGTAGCCATATAAAATAAAACTCAACAAGGAACTCTTGCCAACGTGTTTGCTTGGGAGTCAACTTCTTTTGGGTCTTGAAGTAAGTGTTTGCCATATTGTTCATCATCACTGTAAACTTCATACCAAGCAAGTAGTGCCTTCACACATCCAAGCAATGCACCATAGTAGTCATCTCTTTTTCATGAACCGAATACCTCTGCTTCGCGTCTTTTAACTTTCGACTCTTGAAAGTAATGGGGTGCCTCTCTTGCACCAAGACCCCTCCAATGGCCCTATCCCTTATGATAAAATTTGGTATTAGAGCTCGGTTGCATTTACAACTTCTGTTGGTCATGATGAACGAGATAAAAAGAAAGGCTAACCTATTTAAAAGATTTCGTGGGTGCTCCTCAAAGTGATAATGCTATGAGCCTTGTTATTCAAGCCAAACAGCATACCGAGCAGTTGAGGGTGGCCTAGAATATTTTGGTTAAAATACGAAGGGATGTGGATGTTCGCTTCACATCTATCATGGAAGATCTCGTATCTTTGATAGACTTGATAAGAAAAGAGGATGAAAATTTGAGGGATGAGCTCATATTACTGAAGAGGATTGTGATGAACCTCTTAAGGCAAGGGGAAGGTGGCTTATCCAAAATAAAAGTTCCTGAACCAAAGTCTTTTGATAGCAATCGAAACTCTAAATAGTTCGAGAATTTTCTATGGGACATCGAGCAATACTTCAAGGCCGATCGCATCTCAAAAGAGTAGCGAGTGACAATCACTAGCATATATTTGTAAGGGGACGCAAAGCTCTAGTTGTGAACTCGGATGAAGGACAATGCTAGTATGGGGAGGCCAAAGATTGAAATGTGGGATATGTTGAAAAAGGAATTGAATGATCAATTCTTTCCTTACAACACTACTTGGGTTGTAAGAAAATCCCTCAAAAAGATAAAGTAATCGAGTTTGGTGTGAGAGTATGTAAAGGAGTTTAGCTCCTTGTTGCTGGACATTAAGAACATGTTGGAGAAAGATAAAATGTTTAACTTATTGTCCAAACTATAGCCTTGGGTGCAGGCTGAGTTACGAAGGCAAGCTATGAGAGACTTGTCGAATGCAGTTACTGCTGTTAAGAAGCTTATAGATTACAAGTATGCTAGTGCATCCAATTCACAAGGTGAGGAAAAAAAAACTATGATGAAAAGAAAAATTAGAATGCCTCTGGTCATAAGGATGGCAAGAAGGCTAATGATGGCAAGAAAGACAACGGTGTGAAGAAGAAAGGTGGTGATAAGTCCTCTTCGCAAAGTAAAGAGAAGAATTCTACGGGATGCTTCATACGTAGTGGACCACACATGGCTAGAGAGTGTCCAAAGTAGGAGAAATTAAGTGCTTTGATAGCACAAGAAAAAAAAGAGAATTCGAATGAAGGGCCTTCTTGAGTGAACCCTCTCTAACTATTAAATGCAATCACCACGGGCAATCAACTTCAATACAAAGGTTTGACGTATGTGATGGTGCAAGTCAATGAGATGGTTGTGCAAGCTATGGTGACACGGGTGTTACCAACAACTTTATGGCACAACATGTGGCTGGTTCATTGGGTTTGACCATTGTGAAAAATTTCACCAAACTGAAGGTAGTGAATTCGAAGGACCAACTTATGTTAGGCCCAGCAGTGTGCAACTTGAAGGTGGATAAATGGTTAGGGCAGTGAAACCTAATAGTAGTACCCTTTGATGGTTTCGAATTGATATTGGGGATCAAATTTTTGGCCTTGACCAAGATGCTGGTAATACCACACTTTCGAGGGATGCTTATTGGTGATGAGAGAAACTCATGCTTTGTAGATGCCACGAAGAATGGTCAACAAGTGAGAGACAAAGAAATCGAATTGCAATCTGCCAAACAATGCAAGAGTGGGATAAAACAAGACGATTAAGCATATGTGGCTACTTTGATTGAGATCAAGCCTGATCAGTAGGTCAAAGCACCTGACATGGTGGTAGAACTCTTGAAAGAGTCCTAAGACACCATGCCCCCTAAGTCATCGAAGGAATTGCCACCAAGAAAGGCAATTGATCATGAAATTAAGTTAAACCTAAGAGCTAAGCCACCTGCTAAAGCTCCATACAAAATGTTTCCATTAGAATTGGTTGTGTTGAGGAAGCAACTCAAAGAGTTATTGCAAGCGGGTCTCATTCAGCCTTTAAAAACTCCATATGGTGCACCAATGTTATTTCAAAAGAAATGAGATGGGTCCTCAAGGATACGTGTGGACTACCAAGCTCTAAACAAAGTGATAGTGAAAAATAAATATCCTGTCCCAAATGTGGCTGACTTGTTCGATCGATTATCTAAGGCATCTTATTTTATAAAGTTGGACTTGCGGACTGGGTACTGATAAGTAAGGATCAAGGTGGGGGATGAGCCAAAGACAACATGTCTGACCAAGTACGGGTTCTATGAATTCCTAGTGATACATTTCGGCTTAACTAATGCTTCTATTATATTTTGTAATTTGATGAATGATGTGGCATATGAGTTTTTAAATAAATTTATGGTTATTTATTTGGATGACATTGTGATGTATAGTGAATCACTAGCTGAACATATGAATTACTTAAGAGCTATCTTTTTTAAGTGAAAAGAATACAAGCTTTATGAGAAAAAAGAGAAATGTGAATTAACAATAATGCATTCTTGGGGCATTGGGTCAGTAACGGCTGAATCAAAATAGATGAAAGAAAGGTGCAGGCCATTGTAGATGGGCCCACGCCAAGGAAGATCTCTGACTTACCATCATTTCTTAGGTTAGCTAGCTGCTATCAAAAATTCATCAGAGAATACTCAAAGAAAGTGAACCTTTTGATGGATTTGCTCAAGAAGAAGCAAGCTTGGTACTAGATGGATGCTTGTTAGGATGGTTTTGAGAAACTAAAGACAACAGTGTCTTTGAAGCCCATTTTAGCCTTGCCAGATTTTGAGAAACCCTTTGAAGTATAAAATGATGCTTTGGATAAGGCCATTAGAGGGGTCTTGGTGTAAGCAGGGCACCCCATCGCTTTCGAGAGTAAAAAGTTAAAGGATGCAGAGCAGAGGTATTCGGTTCATGAAAAAAAAGGCTACTGTGGTGTATTGCTTGGATATATAGAGGCACTACTTACTAGGTACAAAGTTTACAGTGATAATGGACAATATGACAAACACTTATTTTAAGAGCCAAAAGAAGTCAACTCCCAAGCAAGCATGTTGGCAAGAGTTCCTTACTGAGTTTAATTTTATGTGGCTACATAAACCTAGTAGGCAGAATCAGGTGGCGGATGCTTTAAGTAGAAAAGAAGTTAGAGCCCATGTTGCAGCATTGTCCTCAGTACAGGTAATGTTTTGTGATCGAGTTAAAAAATAGTTTCACTTGGATTGAAGCTATGAGAAGCTTAAGCAACAAGTTTCAGAGGGCTTGGTGTGAAAGTATTAGCTAGAAGATGACCTACTGTATAACAAGGGCAGTAGGCTGTTTGTACCAAGCAGTGATGGCTTAAGACAAAAGTTGCTTAAGGAAACCCATGACCCTCAATGGGCTAGTCACCTAAGAGTGGGGAGAATGGTAGCTTTGTTAGGAAAGTTATATTTTTGGCCAAAGATGGAAGAGGACATCAAGTCCTATGTTAAGGCTTGTCTCGCGCCAACCAAATAAGATCGAAAGAAAGAAAAAGGCAAGATTGTTGTAGCCCATGTCCATTCTAGAGGAGCCATAGTAATCCACCTTTATGGACTTCATTGTCAATTTTTCAGAGCTGAAAAGTGTGAGATCAATCTTTGTGGTGATTGATTATTTTTCTAAGTATGCTATTTTTATTGCTGCATCATAGATATGTCCAGCAGAAATTACGGTTGAGCTAATCATGAAAAATGTGGTAAAGTGTTTCAGGTTGCTTGAAGATATAATCAATGATAAAGATTCACGATTCACAAGTCGATTTTGGACTACTTTTTCAACATGTTGGGTCAGAATTGAAGTTTTTCACTGCTAACCATCCCCAAACAGATGGCCAAACCGACTGAGTGAACTAATTATTGGAGGAATACTTGAGACACTATGTCACTACCAGCCAAAAAAATTGGTTGGACTTATTGGACATTGCTTAGTTCTGCTATAATGTTTATCATTGCTCAGCTATAGGGATGAGACCAGCGGAGGTAGTTCTTGGAAGACAGCCCATTACTTCGCATGAGATTATGAAAAAAAAATCGTAAAGCCTCTGTCCAACAACTTATCAATTTGCTTAGGATAAAACAGAGCTGATAGAGTAAGGCTGAGATAGTTTGGCTAAGGCAGCAAAACGAATAAAAAAGCATGCTAATGGAAAAAAAAAAAAAAGCAACTTAGAGTTTATTGTAAGGTGTAGAGTGATGCTGAAGCTAACCACATAAATATGAAAGAAGGTCACCGATAAGAGATATCATAAAAGACTCATACGGAAGTATGATGGTCCGTTCAAAGTTCTTAAAAAAGTAGGCAACGTGGCTTATAGATTGCGGTTGTCAGAATAATTTAAGGTACATCTAACATTTCATGTTAGTTTCTTAAAAAATATCATAAAGATGCTAATATAGATCGGGTGAAAGCAAAAAGATCTCCCCCAATAGTCTGAAAGCACTTTGACAAGGATTTAGCGAAGATCCTTAGTCATAGGATGCTTGGGGCGAGAAAAAAAAACAAACAGATAGAATACTTGGTACAATAGCATGGCAAAAAAGTAGTTGATGCTACGTGAGAAAAGGTAGTGATCTTGTGACAGTTCGAAGATAAGATCAAAGCTTATTTAAAAGGTGTTCTAACGAGGACATCAGACTCTTCTAATGGGGGTTGTTTGTAAGCCCCTTACTTATAAGTGGCATTATGGCATGATGAAGGTTTGGATGCTCATTGGGGCCCCAGCCTAAGTGATGCCATGGGAAGCATCACGAGCAAGTGTTGGCACTTGATTGGCGCTGCTCAAGGAATTAGCCGACTCGCCATGGGTGTCGGGTAACTCCTTGAGGTATGGGTCATGAGAGATGGCTCATGGGGATCGGACATGGTGCAAGGCACTTAGCAGCGGGTGAGTAGAATACCCGTACATAACAGACATAGGCTCTCGTTAGCTCATGTGGTTGGTAGCAGTTGGCAGTGGTTACCACCAGTTAGAGGCACTTACGAAGAGTGGGACACTTGTCGCGGAGAGCTGAAGTCAAGGCTGCATGCTTGGCTAGTTTAGTGAGAATGGAATCACATTACCCTAAGGTAGTTAGAGGTGTCAACCACCACATTTTGTTGTCTACATAATCCCACGGGTAAAGTCATCAAAGGGTGTGTGATGTTCTGCTACATTTAGAGTGTATTTTCCTTATTCATAAATAAAAAAGGTTGGGATTGGTTCCCTTAAACACTAGTGTCTCTCTTTCACTCACTTTCGCGTGCGTGTGTGTGGATTTCTAATTTAAGCTCACTTGATATTGAGTGCATTCGTAGAGAATTGGCTGATGAGTTGGGTGTCACTTGTGCCATCACTTGGTTACAAGTTGATCTTAGACCTTAATTGTGTTACAATTTAGTATTAGGTTGGTCATAAGACGTTGGGGGAGCTTTTTTTACTTTCATTTGATTAGCATCCTCATGATATTTCTATAAAAAACTAACATGAAATGTTAGATGTAACTTAAATCATTCGGGCAATTATAATCTATAGGCTAGTTGCCTACTTTCTTGATAACTTCGAATGGATCATCATACTTCTGTACGAGCCCTTTATGATATCTCTTATCAATGACCTTTTTCTAGATTTATGTGGTTAGCTTTGGCATCATTCTATCCCCCACATCGAACTCGAAGTCCCTTTTTTTTCATCAACATGCTTTCTCATTCGTTTAGCTGCCTTAGCCAAACTAAGCTGCTGGATAGAGGCCTTGTGATTTTTGTTTCACAATCCCATGCAGAGTAAAGGGCTGCCTTCAAAGAACTACCTCCGCTGGTCTCATCCCCGTAGCTGAGGAATGATGGACATTGTAGCAGAATTGAGCAATGTCCAACAAGTCTAATCAATTTTTTTGGCTAACAGTGACATAGTGTCTCAGGTACTTCTCTAATAATTGGTTCGCTTAATCGGTTTGGCCATCTGCTGGGGGATGGTTAGTAGTGAGAACTTCAAGTTTGACCTATTCATGTTGAAAAGAGTGGTCCAAAATCAACCTGTGAACCATGAGTCTCTATCACCGATTATATTCTTAGGCAACCCAAAATATTTTACCACATTTCTCATGATTAGCTCAACCGTAATTTTTATTGGACACACTTATGGTGCAACAATGAAAATAGCATACTTAAAAAAACAGTCAACCATTACAAGAATTGATCTCATACCTTTCATCTCCTGAAAGCCGACAATGAAGTCCATGGAGATGGATTGCCATGGCTTCTCTGGAATGAGCGGGGGCAACAATAATCATGCCTTTTTCTTTCTTTCTTTCGATCTTGTCTTGTTGGCACACAAGATAAGTCTTAACATAGGATTCGATGTCCTCTTCGATCTTTGACCAAAAATATGATTTTCCCAACAAAGTCATCATTCTCCTCACTCCTAGGTGATCTTTTAAAAAATAAAAAATCTTTTGTTTTGAGATTATGAAAGTGACTCAAGAAACTATTTTTTATAATCTCTACTAAAATGTTTTAAAGATAAATTAAAGTTTTATTTTGAGATAAAAAAAATTCTAAAGAGGAATGTTTTCATATTTTTAAAATAAAAATAAAATATTATCATGAGAAATTATCTCCAACAAAAATTATTTCAAAATAAAAATAATAAAAATATTTAAAATTTTGAAAACATCATTTTTGAGAATAAAAAAGTTGAATAAGTAGCAAAACTTTTTGAATTGGAGGATTAAAAAAGGAACAAGGGTGAAGCCTTTTATATTCTCTAAAAATTGTTCTATATTCATAAATACTTCTCTTTGCAAGATCATGCACTTAAAAATCAATTTTAAATATTGAACATAAAATCAAAAAATAATTATGTTTAATTTGTATCTATCATCGGCGCTTATGAGAGTGTTTATCTTTCTCATGTGTAATCGACTCTTGAATTCATACAACTAATTTCACAAGAACGATTTTATTTTTTGTTTGTTTTTCTTAAATTCAAAGATGATTTTTAAAAATAAGCAAATTTTTGGTGACAAATCACACTACAAAAAAGAAATTAGTGACGGCTCTTTAATGTTATTCCAACCCGAATCTGTTTTTAATTGTTAATCACATTGTGGTTTCTCTAGTTGAACCCTCATGATAGCGAACGACTCCACCGAAAATAAGTTATTTAGTTTTTTATAAAAGAGTTAAGCTAAACATTAAGTATAGGTTTTTTTCTCGATTTTGAAATAAAAGGTTAATTTTGATTCTCATTTATTTTAATATACATGATATTGTTGATTATTGTTTGTTTTGAAAGAAGTTTTCGTCTAAAGTTTGTTTCTAGAGTTTCTTTTGATAAAAAAAAAAGATATAAAGAAAAATAATTAATTTTGAAGAATATTATTCATTTTATTAGGAAGAAAGTTTAAAGAAAGCAATAAGTTTTCTTACTTTCACTTTGATATTTTGATTTTTGCTCATGCAAAGATATTATTAGTTTTAGTGAAAAAAAGTATGATTTTTATTTATTAAGTTTACTTGTTCTTATTGTTTCTTGTTGTACAATGTCTTGAATTTGAAAGTTATGGCTACAATATATTTTTTTAATTTTTATTATTATTTTATTTAAGATATTGTTTAAAAACATAATAAGGGCACTTGATGTTTAGATTATTTGCTGAATAAGAATTAGTACATTGAAGAATTTGATACGTAAAAAGAAGTTACATTTTGGGAGCAATGACACATATGCTATCACAACATATGATAAAATTTCTCAAGATATGTCATTATGGCTTGGAAATCAATTTTAACATATACAATGAATAAACATATGATCATGAGCTAACTCCGAATTCAAATGTATTTTTTTTATTTATCCTTTTTGTTCATTCATGATTTGGTAGGCCCATTTAAAAATTTGTGTTATTTTATGATTTAGAGGTAGCATATACATAAGCAAAAAAATTAATTTCAAAAATAAAAATTATTTTAAGATTATGAATATAACTTAATGGAGTAATATTCATAATCTTTAATAATTTTTTAAAAATTATTTCTTTTGAGATAAGGAAAAAGACTTAAGAGGGTAATTTTTATAATTTTTTTAAAATTTATTTTTAAAAAATATTTTTTTGAAATTATGAAAATAATTCAAGAAAGTAATTTTTGTAATTTTTATTTATTTTTTAAAAATTTAAAAATTAAAAATTTCTTGTTTTAAAATTATGAAAATAATATATTTAAAATAAAAAATTAATATATTATTTATCAACTCTACTTATATGTCATCTATTTATTTATCAATCATGTACCTATCAATTGTCTAATTATTAATGATTTATATATTGATCATCTATTTATTGATAATTTATTAATTGATCATATAGTATATATTTCAACTATCCATTTTGAACATCTTTGGCTATTTAATTTTCGCAAATGTCGATTAGAATGACTAACAATTTTATCTATCTATCATTGAACAAGAAAAGAAAAATAAAAAAAGAAAATAAATATATCATTTGTTAATACTTTTTAAATAATTTTTTATCATTATAATTATTTTATTTTTAGTTATTAATTAAATTTTTATTAAAATTTTAATAAATTGATTATAAGAAGAAGTTGGAATAGAAATAAATTTAATTATAAAAAACAAATAAAGAGAAATTGAGATAAAAAAAGATAAATAGTTCAATGAAATTGAAATAAAAATGAACAATAATTTACATAAAAAATATTTAGGTCATTCCAGGTTAAAGAGTTAGATTTATAATATTATAAAATTAGGATTTAAATTTTGGTACAGCTTTTTTTTTAAAGATTATTAAACCAAGACATTTCTAGATTTATCTCTTTAGTGAATGTTTGTAATTTAAGCAGGCCCATATCAGTTGTGCTAATGAACCCATTTTAGCTGAACTCTTGCAAAAGGCCCATTTCTAGGTTTATGGACTGCGATGTGATGAAGGATAAGGACTGAAAAAGGAGAAAGAGAAAAACAGACACAGAAGGTAGAGGTATAGGTGCAAAACCCTTTGGACCAAACAGTGAAAACCAGTAGAAAAAATATAGCAAAACCCTAGTTATCTGCTGAAGAATTTCTCTGTTTTTCTCTTCATTTCTCTTTCTATTTGGTGCAAATGAGCCAATAACAATGTCCCCCAAATCACAAGCAACTTCATGGTCCCGTCTCCTCCTCAACCCAACTCTCACAAGCCCCGGAAAATCAGCAATCCCATTTTGCCGGAATATCTCCACCTTCACTCACTTTCATCCCTCCCGGACGCTGCAATTACCCTTCTCATTTTTACCAAAAAGCAATTTCTCGTTGTCCAGTCTTATCTTCAATGACAGCCTCAAGAACCCCACAAAACCCCAACCTGCATTTTCACGGGAAATATCAAGCTTCCCTCACTTCCCCACCAACCAAATTGCAAATGCCACCTTTTCGCAGAAATCCCATTTCTCCACAGCATCCGCACCATCGTCCAGGGTAGTCCAGGACCTTCTTGCGGAGGTTGAGCGCGAGAAACAGCGGGAGAAAGAGGCAAGGATGAGGGCAGGCTTAGATACCAAAGACATTGATGCAGAGGATGAAGAGGACTACATGGGAGTTGGGCCTTTGATAGAGAAGCTTGAGAAAGAGAAGTTGAAGATTATCGGGGACTTGAACATGTATGAAGAGCCTAGTGATTCAGATAGTGATGAAGACGATGAGAGGTTTTCGCCAGAGGCTATCAAGAAGAGGGCTGAGGTGTTTAAGAAGAAATTTGAAAGGCATAAGGAATTGCTCCAGAACTTCACAGAGGCCGGTATGTTATTCTTGTTTCTTCCTATATATGCATTTGTTATATATGCATATGTTCACATGTGTGTGCTAGCTGGTTGGTATGGTTGAGTTGGAGCTGCTGAGTTGGTTGTCAGTTTTCTCTGAAGGACAGGGAAGAATGGAAGTGAATTTTACATTTTTTGGGCTTCTCTTGTCTGATTTGGTGTCCTAGTTATATATAATGTATTTTTTTTAAAAAAAAATTGACGTTGTGTCCCAAATGAGAAGATCCTTTCATCCTTTCATTGCTGACAGAGATAATGTACATCAATCAGCTATGTCTGGTAATGCAACTTCACTGCTTCTGCCTTTTTCTTTTATTTTGTCTGTCTGTAATTTTCTAAAAAGGTACAGAGAGTAGCAATAGAGACTCAGCCAAGTGAACTTCAGTATTGGGTGGTAATATGTTGGTTGATGAAATAACTTGCAGATGTTGAAATTTTCAATTTTGAGGATCATATTATTTTGTCAGCAGCTATGTGATGAATTTGATTTAATATCAAATCTGATAATTAAAAAAAAAAATCTAATCTGTGTCATTCGGTTTTCTCTGTGAATTGAATTTTCTTTTTGTGATTGATGGACACATGTCCACTGAACTGTTTACTGCTTGTTAGTGATCATTGATCCAATGATGATATAAATACATATTTTCTCGCTCATTCTTCGCAGAGACACTTGATGATGCTTTCAAGTGGATGAATAAAATTGACAAATTTGAGCAGAAACATTTCCAGCTTCGCCCTGAATACAGGGTCATTGGTGAGTTGATGAACCGTTTGAAAGTAGCAGAAGGCAAGGATAAGTTCGTTCTCCAACAAAAATTAAATAGGGCAATGAGGTTGGTGCAATGGAAAGAAGCTTATGATCCCAATAATCCTGCTAATTATGGAGTCATTCAGCATGAGCAGATGGGTTCTAATGTTGATCTCTTAGAAAATGCTGGATTTGAAAAAGAGAAGCAACTAATACAAGGTGAGGCTGATGATGATGATGAAGAGGAGTTTGATGACATGAAGGAGAAGGATGATATATTGTTAGAGAAGCTCAATGCCATAGACAAGAAACTTGAAGAGAAGCTTGCTGAGTTGGATCATACGTTTGGGAAGAAAGGGAAACTTCTAGAGGAGGAGATTAGAGATCTTGCAGAAGAGAGGAATGCTCTGACAGAGAAGAAAAGAAGACCTCTTTACAGGAAAGTAAGTGCATGCACCATTCTGTTTGGTCTATATTGTTTTAAACGGTTCAAATTTATAGCTTAGTTTGAGAAATCAAGTAAAACTTAAAAGAAATATGCTGTGCTGATTTTATGGTCTTTTCCATATTGTATTGTGGATGGTTTTTCCCCTTCTTATATCTTTTTGTTCTTATCTTTCTCTCTGGCAGAATTAATAATTGTATTTGTTCGTAATGTTGAAAAGCTTAGGCCAAAATGTTCAGGGAGAGACCTTTTTCTTTCTTTCTCTGTATTTATTCTTTGGTTGGTAATGGAATGGCTACTTCGAAATATCTTGAATGATTGGCTGCCAAATGTTTTTTTTTTTTTTTTTTTTTGACATGAAAAGATGATGTTAGAGAAAAATTCATAACATTTGCCAACTTTTATGAGATGTTTGATGAGATTAAATTCTTCTCAGGAAATCCTTTTTTCCTAAATCAGTTTTTATCGTTTGATGTGTTAACCACGTGAGCAGGCATATTTGGAACTTGAGACATTTTGCAAATGATACTGTATGAAATAGGAATGGCACATAGTCCAGGATAAAAGCTCTCTTATCACATGTCTTTCTGTCTGGCTGAACATTTTTCTACTTATTATGTCATTTACATGACAAAGTTGGTTCTTGTGCTCCTTATGTTGCTTCACAGGTTTAGGATAAATTAGTGATAATTGATGCTGGTTCTCTTTCAGCATGACCTTGTCACGAGGTGAATTTCTTATGTTAATTCATAGTTTTGTAGATGGTATATTTTTGAGGAGACCTTAGGGAGCTATTAATAGAGTTCTCAGATATGCAGGAAAATTAAGATAGATTGTATAAATGATCCCCTAGTTTCGGAGGTACGTTGATTTAAAAACTTTGATAGACTTCATAGGCCTTATAAGAAATATGAGAACATATACTAGGATGGATTTGGAATGTAAATCAGTGACTAGTAATAGTTCCCTTTGTGAGTTAAACATGCATCATTAGATAAAAAGATAAGGAGTTGAAATTAATTTTTATTTTGAGGTGCGTGGATACAAATTTATCAACCAAAACATGCAGAAACTGCCAATCAGTGATTGGGAGAAGTTTCATGGATGTCATTGATAGTGAAATCTAATGCCGACCAAGAACCAGATGAACTTCCTCCATAGTGCTGCTGCTGGATGAATAATCTTGGTGATATTGGTTGTTAGTGTTCTGTTTACCAAGATGCAACACTTATCTATAAGCTAACATAACAGATGGATATATTCAAATATTAATTCTTCTAGTTGGGCTCATCTTCCAACAAACAAATCAGAATTGATCATGTTCCTTGTGGGGTTGACTATTTATGTTGTAGCAAGGAAATTTGACTATATATGTTAACTTTTTTCTATATCATAGGTTAGTTTCCATACGGCATACTGTGGTCTGCTTTCTTGCCTGTCTTAGCAGTGCCCTGTTTAATAAAAGACACAGCTAGTCCTTTATGATTATGTTGGCTCATCATGCTTTATCTTTGTATAAGGACTTCCTTTTCTGTATTTTCTGTTGTGCTTCTTATTTGTTTAGACAGCTGATACTTCTACTTTCTCATTTTTCTTCTTTTGTATTTCATTGATGGATTCCCTGCCTTTAGTAGCTCTTTCTCAGTCAAAGGTTATTTTATCATGTGTATCGGTTATGTTCATTGGTTAAGCTCTGATGATACCGTCTGACAGATGCACCTGCGAAAACGTATTCGTTAGCCTGTTCTGTTTTCTGTAATGAAGTTGTTTATGCTAGCAAAGCTATATGTGTGCCTTGTTAAGGAATGAGTTTGCTTTGCTTGAGCATTTTGGCGGGCTTTCATGGTGTCGATATTTGTTGCTCGACGTTCTTAACCTCTTACTATGTTTGTCTTGCTTGTGCTCATACTTTTGTTATTTATTCTTTTGGAAGATATGCGCTGTATTGACCTTGTTTTTGTAGGTTTGTGTATATGTCTGCAAATTTTTCTTTCTTTTTTCACCCTCTTATTCACTGTTTTCTTTGAATATATCAACAAAAATTGTTGTCACACTATGGCAGGGTTTTGATGTGAAATTGATAGATGTAAACCGAACCTGTAAAGTTACAAAGGTATTCCTGATTTTCAAATTCTCTTTAATTTTAATCTCTATATAAGTCTTAATGTTTATCAAGAAAAAGATCTTATTGATTTTTTGCTTAAGGGGGGCCAAGTGGTCAAGTACACGGCCATTTTAGCTTGTGGGAACTATCAAGGTGTTGTTGGGTTTGCAAAAGCCAAAGGCCCAGCTGTCCCTATTGCTCTCCAAAAGGTATCTTTTTTTGGTTATCCTTTACCATGAATTTTTAGATTTTTGCCATCTGCTACCAGTGAGTCAGTGATGATAAGGAATCCTATCCTTTTACATGGGTCAGCTGTGGATTATGATTTGCTAATATTAGCAGTTCAGATTTGTTTTATTCATGCACTTAGATTTAAAGTCAAACCAACAAATCAAATACTCTACCTTTATATGTTTTTCATGCATAATAGAAACACATACGCACTGATATAAGTTAACAAAAGTAGGTCCCAATCTTGAACTCCTTGAGGTCCACAGAATGGATTTGTTTCTACTAATTTTTCCGAGGGAATACTTTCAAATTAAAATATTTAAAGTAGGGAATGGGGAAGCAGTGAGATTCTGGTTGGATAGGTGGTGCGGAGACCAGCCGTTATGAGCGGAATTTCCTGAGTTTTATGAGTCATCTACTGACAAGGGTGCGCTTAGTAGTGATTATGTCAGTGGGGTGGGGCATACAGTGCTTTGTCAGTGGTGATGAGGAGGAATATACAAGATTGGGAGGCGGAAAGGCTGTTGAATTTCCATGGAAAGATATATTGTGTCCCGATTAATTTAAATCAGCAAGATAGGGCAGTTCTGAAACTAGGGGACAAAGAATCAGTGGTTTACTCAGTAGGGGAGTATTACAGGGAGCTGTGCAAACCAGCATCTACCTAGCAATATCCCTGGAAAACTCTCTGGAATACTGGAGCGCCAAGTAAGGTAGCTTCTTTTGTGAGGGAAGTTGTCTAAGTTAAGATATTGACCATTGATAACCTAAGGAAAAGAGGTATTGTAACGGTAAATAGATGATATTTGTGTAAACAAGCAGAGGAATCAATATATCTTCTGTTTCTGGATTATGGCTGGGCCAGGAAACTATGGGAGCAAGTGTGGAAAATACTGGGTATCTCTTCGGCAGTGACAGGGTCAGTTGGGGAAGAGATTCTATCCCGGTCCGGGCTGCACGGGAGGAAGAATAGGAAGAAGTTGGTAGGGAAGATTCGTTTTGTAATGATGTGGAGTATATGGAGGGAGAGGAACAACAAAGCTTTTGATGGAAAAGAAACGCCACTGGGAATTATTATGAACCAGTGGTTGAGACTTCTCCATTTGTGGGACACAGGTAGATATTGTGTGGATGAGATAGATCTTTTGAATTTTGTAGAGCTCACTTTAAGTAAATATCACTAACGAATGTAACTGGGTTGCATCCCCTTGGTACATGTAAGTAATAATATAAATTGTTTCTTCTCAAAAAAATTATTTAGCAATGGTATCTTTTTGTAACTTTCTCAGCCCTTGTTAATTGAATTCTGTCCTTGCTCTTCTTTGCATTGTCTACTTGGATCAGGTCACTTTTGTCCACCTATATCCACTGGCTTTTGCTTCACATCAAAGCATACCATTTTCTCAGTCTATCCTGAACTGCTGCTTCTTTCACCTTTTGAGGAATAAATTCATTTTTATTTATGATATGTTCTTGTACCACACTTCCACCTTAACTGTCTTGTTTCGACTAAACATCTTCTGAATTGTTTGTTTCTTGATTGCCCAGTGCTTCGTGTGGTAAGCACACTTGGCTTTTTAGTGGCATTGGAAATTTTCCTTTTAACTTGGTACCTATCATTTATCATTTTCTGACTTAAATCTAACAAAAAACAGGCATATGAGAAATGCTTCCAAAATCTTCATTATGTTGAGCGACATGAAGAGCACACAATTGCCCATGCAATACAAACAACATATAAGAAGACGAAGGTTGTTTACTTCTTCCTTTCACTTATCTGTTCTTGCTTGCACTTTTTCTTTTTCTTTGGTCAAAACTTGTCTTCTCTAATTTCTTCTTGTGATGGTTCTATTTATATTAGGTGTATCTGTGGCCTGCTCCAACAACAACAGGTATGAAAGCTGGGAGAACTGTTCAGACCATTTTGAATTTAGCTGGTTTCAAAAATGTCAAATCTAAGGTAATATGCTGCTCAACTGATAATTGGTGATGGTTCTTGAAATGTGGGGTTTGTTATAACTTTACTCGGTTGTCAGGTTGTTGGCTCAAGGAACCCTCATAACACTGTTAAGGCTCTTTTCAAAGCTCTGAATGCTGTAAGTAGCCCAACCCTCTTATACAAGAGTTGTTACTGCATTTCCTTCTCGACTTTCCTGTTATTTGCTTTCAATTTTTCATTTTGCAGATTGAAAGTCCGAAGGATGTGCAAGAGAAGTTTGGGCGGACTGTTGTCGAGAAATACTTGCTTTGATCAGATGAGGCTCTGTTATTTTTTATTTTTTTCCATGGAATGGGATATTCATTTACGAAATTAGAGAAAATGAAAATCTAACACACCCTTGTACGTGGTGGATGTCCTTTTCTCTGCTCCATCAACATTTCTGTTAAGATCAGATTTATAGGTAGGGTTTCATGGGCTTCTTGAGGATGGGACTGAGGGTTCTTGTTTGCTTTCTTGGACAGAGTAGACAGATGAAAGTGTTCAACGGTTATGTAAGACTGCATGTTAGGGATATGAAAGGGGTAAAAGGTAGCTGGTTAAGCCAACTTTTCTTCTTGCTTTCTTGCTTCTTTCATTGTCTTTCCCATAGTTTTTTTGGGTGGGTGGTTCTAGTGAAGAATGGAGTTTTTTTTTTTTTTTCTCTTTTTTACTTGTTCAGCATTTTACTTTAGATAATGTGATGTCCTTTTCTCCGAATAATGTCATTTGTCCAGTTTTCTGAATAAATATTTTCTTCAGTTTAATGAGGAAATTTTATCGACTGGAAGTTAGTTAAATGAATTGTTCAAGTCTATCAGGCAAGCACCTTCTCTAATGTGTCACTTATCGTATCTTACTGTATCTCTTTGTAGGCTGCATAGGTGAGAATTTGATGCCAGAAAGTTGACAATTTTTTGTTAATAAAAATAACCAAAACAAACAGTAAGTTATTGTGGCGAGGTCTTCCTAATCTAATGTAATTCAGTTTAATGTCTTGACCCTGACTCTGTTTTTGATATAATTGTCTGTAGTTGATATTTTTGATAATTGAGTGGACAAACAATTTCATCTTGGGATCTTTAAGATTTTTGACATATCATGAAATCCAAAGGAAATTCTTACACGAGGAAAGAACTTTGATGAGATTGAGCCCCTGGCTTGCCATCATAAATTTGAAAGTTCTTTTCTTTAATTATATCATTTTTTGTTTTTGTTTTTGGAAAGCATGATACATTATTTCTATTCTTTTTTCCAATAAATGTTTAATAATGTATGTAATATATTGTTTATTATTTGCATAACTATAATTAATAGAAAATAACATCATAAAATGATTTCACTTTTTTTTCTGATAATATTTTTCTTAAAAAATAATCCAGTTACAAAACAAAATAGTCAAGCAGATTAAGAGCAATATGAAAAGAATGAAGAAGTGATTCAAGAAGATATATGAGGAAGACAAATGGTAGTAAGGATGAAAATTTGAAAGTGCTGTTCTTTGGCTTGTGTTGTTTTTGTAGTCCAATTTTTATTTATAAGCTTAAAATTACATTAGCTGTGAAAAAGAACATAAATTGAAATGTTAGAAAGATTCATTTTACAATAAGTACAATTATGAAAAATAATCCACAATGTTACTCATGCTGGAGGTTGAGAATGTGATGAAATGCACATTTATTATGGGACCTTTTTACTTTCCATCAAATAAAAATCATGTTTCATTAAAATTTTATTAAAAAAGATTTAGTAAAAAATGAAAAGTAATGAACAAAGGAGTAATACAATATTTATGTGTGCATGCTCGCTCTAATGTCAATGTGTGTGGGTATGGGAGATCCTTAAGTTCATGTATTCTAATTTTGCAAACTAAGTTACTCAAATGCTACAATAAGAAGTGGCTTGTCAATTGGGTTTTCGTTCAAAAGCGGTCAAAAATTCGGTTGTTTCTTTATTTTTGGATAAATATCATTTAAAACTTTGACCTTAATACTATCTCTTCAAAGAGACCCTTACTTTTTAAATTTATCCAAACTAACCCCGATTTTTTAATTTTGTTCAAATTGAACATTCCATCTAAATCAATTAAATGACGTTTGTAAATAATGGAGTTGCTGAAAGGCAAAAAAGAAATTACACCAGTAGTATATACAGTGATAAACCACAACATTCGATATCCTCTCCTTTTTGGTCTTCTCCCAATTTCACAAACCTAAAAATCGTTTCTTCTCTCAATTTGTCACTGGTTATCAAGAAATCTGAAAGTTTGGTTGCCGGAATTGCAACAAAATGTATGTTTTTTTACTGCTTCATATTATATTTGCACATTAATTGTTTTTTTCCGGTGTTTACTGTCATCGAAAAGCATTGGTATTAAATTCGAGAAGCACGAGTATGTTAAAAACTAAAATAAAAAAAAAAAAAGACGTTTGAGAGGAATTTGATTTTTGATTTTCTCTAATGAGTAGGTAGGTAATTATACATTATTCATTAAAAATATTTTGTTCTAAAAATAGCTAAAAAATATTAAAATAATATAAATTATTAATTTAATATATTTTCACTAATAATCTTGTATAGATGTTCAAAAATAATTTTTTTTCTTTTTAATACATCATACTTTTTTTTTTTTTTAATTTTTTGTCTCTAATGGTTTTTAGAGGATGACTCGTCTTGTCATCCCATTAAGCCACGCTGAAGTCATTATCATCGATGGAGTGAATGGCATTGGGTTCGGATATGTCTCGGATTATATGTGTTTAAAGCTTCGTAGGTTGGACGGTTTTACATTTATTGGATTGGACTTTTTTGATGTGGTGGAATTAGATCGACCTGTTCCTAAGAGTTATCTTCACATCTTCCTTCTTTCAAGAAATATCCTAACATCTCCCCTTCTTCAAGAGATCTCCTAACATTCTTTTTTCTTCGAAGACATGAAGGTATAATATTTTTTAAACGAGGTAAAGCATGCATCTACAAAACTCCGAAGGCAAAACATGCTGCTTAAAGAAGCGTGCTTGCCCTTTTGCATCATTTCGACCTCATACATTTTAAAGGATTTTAAATCATTACACCATGTTTCCCCACATGTTCCATATGTGAATACATATATGCATCGTTTATTTTTTTTACTTTCTGTTATTAAATTTGAAAAGAACCATCATATTTAAAGATTATTTTGTTTGGGATCTTACTATTTTGGCTTTCTCTCTACGTCAGCGTTATTGATTTTTTTTTTTTATTTTTCTTACGTCGTTTGGTTTATTTACTTTATTTTTTATTCCATATTTACTTTCATTTCCAGATTTTATGGATCAACGCAAGGCCTCTCATGAGCCTAATGCCCAGACACAAGTGACTTGAGTGAATTTGACGAGTCTACAAATCTCAAAACATTTACCATTAGTAATGTTAAGTCGATAGTCTATAGTATTCAAACATAGTTTTACAGAATTAAGTTTGGTATCCCACACTCAGTGACGATACACCTTGTTAGGGAGGATGATCATGCTTGTGTGACTCGCGACGAGATACAAAGTCTTTACCAGGATGATCATGCTTGGTACCGGGCTTATGATGTATCTCAAACTCAAGTTGTACCAACTATTTGGTGATTGATTATAGTTTATGCTCGCTTCTCATTTCTCAATCAGCTTCTTTCTTCATCTTTTTTGAATTTTTACATCACATGCTAACATCCAAGCGAGACTGAGTGGTATTACTTTTCTTCATGTATCGGTCGTATCCTTTTCGCTAAACCTCCCACTGTAAGAAACCAGGAAAACAATTTTCTTTATTTCATAGCAAGGCTTAGATGCAATCCCACTTCTTTGAAAATTTCCTTACAATGTGAGAACCTCACCACACTGGTAACTTGTAGACTTAAAAAAGAAGTAAATTAATGATAAAGCAGTATAGGAGGTGTTGAGAATCAAGACATACACGTGTCTTTATAACAGTCTCTAAGTTTCTTATTGGTGATAAACAAAGTGAAAAGTGAAACATGCCACGTGGCACCACTCGGTCAAAGGCACTTAACAGCCAGTGAGCCGTCGTGTGTCAGCATAGCATAGCCGTCGGCAAAGCTGTCTGTTTTACAGTGAAAAGTAAAGAAACCGGCTTTCGGTAAGGATCCAACATTCGACATCTGAGGTGGGGCCCTCACTGCGACATCTACACTAATCTCTTTTTCATATATATGCGAGCCCGCTGGTATATATTAACTTTTGTTTTTTTAATTCATATAAAAATAAAATAAATACACATTAATAAAAAATTTAAGTTAAAAATAAATGTACTAATAAAATTTTGATTATGATTTTTAAATTTTAAATAAATAATTTTTTAAAAAATTATTTTTTTATTTTTTATCTATTTTTTTATTAAATTTAATTGTTAATAAAAAACATTTTATAATTTTTTTCGTAATTTATGTGCAAATTTAAAGATTGATGAATCAATTGGTAAATATTGACAAACTTAAACATTCTACTTGGGAATTGAAATTCCATTTTTTTCTGGTTAATTTTGCAATTAAAATTAAGAGGAAATAGTGGATGCACGTGGCAGGCATGGGAGAGAGATTGTTCCAGAAGGAACACGACACGACACAACATTTATATTTTTTCTTTTATAATAACTCAACAGAAACAGAGAGTGACGAAGTACACAGCAATCCATATAGAGAAATACATTGGAGAACCAACCGCTTCAATAAACTCCAATGAGTCAATCAAATTATAAAAACATATAAAGACCCAAATGCCCACCACCAAATATCACCTCTTCCTGCTCCTTTCTCTCTGCTGCACTTCTTTCTTGATTCTATTTCTCAATGGTATCGTCCAAGGATAGCGGTGCGGGGGCTAACCCCATTCGGAGACTGCTTGGCTTCGGCTTCTGGGTGCAAGGATTCCGGGGCTTCCCATGGCTCGCCGTTAATTATTTCTTGAAAGATGGCCTTAGTGTCGACCCCTCCACCCTCCAGCTCTTACAGAATTCCGCCAATCTCCCCATGGTCGCTAAGCCCTTTTACGGCGTCATTTCCGATGCCGTCTACATATCTGGCCAGCACCGCGTTCCTTACATCGCCATAGGAGGTATGTACACTAATGTCCTAATTTCTAGAAGTCTTGCATTTCTTCTTTGTTGATGAACGTTTTGCCTAGCTTTTTTTTCGTCGTTCCATTTGTTTTTTTTTCTTTTGCCATTTTTATGATTCGTCTTCTTTTTTCGCACTGTTATTGTTTATTTGTTCAGGTTTGCTGCTTTTCCTTAATCAATGGGCTCATTTGTTAGCTTGGTAATTGAGTGATTGAATCATTCCATGCCAAGTCTCCTGGTTCTGGGAATTTCTGTATGAGTCATAGAATACAATTAATTGTTTATTTTCAGATATGGGTAATCTACTCTGACAAATTAGTCTTGCAGTTTTTGAAGTTCCATCATCCTTTTAAGATCGCCTTGTCAGCACTGCTCTGATTCACTTTGAGAATCTAAGAGCAAAAAAGCAAAACGATAAGCTGGAAAAAGTTCCAAGTTGCTTCCAGCTAGGAATTTAGAATGACGATGGCAAGTTGCCATTAGGGAGTAACAGCTGCTCTTAATTGCACCTCTAATTTTCTCATAGTTTTTAAAGCGCGCGCGCGCGCACACACACAAGTGCCCTTTAACTTGTCTCGCTGCTAGTTTTCTAGTTGGGGTTGTTGTCATAGTTGCTGGGCAAGAAATGATATTTTCTAGGATGGAGGAGAAAACTCTGGATGAGTTTTTAAGTCATGTTTTACTCAGCTGTCCCGCTGCTTCTTTAAAATACATTGAGAATTTAATTAGTTAAAGATTACATCTGAATTCATGGGCCATTTTCACCAAAATTTCCTTGATGATAGTTTCATACGTGGAAAGTATGGCATCAGCGTCCAGAAATTCTCTTCCATGCTGTCAAACCCTAGAAATTAAATCTAAGTCTACTAACAAGCAACAGGGTTGAGTGCGATGGGAAACAATTGTTTCCAGCTTGACATTTATTGGAGATGCTTGTTATTCTGAGAGATGAGGATTGAACCAGTGTGAAAAACTATGGATCCAAACCTGAGTTCTATTTGCTTCGTTGACTCTTATGCTGTCTGTTATTTCCTCAAGTATTTTAAAGTTAATTTCCCTTTTTTCCTTCTTATCTTTTGGTTGCAGCTCTGTTACAAGCAGTTTCATGGCTGGCAATCGCAATTCTCTCTCAATCAACCATTTCAGTCTTCACACTGTCCTTATATCTCCTTCTCAGTAACCTTGGTGCTTCAATTGCCGAGGTTGCAAATGATGCTATTGTTGCAGAGACTGGAAAACAGCTTGCTACTGCTTCTGGGAAAGCTCAGTCATCTTCTTCTGGTGAGCTTCAGTCATTTGTATGGATGGCTTCCTCTTTAGGAGGAGTCCTTGGAAACCTGCTTGGTGGTATTGCCATTGGCAGATTCTCTCCCCAATCTATGTTCCTCTTCTTCGGTGTCCTTGTTGCTCTCCAATTTTTCATAACCATCACGGTTCGTGAAAGTTCTCTGAACCTTCCTAAAAGCCCATCAAACATGGGGATCAGAAAACAGCTTTCAGAGCTCTCAGTTGCATTACAGAAGCCTGAGATTGCATATTCAATAATCTGGTTTGCAGCATCATATGCGATAATTCCGGCCATCACAGGAACCATGTTCTTTTACCAAACAGAGCATTTAAATGTCAATTCTTCTGTGTTGGGGATTTCTAAGGTCTTTGGTCAGGTAGCAACACTTTTATGGGGTGTTATCTATGGCCGCTGTTTCAAGGCAGTCCCACCAAGAAAACTAATTGTAGCCATTCAGGTAACGATGGCAGTATTCATGATATCAGATATGCTGTTTGTGAAAGGTATATACAGAGAAATGGGGTTGCCAGACTCACTATACGTGGTCATTTTCTCAGGCTTTTTGGAGGTGTTATTCTATTTTAAGATTCTACCTTTTAGTGTTTTAATGGCACAGCTTTGCCCACGAGGATGTGAAGGGTCTCTTATGGCATTTGTCATGTCTGCTATAGCCCTTGCATTCATAGTGAGTGGATACCTTGGTGTCCTGCTTGCATCATATGTTGGGGTATCAGGAAACGACTTCTCTGGGTTTCCGCTTGCGCTTGTAACACAGGCGGTTTGCACTCTCATCCCACTGCTTTGGTCATCATGTATACATGATACAAAATCCAAAACCAGGGGGAAGGTGGAGTAGTGAATGGAAATAGCCTTAAAGCAATGAGGAGCTTTATAGCTATCGAAATGAATCTTTTTGCTTGATATTCATAGAAATGTTCTCATTTACGTACCAGTGATAGATATTTTGCAGAAACTTTGTTGTGAGTTTCTTCAAATCGGTGTGACAGGGTTATATTTGTATATAACATTTAATGTTTCGAGTTTGAAGAATATATTTACCTCATGTTACAGAATATGGATGTGCTTTTTGGGTTTTGACAGTAAAGTATTATTGTTTTATCTCTATACAAATTTTTGTAGTTGGGTGTTTCTAGCATACTATTGTTTTGTAGGCGTCAAGAGAAAGTTTAGTCTTTTGGTTGATAAAATTTTTCTTTTACAAAGCTAACATTTTTTTTTTATGGGTGCGCTGCCGTCTTGAAGATTTGTTTTTGACATTGTTATTGAAAAGCACACTATTTTAAATTTCATGCAAGATGGAGGAAGGATATAGCAAAGCTTCAGGATATATCTGCACTGAGTGAGTTACCCTTTCATTATCTTTGCTTTAAAGCGAGACTGAGAAATCAACTGTATCATTTGATAGGCCAAGCTGAAAATTGAGATTGTTGATTCTGTTCCGCCCTACCTTTTATGGTGAAATCAAATGGTTTATTAAGGATAAGTATGAAAATCTTAGCTCAAGATCCCCAACTTCTCCAGGTATAAAAACATGGGGCATCTTGTCCTCACATATCCTAGAAGGGTTTCAGCCTGGGCCTGAAATGACTCAGTGCCATGTTCCTCATTCTTCTGCAATGAATTTCAAAGGTCTCTAACCTATTCCATAAGAATGTGAGAAAGTGGAAGAATATAAACAAAGGTCACTGCTTAAGGTGTGACCAAAGAGAAAGAAAAGAAGAATGTTTGTAACATAATGAGCATTATGGAGTCCTCAACTCTGAGAGTAATACACCTCAATCCTAAAATAATTGCAAAGCAGAGGGCTGATAAGGGCTGCAGGTGCAATGGTTAAAGCACTTACGTCGGACACAATGGTAAGAGGCTATAGGGAAGGTGTCACAGTGAATGTAAGGCCTAGCAGTCATATGACACTGATTGGGTGCAACAGCAATAGATGTTAATCTTAATAGTAACCCCCACCTGCTGTAAGTTTTGAAAATTATTACCAGTTTCATATCTTTCTAAAAGTCGCAAACTAGTAGTACCTTCATGTGTGAAACAATGCCCAAATAACAGGTTAATCTCCCAATACTTTCCCAACAGAAGCTTTTTTTTTTTTTGATAGAACCCAATAGAACATTGCATGCTACTCAATATTGCTGAACAAGAGACATAGCACACTAATTACAGGCACCAAATAACCAGCACATAAACTGCATTTATGACCATGCACACCGATATGGGAAAGGTCATAGCAAAATATTTCCACTGAGATCAGTAAACTTAACAGTTCATTTCATGTAACATCAACTGACAAGCACAGCCAGAGGCTGAACACTTCACTAGACCTAGAAGGACAACTTGCAGTCATTCATTAGATTAGATTTTACACACAAGAACATAACATATACTAGACACGACCTTCCCACAAGCATTCCTGCTGAACCTCCAGACTTGTCAAGAGGCTCTGAATTTCTTTTGGAGGGTTTAGGCCTAATCGATGAGCACGCTCCCATCGAGCCAATCTGCTAATCCCGAGGCATGGACCATACGCCATGTTCATGTCAAATTGCCTCAACACTTCTTCATTGTCATCATAATCCTCTATCACCAAGAAGAATAAACAAAGGAAAACAAAAAGTACACATCAGCACCGCCACTGAACATCTTTAGAAGAAGCTAAATTACCAATCCATAACAATCGTAGCTCAAGGGGGTACGCCATTACATCAAGAAAAACGAAAAGATATAATGGCTGTCTTATTCTGACTCAAAACTTCTTTAGTTGGACCACATTTTTCCTTGCAACTACTAAGGTCTATTTCACTTCTCCCACTTTATGCTTAGCTTTAGGTTATAAACTTGTTCTCAATGTAAGTTGTACAAATGCATTAGATTACTAGAGGTAACAAAACCCCACAAGAACAAGTAAAATAATTTCTACTTTTATTTACTTTTTTGGATGAGCAGAAAATTCATTTATCAGAACTTCAGATTTCTCTACCAAACCAAACGGTGCCCACTAATGAAAATAGGAACATTAATCTAAAGAGGCAATTTCCAGAAGGAGAGTGAAAAAGACACCTTTGAGATCTAGGGAGCCGTGAAAAATCAAGGCTGTGGGTTCGGTAACATCAGAGCCGAGAGCGGTGGCGTGAGTAGGCGTCCTCTTCTTGGTCGCAGACTTGGAAGAAGACTTTGATTTGGTTATGCCTCCATTTGTATTTTTCTTTTGCCTGTAGAAACCCTTGAGGTTCTTGGATGTTGTTGCCATCTCTCTCTGCCTCAGCCAAAGACCTTTCGAAATTTGAATTCGGTGGACTATCAGCACGGAGAGAGGAAAGGGGTTTCCTTCTGTGCATTTATATTAGGTGCGTAAACAAAACCCCATTTTTCCCAATGCTGCCCTCGAATAGTTCATATATTTCCATTTCTGTCCAAATTTTGGTTGGGCCTGGCTTCCATGGCATTGGGCCTGTCTTTGCTCTACAAATCTAAGTGTTGGGTTTGCATGACTATCAAAATGTCATGCATTTAATATGTCGGGTAGAGTAAAATCATAAACTTAATTATAAAATAGAAATTAAAATTAAATTAAATAAACTAATTTCTCTGAATAAATCAACTGTAACATTACAACGCAATTGCATAGCTGTTCAGCTTGTTAAACCTGATTAGAAATGATTTTTAAATTTTGAGAAAATTATTCGTTCTGGTGAAAAGAAAATTTTTTCTCACTTCAAAAAATGTCTCTAATTTAACTTTAATGTTTTTAGTTTTTTTATCAATCCTGACAAAATATCTTTACTTACTGAAATGGGTAAATCACACCATTTGTTGACAAAAAGAAAAAACAAAATCTTTTTTATTAGTTTTTTTATTTTAATAAATTTTTTATTTTAAAAATTAAAAATATATTTTTTAAAAGTAAAAATCTGAATTTGAATAATAATTTTAACTTTAATATTTAAAAAGTGATATTATAAACCTTTTAAAACTTTAATAGTCTATACAAATTTCAAACTTTAATCCCACCCAAAGCAAACATTACTACCAAAGGTAAAATAGTATTTTTAATTATTTTTTTTTTCATTATCAACCACCAATAACTCCGATTTTGTTGACGAAATTGAATTTGAAGAGATGTAGACAAAATTTGAATTTAGGTTTAAAAAATCTCTCCAATTTATTGTGTAATTTAGTCTTTCATACTAATTTAAAAAAGAATCACAGTTTTATTTTATAAAAAAAAAATATCTCCAATTTGCTTTCGTTTATCTTTCGAATCATTTTCCTTCCTTTTCCAGTTTGCATGAATTTTTCTTTCTTCCCATATAATTTCCAATTACTCCCTACATATTGTTTCGTATTATTGCTTGTCTAATAATTCTTCATCCAAATGTAGTATGCTCCATCATCGTTAGAATAATTAATTTGAAATATAAATCATTACCCTTTAAAAAATATATATATAGTTTGCAGCTGTAATGGTGAATGTTTTTATTCCTTATTTATAATTTTACAATTTGTTTCAGCCTCTTTTACTACTTTATTAACTCATAACTTATAATTTATTGATTTTTTTACTGTGAAAAAAGAGAAAAAGATACTTCATTGTTAACAAAAATATAGACATAAAGCATTCTAGTATGTTGCCAATTTTTTATTCTTACTCGGGTATTTTGGATTATCTCTCTTATTCTTTACTACGAGTTCTAATGGAGATTAATTTTTTGATGATTGTACTTCAGTCTCCTCCCAGGTTTAGTGTTAAATGCAATGGGTTTAGTGAATGATGGTTACTCGAAAGCATTTTTTAAGTTTGAAATTGGAAATTATTGGTGATTGGTTTAAAAGCAACTCAAGTGGAAAAAATTTTGTGCATATTCTTGGCTAGCGTCAAATTTAGTAAGAACTCTATATATAAAAAATTAAAAATTTTTGACGAACTTACTTCATGAAAAAATGGATTGGATGCTTTGGAAGTGAGATACTGTTTGGTGAAAGTGTTTGGGGTTGTTTAGGTTAGTAAAAGAATTCAAAATTTTGTTTTTATTTTTTTAAATAGTTAACATCACGATTGAATAGAGTTTGTTTGGACACATACACAAACTTCAAGATTTGTTTTGATCAATATTGAATATTGAGATTCAATTTATCATATTGGATAATTATGAAGGTTTTATGAGATTTTTACTTTTTTATTTATCTATTTTTAAAATACAAAATTTATATATATTCTAAATTTATTATAGTTTTAATCAATTAAAACACAAAACTAATATTTGATTGGTTGAGAAGATAATTTGGGTTAGTGTCTTTTGTTTTAGATTTGACGAAATACCTACAAAAGAAAGTTGTACTTATTTTTGAAATTTTATTTGAAGTATATAAGATGCATATTTTTTTTCTTGGTCAATATATATTATTTTTCTCAAATATTTGATGATTTTGTTAGAACATATGGTAAGATATGTGTTCCACATTAAAATATTCCATGGATAAATATTTTTTGTGAGGTACTGGTTGATTGTGATAATGCTTAGATGGTTATATATGCATTTGATAGTAATCGATTAGGTAATTGCCCATGAATTCTAATTTGAATCTCATTATATTTTACATATTTCAATACATTTTAAACTTATTCAAAAAATTATTTTTAATATCTAAACATGTCCTAAACTTATTTATGATTACCCATAAACTACATGATCCGAACTCATTTATTTTATTTATATATAATATTCATTTAATATTTTAATAATAAAGTCAAAACAACTTAGTAATAAGATCTTGAAAGATATATCATTAGTCAACATCTTTTATTGCAAAATTGGGTCTTGTTCTAATAACATATTAAAGAAGATATTGGGCCTAACATACCCTAGCAAAATCGGCTTATTAGATAAGGATTGCCATCATCTTATATATTAGATCATTACAATATGATCAACTAATGTGGAACTCTAATACACATTTGCGAGAAAATAAATGCTAGAAGTGAGAGGTGGGTGCATGGGTAAAGACTTAATAAGATGATTATCTGTATAAGTGAAACCCTAATTAAAGCAAAAAGATGTCATTTTGATTTGATTATATGGGAAATGGGTGTTAGGTTTAGGTAATCTGATTATTCAAATAGGTTTAGGTAACGAATACCTTAAACTTGAACCTGAACTTTACTTGAATTTGACAAAGCTATTATAATTAAATCCCAAATCCATCCAGACCCATTTAAAAAATACTTGAAACCCATTTTTATTAGGGTTTGATCGAATTTGGTACTCGTATAAATCTAACATCTTGACATCCTTACATATTATATAATAATAGCAATTTTGTGGACTAACACCCCACTGTCCACTGTATGACTTATGTGGCACATGGGTTTGGTCTACATAAAATACAAATATATGTGGTCTATTAAAGACATATATATTGTTATTTTTCAAAATGTTTGCATGCTTTTATTTTGTGTGGATGTCATTTGACTAGTTTAGGTGCATAAGGACTTATTATGCACTCATTATGCGTTAATCATATTTCATAGTGAGCTAGTCGGCATCATTTTAAGAGCATGATAATGCTACCCTTGACAATGAAACGTTATTGCCGGGTCAATAAAAAAAATGTAGAATTCCATTTTATAGGAAGAAAATAAGGCAGAGAAAGTGTTATTAATATGGACAGTATGGATATAATCATCATGTTTATCCAAGTCTGCAACCCGTTGATTTAAGAACTTTATTAACTATATCAAACTCTTTAGTACCCAAAATATATTGATGAAAGTGTGTCAACTTTAAGTTTGCTGGACACAATCGACGAACATGTCTAAATTTTCTATGTTACACATTAATTTTATGGACTGATCAGTACATTTTGTTTTGAATGTATTGAATTGTCATTGTAACTTATTAGAATTAAATTTCATACCAAATTAATGTATTGTCAAAGTGAATTATTATACAACTATCATGACTTAATCCAAAACATAGTAACTTAAATAAGAGAATAATACAACTGGCATTATAAATTTTTAAAAATCAAAGATCTTTTGATATTATGATTTACTCTTTTATTGAAAATTAGTTTTATAATCTTGTATGTCACAAAAATTATTACATAAATAAAATTAAATTAAAATTTAGAGTAAAACTCTCATAAAACCCTTATAGTTACTGTATGTTACCAATCAAATCCTTCTGTTCAAAAAGTGATAAATCGAATTTTAATCTATCAATTAGCCTCAATTACATATTATTAAAAAATTTAAAAATTTAAAATATTCAAATTAAAAATCTTATAATTAGGCTCATCATTTGACCTATAACCCATGAATTGGCCTATTTACGGCCCAATCCATTTATTAATAGGGCTAGGCTAAGGCCATTAATTTGAATAATAAGTAGGGCATCATTGGGCTAGCCCATTAGAACTAAAAACGAGCTGTATTTGAACCAGTTTGTTAACATTAATAAATGGGCTATATTTAAATTAACCCGTTAAAGTCAACAAATCTCATATTTAAGCTTATCTAATTAAATTATTAATAAATTTTATTTTGTTATGTATAATTAAGTTCATTTGTATTTGTCAAACACAAGAAGTTTGACACCTTCTACAATTGAAGTACTTTATATTTGAAAGATTTGAATTTGGTGAATAAAAGAATATAAAACAAGGTAAGATTGAAGGAGATGATAAGACAGTGAACAAATATCAATATATGTCGAGCTGAATTTAATGATACTAGTTCTTATAAAGATTAAAAGTTATACAATAGATATAAGTGTAGATTGAAAGTTGTATAATAGATATAAGTGTATGTAATCTTTTTAATTTAAAGATATATTTATTTGGATAATAAAATTGAGAAAAATATATGATTAATAAATGAATATGTATCAACTCAGTTGGAATGTGCTTATTTTATAGTGATGCACCATTTTTTAAAATTATATTTATTTAATTAAATACAATTATTTGTTTTAATATTATGTATAAATAATTTTTTTATATTATCTATTTTAAGAATAATAAGTAATACAATTTATAAAATATAATAAAACTCATCTAAGGTCCATATAACATCCTTATTAGGCTTACACAAGCATGCATAAAATTTGCATAAAATTTACTTAAAGTTAAAAAATAACTCACATAAAGCTCAAATAAAACTCGTTTATAGCTTAAAAATAACTTATGTAGAGCTCAACATTAAGCCTATGGATAGGTCGTGGGTCATATTTTTTTTGAAAATGGGTGGGTCTAACTCGGTTGTTAATTTATAAGGCCCGTCGGTTAATAAACTGGGCCAACTTGATCCCATACAACACAGTCCATTGTCGAGCTTGATTTTATACAATAAATTTTAACTTAAAAATTTTCACATAAGTAAATAAATATTAAAATTATTATCATCAAAAGTTTCAAAATTTTTTAAGTATTGAAAATATATTTTATAAAAATTTATATTATCAAAATTTTAAAAAATTTATAAAAATATAAAATCTGTATAAAAAATTGTTCAAACATGTGAGATGAATCCGAAATAAAATAAAAAATTTATTTAAATCATTTTAAAAGTACATTAACAATAAAAATATATTTAACTTTTTATAAATATTTAAATTAAAATTTAATTTGAATCAAATATAGAATTCAATTTTTTTTTTAACTTTGAGAATTTAATTAGTAATTTTGTGTATACCATTTATATAACTTTTATTTTAAAATTTATTTTATAATTCAATACTTTTATCTAAATTAATATGCATTACTTCCATCTGAATTATTAAGAGAAAATCTAATGGAATTATGTAAGCTTGTAACGAGGACTGTGGAAACTAAAACCATCATATGCAGTAGATGATGATCAAATCGATACAAATATTTGTCAAAACTTATTCCATGCTCGCTTAAAAATAATCAAATTAGTTAAAATTTTTCTTTTCTTTTCTTTCTTGTCAATGAAAACGAGAGACACATCCCTACAAAGTAAATTACAGCATCTGCCGTGAAGACGCCGGACTGAGTCCCGTCACAGAAGTCGTACACGCAAGGATTAGATGAATTATCGACACAGACAGAGGAGCATTGACATGGCACGTATATGTTAGGTGAAGTAGATTTCACCCCATCGCCCTTACCTGTTTCTGCAGTCTGTGTGAAACCACCAAAACAAACAAAATAACGAGAGAAGGAAGGCACGCAAAAGGCATAGGAGACTGCTCGCGCTGTTCCTCTGTATATATACCCCACCACAGTCTAAAGCCGCTAGCCTCATTTGCCCTTTAGTAAGCAGAGCCATGGAAACCTGGTTGCTTATCCTCATCTCCATCTCTGTCTCTCTCGTCTTCAAGTCTGTCATCCGCTGGCTCACCTCCGGGAAGGCCGCTCACAGGCTGCCTCCAGGGCCACCTTCCTTCCCGATCATCGGTAACGTCCTCTGGCTAAAAAAGAATTCCTTCTCCGATTTCCAGCACATCCTGCAAACCCTCCACGCCACCCACGGCCCCATCGTCACCTTCCAAGCCGGATCTCGTCCCTCCATCTGGGTTGCTGACCGATCCTTGGCCCACCAGGCCTTGGTCCAAAGCGGCGCTGTCTTTGCCGACCGCCCTCCTGCACTCGCCACCACCAGAGTCATCACCAGTAACCAGCATGACATCCATTCCTCATTCTACGGCCCCACGTGGCGCCTCCTCAGGCGCAACTTCACAGCCGAAATCCTCAACCCTTCGCGAGTCAAGTCCTATGCCCATGCCCGCAGGTGGGTGTTGCAGATACTCATGGAATGTCTGATCTCGGAGCAAAACGAGTCTGGTCATCTTTCTCGAGCATTGGATCATTTTCGGTACTCCATGTTTTGCTTGTTAGTGCTTATGTGCTTCGGGGACAAGCTCAACCAGACCGAAATCAAAGAAATCGAAGATGCTCAATATAAGATGCTGATGAGCTATGGGAGGTTCGGCATACTGAATTTCTGGCCAGGGATGACAAAGTTTCTGCTTCGAAAAAGGTGGGAAGAGTTCATGGAGCTTCGTAAATATCAAGAAAATGTATTGATTCGTTTGATAAAAGCACGAAAGAAGGTGAAGAAAGAAAAATCTGACAAGAGCAAGGTTGATAAAGAGCATGTTTTAGCATATGTTGATACATTGCTGGATCTTGAGCTTCCAGAGGAGAAAAGGAAGCTTACTGACGGGGAAATGGTTAGTTTGTGCTCTGAGTTCCTCAACGCCGGCACAGATCCAACAGCCACGGCTTTGCAGTGGATCATGGCAAATATGGTGAAATACCCACATATTCAACAGAAGCTGTACATGGAGATCAAAGGGGTTGTAGGAGACGGAGCAGAAGAGGTAAAAGAAGATGACCTGCAAAAGATGCCATACCTGAAAGCAGTGGTTTTGGAAGGGCTGAGGAGGCACCCTCCTGGCCACTTTCTGTCGTCACACAGAGTGACTGAAGACACAGTGTTGGGTGGTTTCCTGGTACCCAAACAGGGGACTATTAACTTCATGGTAGCGGAGATGGGGCGGGATCCCAAGGTGTGGGAGGATCCAATGGCTTTTAAGCCTGAGAGGTTCCTGAGCAGCAAAGATGGCAGTCTGGAAGGCATTGATATCACCGGAAGCAGAGAGATCAAGATGATGCCATTTGGTGCTGGAAGGAGGATCTGTCCTGGGTATAGCTTGGCTATGCTTCATTTAGAGTATTTTCTTGCAAATTTGGTGTGGAGTTTTGAGTGGAAAGCTGTGGATGGACATGAAGTTGATCTCTCAGAGAAGCAACAGTTCATCACAATGGTCATGAAAAACCCATTCCGGGCTCACATTTCTCCAAGGAGAAGATGAAGGCATATATACAAGTTTAGATAAATGTAGCTATATCTGTAAGATGTCAAACTATATCTCTTCCTTCAACCCTGATATATATTTCATTTTATGCACCAAAAAAATTTCTTACCATCACAACAACACTCAGAAATAACAAAACAAATAAATATGTTATTAATGTCAGTTTTTAGAATTAAAATAATCAAAATTTTTGGGAAAAAAGGCTTGGTGTGAATTCTTACACGCCCTAAGATAGCTTTTGACTTTGATTAGAAATCTTCCTCCCCTTTCGAGAACCTCAAACACAAATCAATGATAACCAGTCAGTGCTAAAAGATAAGGATCACTTGTCCCTTATCTGTTAAAATATCCGTCACTGTGCTCTTAGCATCGCCTTTACTATCATTAATGTGATATATTGGGATTCTCCCCTTCATATTCATTGAGACTCTTTTTTATGCTCCAAACGAAATCTCTTTCCCAATATCTCACTTGATTTTTAAAATTTTTTAAATAATTTTATTAAAAAATTAATAAATATTATTTAATTGTGTTTAAATGGTTTCATTTTGAAAGATTTTTTATTTTTTATTTTAAAATAATATTAATTGTAATATTGTATTTAACTTGTTATATATATATATATTTTAGATTTTAATTTTATTTATATATATATATTTTTAAAAAATATTAGAAAATAATTTTACATCAGTTATGATTTTAACTAAATAAATAGTACATATAATAGCTATAGGACTTGTATTTCATAAAGGATGTATAAAACGGAGAAGAATATATATTGATGAAAATATATATAATGGAATAATATTATCACTTGAAAACTCATTTAAAATTAATTATTTTATATATATAATTGATAAATTATTTTTTAAAATAGATTTGAATAATTTTGAATATATAAAAATATCTATGTTTGGTATGTTTTAAAAAATTAAGATCTTTTATGATGATAATTTTTAAAAAATAATATTATAATTTAAAAATTTTAAAACAAAATGAATTAATATGATATTAACGGTTTATTATGATCTTCTATTTAATTAAAAATAAAATAATTTATTACCTAAAAAGTAAAAAGGAATAAGATAATTCATTACCTAAAAGTTTAAAATAAAAAATAAAAAATTACCAAAAAATTATAAAATTTTCTAAATATACATATATATATTATTTTATAAAAAAAACCACTGAACTATAGCCAGCTTTACTTCACTGTTTTACTATTTTCTTTTATTATTTATTATTTCTTTATATTTGCTTTAGCGCTTTAAGTTATTGCTAGTTTAACTCATCTTTGAGACTGTCACTAGTAATCTGGGCTAGAAATGATATCAGAGCCAAGCGGCCGTAGGAGGGAGAATACATATCATGACGAGTCTTGAGCACTAGTGTTGGTCAATCGTGAAATCCGTTGGTCAACCTGAGGAGAGAGAAATAAGTGGTCCCGGTGATGGTCCATCTAGTGTAACAAGATAAGTGTCAAGGGTACTATAATCTCTTCAATGTCCAACTTGGTTCGGAGACTTCTAGGTAGGTCTAAAACATGTTCAAGAGAGGAATCATCAACCAGTAGTGAGTTAGATTACGAAGAAAATATGGAAAATGTAGTCAATAGTGTAGAAATCAATATAGCAAAAATAGAACAAGATTTACAAAATTGGTCAATACCCAAACAAGATGTTAAGTTCATTTATCAAATAAGATCATTTGAATTAAAATAAGATTATTCAATTAAAACAGCAGAAAAGACAATATCAATCAATAATGAAAACCAAATGGCTCACCTGTTTAACAAAAATACCCTAGCACAACACGTACCTACGGTTAGGTATTTGCATATAGGACTAGTACAAGTTGAAATAAAACCATTATATAGATTAGGACTTAGATATTTCCATACTATTATGCTTGAGAGATGCAAGACATTTAAGATTTTCAAATTCATTATTAGCAACAATACAATCAAACTTAGCCAATGGTCCAGTGTACTTTAACTGTTATCCTAACTTCTCTGTAGACCTATAAGACCCACATATATTAGATGTACTCACATTCAATGTTCAAACCAAGAATTTAGAAGTTAAAGACAAGATGAGAAGTATTACCTTAGTCTATAAAGTTTACTATAAGGTCATGACAACAACATTGAACCCAAAAGCAAAAAAAGTCTTTAAACCAGGAGAAACCCTTTTATTAGAAGCCAATAATCAACATGCCAATACCATGATACCAAAATTAATCAAGTGGTCAAAATTAACATTTTCAAATGATTGAAAATTAGCTAGTGTCAACCCACCTAGAGAAGTCAAGACATCACAAGCATCAAGAATAGAAGAACAACCTGATGATAATGTTATGTTAAGATTTACATCAATGAGGGAACTAAGAATTAGAATTGAGGAAATTCTTCCTGCAATATCATCTGTATCCAACAACATGACAGAAAGAATGACAATATACTTAGATCCATTAAATGGAGGAAGATCTACAATACAACCAATAGAAACTATAGTAGATTGGGATCCAACAATACCAAGAATCTATTCAAATAATCCATCCCTTTCTTACTCAAAAAAGAAGGATTATGAGTCACAACTCAATATGATTATGACAGAGTTTATCATAAATAAGGAACTACTAAGAAAAGATTTTAACTCAGAAGAAAATAGATAAGAACAAGAGTGGTTCATGAAAATATATTCAAGAGAATAAAAGCAAATGATTAGGGAAACATATTATGAGGAAATGGAAATAATAAGAGAAAACATAAGGTTCTTCGTGTGGTTTGAAAAATATGCACAAAAAAGCAAGATAGATTATCCTTTTAATGATCAGATCAATATAATAGAAGAAGTAACTCAAAAATGGCATACAACTAGAAACATAGAGATAATTGGAATACATCCTCCCTTAGAACAAATAGAAATGCAATACCATGGTAATCCAATAGTAGCATCCCCATTCATTCAAGCACAACGAACATAAAAGTCAAAATGAACAAGCCATATACAGGGATGTAATCTCAATATATCAACAAAACAATTGCACTAATCAAATTTTACATACAGTGGCTAAGCAAATTGATCGTATAGAAAAAACGGGTCAATATCCAAAAGGAAGTCAATACTCAAAAGGAAAACAAGAAATAGGAAGTTTCAGTACAGAAAAAATATTTAGTGATCTCAATAAACTCATTTTCAAAATATATGATGTACCTAGAGACCAATTACCAACATTGACAAAACAAGATGATGATATCCTTGAAGAAATAGAAAGGAAGCTACAAGCATTAACCATAAGTAAGAATGTAGAAGAAAGATAAGTGAACACAATAGGGAAGTGGGATACATCATCAGAAATAGAACAAAAAGAAGAAACAGGAATATTAGAAGAACAATTTGATGAGATAATAAACTTAAAACCATTAATGATAAATAAAATCAAGATTCCAAACCCAAAAATTTATACTAATTATTCATGACCGTCTTAACCAGACATAAGAATGGAAGATAGATTAATATATACTCAATCTAGGTATGATGTTGATACAATATATGAATGGAATATATATGGATTAGCAGAACATCAAATTCTCGATGTCCTCCAAAAAATGACAATGACAGCCACAACTCATAAGTCAAGATTTAGGAATACTGATCAAATGATAGCCAAATTATTAATCTCAGGGTTTATAGGAAAATTAAAAGGACAGTGGGATAATTATTTATAAAAAGTCAATAAAATGGAAGTATTTCAAGTAATAAAAAGGGAAACAGTCTAGATAGAACCAAATCAAGAGGGTAAGAGTGAGCAAAAATGTGTAGAAAATGCAGCAGAGACTTTAATATTAGCAATAACAAAACATTTTATAAGAGACCCTTCTGCATTCCAAGAAAAAACATTTGAAATTCTTTTGCACCTAACGTGTCCTAAATTGTCAGATTTTAGATGGTACAGGGATACGTTTTTAACCAAGCTTTATACTAGGGCAGATAGTAATCATGCATCATGGAAGGAAAGATTTATTGCAGAATTACAAAAATTATTTGCAGAAAAGGTTAGACAAAAACTTAGGGATATATGTGGAGGAGTGATACCTTATGATTCAATATCTTATGGAGAAATGATTAGTATAATAGATCAAGTTGGATTAGCACTATGTATAGATTTAAAATTAAAATAAAAAATTAGGTTAAAAGTGTCCCAAAAATAGGGCAGAAATGGGGACCTTCTATGTCCAGTATGGGTATGAGAAAATTAGAGCTCCTTCAGCTAAAAGAAAAAGATTTTCCCCTGAACAAATAAATCTTTTAGAAACCAAGAAAATAAACCAAGAATGTCTAATAAACCTGTCAAAACAACCAAAAAACCTAATATCATTAAATGTTATAGGTTTGGAAAAACAAGACATTATGCAAGAAATTGTAATGTGAAAAAACAAATTAGTGAACTAGAAATATCAGAGGAAATAAAAAAAAATCAATATATTGGAAAATACATCCCAAGAAGAACAAGAAGATAGCAATAATGATATAGTTGAACCTAGTAGTTCAGAACCATTAGAAGACATAAGCAGTGAAGGGATATATAAATGCAAAATGATCAATATGGTTAGTAAGAAAGAATTATTGACATTATTAACAAGATAGAAGATCCTAATGTAAAGAGAGAATATTTGCCTAAATTAAAAGACATTATCTCAAGAAAAGAAAAATAAAATATCAAACCTTATAATCTACAAGAAATATTAGTGCAGGGAAAAATAGTATAAAATTTTAAAGTTTAATATTCTCAACAAGAAATCGATGAGTTAAGAGAAATAGTTAGCCTATTACAAAAAGAAATTATAGAAATAAGAACTAAAATATTAACTCTTAAGATACATCAAGAGTTAGAACCTATAAAAGGAAAAGAGATAATAGAAGAAAGTGAAAATGAGGATTTTATAAATATCATAAACAATATATAATTACAAAAATGGTATGTAAATATCACTTTGACAATAGACAATGATTTTCATCTCAATACCATAGTCATAATAGATTCAGGAGTAGATCAGAATTGCATTCGAGGAGGATTAGTACTTGTTCAACATTATGAAAAAATAAATGAAAATTATGTGGAGCTAATTGTGCTAGATGACACATAAAGTACAAGATCACTAAAGCGACAATATGTATTAAGGGATACCGCATAAAAACCTTTTTCATATTAGTCAAAGATATTTAACAAGGATTAATATTAGGAATTTCATTCTTAACACAAGTATATCCCTTTTTTAGTGGATCAAGAAGGATTACATTCTAAAGGATTAGGACAATCTATTACTTTCAAATTTATTCCTTCTCCAACAGATAAAGAATTAATTTTACTAAGAAAAAATTCTATACAAAGCAATACTGACAAATCTTTGTTTGTAATACAAATGGAGACAAGTAGCAGCAGCAAAGAAATCTTTAATCCAAAGGTATAAATGTTTAAGTTTAGCCCTTTTAAACTTTATTTTTTTTTTATCAAAACAGTCTAAAAACTTTTAGAACACCAACAAATATCTTTTTAGACCCTTTACAAAAATGCTTGATTGACAATCTTTGGGATAGCAAAACCACCCAATTAAAACTTCTAAGCCTAAAACTGCAAAAAAGTTATCATTCCGAATATTATGTTATCTTCAAAGGAAGAAAACCAAGGGTTTGTTGTAATTATAGTTTAGTAGTCCATGATATAAGTCAATGTCCCTATGCTTTATGGCAAGAATTTGAGAATTTTCAAGTAGCCATACAAATAGCTAAAAGTGGCATTGGATCCAACTTTTATGTTGAACCAATCTTGCCAATAACATAGCCTTGTATTCCAGTAGTTGCTAACCTAGAGGGCTCAGCCCATAGTACACAGAATTTCTTTTTTATGGTGTAGGAAAACTAGAAGCTCATAAACCAAGTCCAATATCAAGAGCAAGCCATCTCTTTGATGTTTGAACTCCTAAATAAGGTAAACCATGAAAAAGCCAAACTTATGAAACAGTTAGAAATAGCCCAAATCCAGACAGATCAGGTCATTCTCTTAAATTCGGCCCTTCATACTACCAGAAACCAACCCTCAGTCAAAAATAGGAATTATGAAGCCTTAAGTGTTAGACTTAAGCTTTAGACAGTCCAAACAATACAACCTCTGTTTGAAATAGAACCAAGTTCCTAATACATTATAGCCCAAAAGTGTGAAGACCTGTTTATAACCCAGCTCATTAACCTCCAAACCTTTTTAAGCCAAATTTATTTTCAAGGAATTACAGTTAGTGGAGTGAAAGTCATTCAAGACCTCTTTCAATATTCGACCCCTCTCAGTTTTAATAGTTTACCCTCAAAAAGATTGATGACATAAATTTTCAAAGTAAAAATCAAGCGTAGCAAAACAAACTTATCATCAGTACAGATAATACAACTCTATGAACATGAGATGGTAGAGCAACTAATAGTAGATCATGAAATCCCACTCAAGAAATTTAGGTACTACTTCCAGATGGTAGTAGGCAATGCAATAGAAGGATCAACATCAATCAAGATAGTATCAACAATACCACAATCATATAGCCTCATGAAAGAGCCTTCTCTCCATCAGATTTTCATTTTAGCAACCGAAGACATGATATCTAATCAAGCTCCTCAAGAATTTTCAACCATAAAAGATATAAAGTTTTACAAGATGATCATGAGGAGACCCATTCTTAGAGTTAATCCCAACTGGTGAAGGAAGAACGTACAAAACTTGGGGACCACAAAAATTCAGTATGAATATACCATTCTCAAGATATAAAGATACATTAGAAGCAGAGGACATATTATTCAACATAGCAACAAGCGATGAAGACTGTGTAAGCTTAGAGTTAATGATGCAGGGATGAGAAGATTAATGCCAGTACAAAAGAAGACTTTATCTTACAACCTTCACTCACTACTTTTCCTTTTGGAAAAGAAAAGCTGAGCCATTAAGATTAAAGGCTTTACAATACCTCCAAGATACCTCATCAAGACAAAAGGAATCCAAATGATACATCAAAGCACATCAAGATAAAAGAAGAAGAATCAAAAAGGATAAAGGACACATCAAGTACATATCAAGATATATCAAGGTATATCAAGATAAGAAGAAAGGAATCATCAAGAAAAAAGAAAAAGAATCAAAAAGGACAAAGGACACATCAAGATATATCAAGGCATATTAAGATAAGGAAAAAGGAATCAAAAGGACAAAAGACACATCAAGCCACAGAAATCACAAGGAAACTTACTTTGCAAGAACATCAAGAATTTCTCACTATAAAAGGAGCCTTAATGCTAGAATTAAGGCAGAGGGCGCAAGAGTAAGTTCACAAGACATTCCAAAGCTCTCTCCCCAATACCAAGACTTTTCTTTTCAAGATCAAGACCTTTACCATCAAGACCTTTCCCTTCAAGATCTTATTTTCCTCAGGATCCTTAATCGATCGAACTTGTCTCGATCTTTCCCTTGGTCGAACTTGTCTCTATCTTTTCCTTTTATATGAGCAAGTACTTTTTATTTTACAAATTAGAGGCAAAATTTTAGAAACATTTTTGTAAGCTTTCCTTAACCAATATTGGCATGAAATAAAATATCATTTCAATATATTTCAATTTCATTACTGCTTTAATTCTATTACTGCTTTAATTTCATTATTGTTTTCATTATCGTCTTTTATTACTATTTTTCATTACTATTTTTTTTATTATCGCTTTACTTTACTGTTTTATTATTTTTTCACTATTCATTACTTCTCTATATTTGCCTTAGCACTCTAAGTTACTGCTAGTTTAGCTCCTCTTTGAGATTGTCACTAGTAACCTGGTCTAGAAATGATATAAGAGCCAAGCGGCCATAGGGGGAAAATACGTATCATGACGAGTCTTGAGTACTAGTGTTGGTCAGCTGTGAAATCCGTTGGTCAGCTTGAGAAGCTAAACTAGCAGTAACTTAAAATGCTAAGGCAAATATGAAGAAGTAGTGAATAGTGGAAGAAAACAGTAAAACAGTAAAGTAAAGTGATAATGAAAAAAACAGTAATGGAAAGCAGTAATGAAAGATGATAATCAAAACAGTAATAAAATTAAAGCAGTAATAGAATTAAAGCAATAATGAAATTGATCTATATTGAAATGATATTTTATTTCAAGCTGATATTGGTTAAGGAAAGCTTACAAAAACGTTCCTAAAAGTTTGCCTTTAACTTGTAATACAAAAAGTACTTCCTCATACAAAAGGAAAAGAACGAGACAAGTTCGATTGATTAAGGATCTTGAGGGAAATAAGATCTTGAAGGGAAAGATCTTGATGGTAAAGGTCTTGATCTTGAAGAAAAAGTCTTGGTATTGAGGAGAGAACTTTGGAATGTCTTGTGAACTTGCTCTTGCGCCCTCTGCCTTGATTCTTGCATTGAGGCTCCTTTAATAGTGAGAGAGTCTTCATGTTCTTGCGGAGTAAGTTTGCTTGTGATTTCTGTGCCTTGATGTGTTTTTTATCCTTTTGATTCCTTTTTCCTTATCTTGATATGCCTTGATGTATCTTGATGTGTCCTTAATGTGTCCTTTGTCCTTTTTGATTCTTTTTCTTTTGTCTTGATGATTCTTTTCTCCTTATCTTAATATGCCTTGATATATCTTGATGTGTCTTTTATCCTTTTTGATTCTTTTTCTTTTGTCTTAATATGCTTTGATGTATCCTTTAGATTCTTTTTATCTTGGTGAAGTGTCCTCGAGGTATTGTAAAGCCTTCAATCTTAATGGCTCAGCTTTTCTTTTCTAAAAGGAAAAGTAGTGAGTGAAGGCCGTAAGATAAACTCTTCTTTTGTACTGGCATTAATCCTCTCGTCCCTGCATCATTAACTTTATGCTTGCATAGTTTTCATCACTTGCTGCTATGTTGAATAATATGTCATCTGCTTCTAATGTGTCTTCATATCCTGGGAACAGTAGATTCATACTGAATTTTTACGGTCCCTAAATTTTGCACGTTCTTCTTTCTGCTAATAATGCTCTATTGCCTCACCAATTGGGATTAACTCTGGGAATGGGTCTCCTTATGATCATCTTGTAAAACTCTTTATCTTCTGTGGTTGAAAATTCTTGAGGAGCTTGATTCGCTATCAAATCCTCGGTTGCTGAAATGAAAATTTGATGGAGAGAAGGCTCTTCCGTGAGGCCCTATGATTATGGTATTGTTGATACTATCTTGATTTATGTTAATCCTTCTATTGCATTACCTATTGCCCTGGAAGCGGTACCCGAATTTCTTGAGTTGGTTTTCATGATCTATTTTTAATTGCTCCACCATCCTATATTCATAGAGTTGTACTATTTGTGCTGATGATAAGTTTGTTTTGCTACACTTGATTTTTGCTTTGAAAATTCCTGTCATCAATCTTTTTTAGGGTAAACTAGTAAAATTGACAGGGTCCGAATATTGAAAGAGGTCTTGAATGACTTCCACTTCACTAACTGTAATTTTTTAAAAATAAATTTGGCTTAAAAAGGTTTGGAGGTTAACGAGTTGGGTTATAAACAGGTCTTCACACTTTTGGGATATAATGTCTTGGAAACTTGGTTCTATTTCAAACAGAGGTTGTATTGTTTGGATTGTTTGAAGCTTAAGTCTAACACTTAAGGCTTCATAACTCCTATTTTGACCAGAGGTTGGTTTCTGGTAGAATGAAGGGCCGAATTTAAGAGAATGAGTTAGTCTGTCTAGATTTGAGTTTTTTTTTTTAAGTGTTTCATAAGTTTGGCTTTTTCATGGTTTACCTTATTTAGGAGTTTAGACATCAAGGAGATGGTTTGCTCTTGATATTGGACTTGGTTTATGAGCTTCTGGTTTTCTTGCACCATAGAAAAGAAATTCTGTGTACTATGGGCTAAGCCCTCTCGGTTAGCAACTACTGGAATACAAGGCTGTGTTATTGGCAATATTGGTTCAACATAAAAGTTGGATCCAATGCCACTTCTGGCTACTTGTATGGCTACTTCAAAAGTCTCAAATTCTTGCCATAAAGCGTGGGGATGTTGACTTGTAACTTGGACTACTGAACTGTAATTACAACAAACCCCTGGTTTTCTTGCTTTGAAAACAACATAATATTTAGAATGATAACATTTTTGCATTTTAGGCTTAAAAGTTTTAATTGGGTGGTTTTACTATCCCAAAGATTGTTAATCAGGCATTTTTGTGAAGGTCTAAAAAGATATTTGTTAGTGTTCTAAAGTTTTGGATTGTTTTGATCAAAAGAGTAAAGTTTGAAAGGGCCAAACTTAAACATTTCTATCTTTGGAGTAGAGATTTCTCTGCTGCTGCTACTTGTCTCCATTTGTATTACAAACAAAGATTTGTCAATATTGATTTGTATAGAATTTTTTCTTAGTAAAATTAATTCTTTATTTGTTGGAGAAGTAATAAATTTGAAAGTAATAGATTGTCCTAATCCTTTAGAATGTAATCCTTCTTGATCCACTAAAAAAGGATATACTTGTGTTAAGAATAGAGTTCCTATTATTAATCCTTGTTAAATATCTTTGGCTAACATGAAAGAGGTTTTTATGCGGTATCCCTTAATACATATTGTCACTTTAGTGATCTTGTACTTTATGTGTAATCTAGCACCATTGGCTCCATATAATTTTCATTTGTCTTTTCATAATGTTGAACAAGTACTAATCCTTCTTAAATGCAATTCTGATCTGCTCCTAAATCTATTAGAGCTATGGTATTGAGATAAAAATCATTGTTTATTATCAAAGTGATATTCACGTACCATTTTTGTAATTGTATATTGTTTATAATATTTATAAAATCCTCATTTTCACTTTCTTCTATTATCTCTTTTCCTTTTATAGGTTCTAACTCTTGGTGTACCTTAAGAGCTAATATTTCAGTTCTTATTTTTATAATTTATTTTTGTAATAGGCTAACTATTTCTCTTAACTCATTGATTTCTGATTGGGAATCTTGAACTTTAAAATTTTATACTCTTTTTCCCCGTGCTACTATTTCTTGTAGATTATAAGGTTTGATATTTTGTTTTTCTTTTCTTAAGATAATGTCTTTTAATTTAAGCAAATATTCTTTTTTTACATCAAGATCTTCTATCTTGTCAATAATGTCTATAATTCTTTCTTACTAACCATATTGATCATTTTACATTTACATATCCCTTCACTACTTATGTCTTCTAATGGTTCTGAACTACTAGGTTCAACTATATCATTATTGTTATCTTCTTGTTGTTCTTGGGATGTATTTTCCAATATATTGATTATTTTTTCTTTGATTTCCTCTGATATTTCTAGTTCACTAATTTGTTGTTTTACATTACAATTTCTTGCATAATGTATTGTTTTTCCAAACCTATAACATATAATGATATTAGGTTTCTTGGTTGTTTTGATATGTTTATCAGAAATTCTTGGTTTATTTTCTTGTTTTCTAAAAGATTTATTTGTTCAGGGGAAAATCTTTTTCTTTTTAGCTGAAGGAGCTCTAATTTTCTCATACCCATACTAGACGCAGAAAATCCCCATTTTTGCCCTATTTTGGGACACTTCTGACTTAATTTTTGATTTTAATTTTAAATTTGTATGTAGTGCTAATCCAACTTGATTTATTATACTAATCATTTCTCCATAAGATATCAAATCATAGAGTATTACTCCTCTACATATGTTTCTAAGTTTTTGTCTAACCTTTTCTGCAAATAATTTTGGTAATCCTGTAATAAATCTTTCCTTCCATAATGCATGATTGCTATCTGCCCTTGTATAAAACTTGGTTAAAAACATATCCCTGTACCACCTAAAATCTGACAATTTAGGACACGCTAGGTGCAAAAGGATTTCAAATGTCCTTTCTTGGAATGCAGTGGGGTCTCCTATAAAATGTTTCATTATTGCTAATATTAGAGTCTCTGCTGCATTTTCCACACATTTTTTCTAACTCTTACTCTCTTGATTTGGTTCTATCTGGACTATTTCTCTTTTTATTGCTTGTAATACCTCCATTTTATTGGCTTCTGGTAAATAATTATCCCACCATCCTTTTAATTATCATGTAAACCCTGAGATTAATAATTTGGCTATCATTTGATTAGTATTCTTAGATCTTGACTTGTAAGCTGTGGCTGCCATTGTCATTTCTTGGAGGACATTGAGAATTTGAAATTTTGCTAATCCATCTATATTCCATTCATAATAACATCAGCATCATACCTAGTTAAGTATGTATTAATCTATCTTCCATTCCTATGTCTAGTAAATACGATCTCGGATAATAAGTACTAATTTTTAGTATGAGATTCTTGATTTTATTTATCATTAATGGTTCTAAGTTCATTATCTCATCAAATTGTTCTTCTAATATTCCTGTTTCTTCTTTTTGTTCTATTTTTGATGATGTATCCCACTTCCCTATTGTGTTCACTTGTCTTTGTCCTACATTCTTACTTATGGTTAATGCTTGTAGCTTCCTTTCTATTTCTTCAAGGATACCATCATCTTGTTTTGTCCAGGTTGGTAATTGGTCTCTAGGTACATCATATATTTTGAAAATGGGTTTATTGAGATCACTACATATTTTTCCTGTACTGGAACTTCCGACTTCTTGTTTTCCTTTTGAGTATTGACTTCATTTTAGATATTGACTCATTTTTTCAATACGATCAATTTGCTTAGCTACTGTATGTAAAATTTGATTAGTGTACTTGTTTTTGTGCATATTTTTCAAACCACACGAAGAACCTTATGTTTTCTCTAATTATTTCAATTTCCTTATAATATGTTTCCCTAATCATTTGCTTTTGTTCTCTTGAATATGTTTTCATGAACCATTCTTGTTTTTGTCTATTTTCTTCTGAGTTGAAATCTTTTCTTAATAGTTCCTTATTTATGCTAAACTCAATAATAATCATATTGAGTTAGGACTCATAGTCCTTCATTTTTGAATAAAAAGGGGATGGATTATCTGAATAGATTCTTGGTATTGTTGGATCCCAATCTACTCTAGTTTTTACTGATTGTATTGTAGATCTTCCTCCATCTAACGGATCTAAGTCTATTATCATTCTTTTTGTCATGTTGTTGGATACAAATGATCTTACAAGAAGAATTTCCTCAATTCTAATTCTTGTTTCCCTTATTGATGCAAATCTTAACATAACATTATCATCAGGTTGTTCTTCTATTCTTGATACTTGTGATGTCTTGACTTCTCTAGGTGGGTTAACACTAGCTAATTTTCAATCATTTGAAAATGTTAATTTTGACCACTTGATTAATTTTGGTATCATGGTACTGGTACGTTGATTATTGGCTTGTAATAAAAGGGTTTCTCCTGGTTTAGAGACCTTTTTTGCTTTTGGGTTCAGGGTTGTTGTCATGACCTTATAGTAAACTCTATAGAGTAAAGTGATACTTCTCATCTTGTCTTTAACTTCTAAATTCTTGGTTTGAACATTGAGTGTGAGTACATCTAATATATGTGGGTCTTATAGGTCTACAGAGAAATTAGGATAACAGTTAAAGTACACTGGACCATTGGCTAAGTCTGATTGTATTGTTGCTAATAATGAATTTGAAAATCTTAAATGTCTTGCCTCTCTTAAGCATAATAGTATGGAATATCTAGTCCTAATCTGTATAATGATTTTATGGCAACGTGTACTAATCCTCTATGTAAATACCTATACGTAGGTACGTGTTGTGCTAGGGTGTTTTTGTTGAACAGGTGAACCATTTGGTTTTCATTATTGATTGATATTGTCTTTTCTACCATTTTAATTGAATAATCTTGTTTTAATTCAAATGATCCTATTTGATAAATGAACTTAACATCTTGTTTGGGTATTGACCAATTTTGTAAATCTTGTTCTACTTTCATTATATTGATTTCTACACTATTAACAACATCTTTTATATTTTTTTTGTAATCTAACTCACTATTGGTTGAGGATTCCCCTATTGAACATGTTCTAAACCTACCTAGAAGTCTCTGAACCAAGTTGGACATTGAAGAGATTATAGTACCATTGACACTTATGTGGTTACACTAGAGGGACCACCACTGGGACCACCTATCTCTCTCTTCTTAGGCTGACCAATGAATTTCACGGCTAACCAATACTAGTGCTCAAGACTCGTCAAGATATGTATTCTCCCTCCTACGGCCGCTTGGCTCTGATACCATTTCTAGCCCAGGTTACTAGTGACAGTCTCAAAGAGGAGTTAAACTAGCAGTAACTTAGAGTACTAAGGCAAATATGGAGAAGTAGTAAATAATGGAAGAAAATAGTAAAACAGTAAAGTAAAAAATTACCAAAAAATTATAAAATTTTCTAAATGTGTGTGTGTGTGTATATATATATATATATATATTATTTTATAAAAAAAACCACTGAACTATAGCCTGCCGTAACCCCATTATTTTCTGCCACTAAAGTAAAGAATCCTTAGATTATGATTCAGTAAAAGTAAATATAAGTCAATGAGATTCACCATCCAAACAATCACTTTCGTAAGGCTTCACCTTTTAGGTCAGATGCTAACATCTTGTGATGGTAATCAAATATCAAAGCTTAATGTCATTTCCAACTTTCTTATCCTTTTACCAATTTAGATATATCTCATGGGCCTCATGACAAGTGAGAATTAGCAACATGACATTAATTATTCAATTAATCATTCAAACGTTACAAAGTAGCACGATAAATGCACGAACGTTTATAAGAATTCATAAATTAATTCATCATGAATTCATAAAATTTATTTTTCTTAATTTGATAGTAGACAATTTATTTTTTTGAAATAAAGAATTAACCCACAATAATCATAAAAATTTTTCCATTAACAGATAATTAAAAGATGACCACTTTAATCAAGTACACAATCAACATAAAAGGCCAAATGCCTTTTATACAAGAAAATAAACATTAGTGTGTTACCAAAAAGTAGTGAATGTTACAATTATGACATGTGGAGGGGAAGTTCTAAGCAAAGTGGACGATTAAGGAATATTCAAGAAAAAAACATAATCGAAAGGTATTGCTATGCGATTGGAGAACTTTTCGACGATCAAGTCAATGATTGAGTGGACCGAGTTTAAGCTAAGAAAAGAATGATCTAAAAATGATTTATCTGAACTATTTTTTTATAACTTGGGCCGACAATAACATTATAATTTGGCTTTGTTAACTAACTTTGATTTCTCTAGAGGAGATACCTATTTATCCCTGTTATGGACAAAATAGTTAACATTGAATCTCCTAATATTGTCCTCTTTGTCAAGCATTGAGGGTAGGGAGTATGATTGCCCAATTTTGAGGTACAAGCTTGAAGGGTCGATATCAGGCCTCTTACCACGTCAATACTTTCGTAGCCTCATCATGGGTAGTTACATTAAGGCTATAGGCATGCTTCGTGAAGGACAATAACTTCTTTTTGTTGGGCCTTCTAGGCTCTCTATATTGGACCTATAGGTTAGCCTTCCTAAGGACTAGCCATATTACCATATCAAAAGCCTTTTACTCTTTTAGTTCAAAGAGTCATGAGTATTTTTGCGCTGAAGTAGTATTGTAGTACACTTTTACGATTTAAATTCATGATCATAACTTCGAGTCGCTTTTTGTACGATTTTTGAGATCTTACCCATGTATGGCTATGGGACTTTAGCCTTTGTAACCATGGGACTTTAGCCTTTACAGTTATGGGGCCTTTTGCCTTTGTGATAATGGGGCTTTTAGCCTTTACAGTGATACGGCTTTTAGCCTTTACAACTAAGGTCATTATGGGTCCCTTGAGGTTTGTTCGTTATCTCATGTCACCACTAGTGGCTCTTCATGTATTTGTTTGGTTCTTACCATGCATATCCTTATTAAGTGCACTCAACTAGGTGCACTAAAAGTAAAAGTATATTTCCAAAGCGTAGTGCTTATACCCTTTCTTTAGCGCTTCATTTTTCATGTGCTACAACTGTTTCATCTTCCACATCCCGCCATCGCCTTGCCATTTATGCACTTTTATTACAAACATGATGATTGCCTTGAGATCTTAGCACATCTTTTTGATTTTTTTGGTTGGGGTTATGCCATGTGTCCCTTTGGGATTAGTGACATCCCCTATCTAAACCTTTAACCTCTAACCTTTGCCATTACTTCCATTCTTTTGTCCATTGTTGTTCTTCTGGTAAAAGTTTTTTTTTTCCTTTTTTTATTTTTTAAAATATTATTGTTCTTTTTATGGTTATGGTTAACACCTTTGCAACTTTTCATCTTTCTTCTGTGATCACCCTTAGTCACATTAAATCCTTTTGGTATGTTTGGGAGTTTAACAACTTCACCACCATTATGACTCAAATATATTCTCAACAAACAATATATAACTTAAATATACTCTCAACACAAAAACTTTAATTTTTTCCTTGGATAATTTTGGCATAATTTTTCCCCCATTATTTCCATCCTCATTGTTAGCATCACTAAATTGGAAATGTTTTTTGTGGGTGTAGGTGCATTACCAGCAATTGGAGTAGTTATGTCCAATATATTGCTAGTGTAGTTGCTGGTTGTGTATTTGTCACATTGTTATGAATGGAGACACCCATAAGCTTGGACATTTGATCTAATGCCATTAGTGGATTGTTGGGTTTAAAGGGTGGTTTATTTGAACTCATAGAGAGGTCCCATTGGTCTTATTAATAGTTCTTTAGTCCTTGAAATAAGACTACTATTATGAAATGTGACTGAAAGAGTTGGATTGGCAAGGATAAGTGCAAGGTTGATAGTAGTTACATTTGTTTAGACTGTGGTTATGACAGTTATTGGTATAGTAATAATAACATCTACTACATGTATTAAGGGAAAATGTGATGTGACTATGGGAAAAGAGCATATAGGGGTAATGATGACCTATCTTAGTCAAATGGAGGAGATGTAGCTACATTAATGATGACACTACTAGATGCATTGATATACTATTTGACCATGTTGAACCTAACTAATACTTAAGTTGATAATGACCCTTGGCTCGATGTCTCCACCTCTTATATACCAATGACAATTTCACATTGTTATGCTCGACACAAGTAAAAAGCAATAACATAATTGTCTAGTAACGCACCTTGTCCTTATCATGCTATGTATTCCTCCATCAATTGACAAGCTTAGACTCTACATGGACCACCATAATATAATATCAGCTCCTTATTCATTGAATCTTATATTTGCAATTTAGCTCAACGGCATATTAAATAAAAGCGTATATCTATGAAGGTGTTACATTTGACATCTTTAACCCCATGAACACATCATTCTATAACTTTGTGCTTTTCTCTACATTAATATATAAAAAAATCATACAAGTTCATGTGAATATAAAATAAAAACATGTTTTAAGTTATACTTTACTTGCCCAAACTTGCATGCACCTACTACATGTCCGATGTTGTTCTTCTTTGACATCTTGTATGGCTTCACGTATTGATCTACATCTTTTCTTTTAGCTTTCCTTGGTTTGCTAAGAGGTTCTCCTAATTGGAGGTGGGTTTATTAGCTTTAATCCATTATTTGACCATAAGTTAGGACCGTCACATGGTTTATAAGGGAGGATTACACATTTATATATGCATCCTTATGGTAACACTTATCTACATACATCTCAAGATTTTGTATATGATAATAAATGACTGAGACAACATGTACATAAGATATCTTACTCAAATCTCATCGATTGTATGAGTAGTCCTTATTTTCAAGATTTACAATATACGTAGTTATCACTAAACCTTACTTGGTATTTAACTCCTTCAGACCAAATTAACCATTAAGATTTAGCTCTAACGTTGTTTTTTCTAACATATCTTAAATTTTGGGATAAAGAACATTTTGATGCTTGGACATCTTATCTCTATTGGCATGGATACTTTCTATCAAGTAATTTTTAATCTTCTCTAATAATTACATTATTAATTTATTTTGGCACCTAACTATGGATGCATTAAAAGTCTCAAAAGATTATTGAATAACATTACAGCACACCAGCAAATAGAAAGATGTTTAATATGTACCATATGACCTTAAAAATGTTTAAATTGAATTGAAATTGCAATTCAAATATGTACTTACCTTGCCAAGAAAGCATGTCTGTTCAAATACATTGGTGGAATGCAATCCAACCAATCATAAGCAACACTATCAATGATCTTAAGCTTGGCCAAGATATTTATGAACTTTACCTGTGTAATTGCCTTTACAATAGAGTATCGATCATGTCTTTTAGCAGCTTACCTTTGAATAGTTTTTAGTAATTAGCATAAAAATGCTTAACATAAAATCTTATGTCAATATTGAGGATAACCTTTGCAAACCAACCCTTATAATCACTATAATAGAGAGATGTTAGTGCATATATTGATTACATAAACTATAAAAACATATAAAAATAACAAAGTAAATGATTATCGTTTATTGCTCAAACATAAATATCCATTCATTGTCTCTAACAAATCCAATACCTTGTAGTAGCAATTGTGGAAACCAAGTCCTACTTCGTTTCTACATCAACAATAGCATACACGATGAAGTACGTGTATTATTAGGATCTATGCTAATAGCTGACATCAACTATCTTTGTGTAGATCTCTTCAAGTAGCATGCATTGATGCAGATGATGGGTCTACAACTTACTGAAAAACCCCATCTACATGCCTCTAAATATACATATACTCCTTCCAAAAACTAATAAAAAATCAGGCTAAACCTTATCAACATTCACCACAAGTGTATTGCCTAGATTCTAATTTTCGAGTTCTTCACAATAGTTTCTTATCCTATTATATTATCTAGCCTTAGTCCTATGTATTTTCTTTAATGCAATTGCCTTTGCTCTAACATACATGCTCTTGAAAATATTACATATCATATGCTGCCTCACTAAGTTCATTATTGTTTGAACTTTAATGTTAAGTTCCCTCCTAAAATGCTTCACAAACTCTTGAGTAATGAGCATAGAATTCACATGCCCATTTCTAAATGACCTAATGCAAGAATGGTTGGGTGGTAAGTGTTAAGTGCAAAAGACAATTGTTGACCAATTATATCTTTCTTGATATTTAACCCATGGCACGAAATTAAAAAAATGATACAAAATATAAGAAACAAAATAAAAAATATGATATAAAATTAGAAAATATTATACGAAATTGAAAATTTCATATGAAATTAGTAAACATAATATGAAATTAAAAAATATAATACGAAATTAAAAAATATGATACGATTTGTAGGAATAACAAACGAGTATCAAACATGATACGGTTCTTATTATCAAGTTACGAGAGTGAATATTCAATACATCCATATCAAAAACTCAAAGTTAAAACTCCAAAAAATTGAACAAATATATGCGACGCACATAAATAACCCAAAACCAATTATTGAGTTTCAAAGCATCAAAAGAAACATAAAAAAAAAAGCGCATCGTTATATTCAAAAATCAAATATTCGTAAACCAACAATCAAAATCACTTAAAATGCATTAAGAAAAATTTTATCAAGTTTTTACATACTAAAAGTAAATTCAAAATAATAAAATAAAAGCAAATAGAACGTTGTGGTACGATTCGATTTGTGAATATCTAATAATTAAAAAATTTAAAATTTAAATCAAAATTATCATTTAAAACCATACTTTGACTAATTTCTTCTAATTAAGCTAGTTCGATGATATTTTTGATGATTTATGTGCAATAAAATACAAGAAATCAGTTACAACAGATTGAACAATGATGAAAAGAAGAAAAAAAGGTGAACGAGAAATTAAAATAAAAGAGAAAGAGAGACGTTTGCAGGAGCTAGATTTTTTTATTCTCTCTAATGGGTAAATAAGTAACTATATATTATTTATTAAGAATATTTTGATTTAAAAATAGCTAAAAAGTGTTAAAATAACATAGATTACTAATTTAGGATATTTTCACTAATATTTCTGCACAGATGTCCAAAAATAAAATTTTCTCCCTTGTCTTTTAGAGAGATTACAATATTTTGAAAAACTAATAGAAAGATTTAAATTGCATCAAATTAAAAATTTAAAAATATAACCTAATTGAAACATCGAGGTTCAATTTAAAAAACATGATTAGTTTAGAATTTTTCATGATATTTACTTAAAATAGTCTACATGTAAGGAGATTTATGTTATTTTATGTTTAAAAAAGTTAATTTTATAAAATAAAAACAATACGGTTTAAATTTCGTTACCCTTATTTTTTAAAGATTATTGAATCAAACTTTTTCTAACTTTTGTATGAATGAATAAATTTTTGTAATTTTTTATGTGGGTTAAATCTAAGTTAAAAAAATAACACAGAAAAATCTAATGTCTAAATTAGAGATGTATTTTCAGTTTAAATTTTAAAATTTAATTTATTTAAATGTATTTCTAATTTTATATATGTTTGATTTAATAAATATTATTCTTTTATATTTTAATTATAAATTTGTTTTAAAAGTAATTATAAACAATATCAGTTAAAAATATATATTCTAATGATCAATGTTTACAACTGCTAATGTTTTATTTTTATTAATAATTATTATTAAGTAAAAATCACTCCCTGAAAACATGTTCAGAGATATTTATATTATATATACCGATAATTATGATAATTACTCTAAACAATTACCATAAAAAAAATGCCACTTTATTGTAGCGGTGGATCTAATATCCATGCATTTTGTCCTATAGATAATCTTGGTAGGGTGCAGTGGCCGTGATGCCGTGGTTTTGTATCTAGGCTTTTCAACTTCTACCCTCTCTTTCCTTTTTAATATGATCTGAGCTGGCCCAGATTAAATTAATTGTAAATCAGCCCTCGTCAGCTGAGGTTGGGTTTTGCATGTGTCCTAATCAACTCTGCCAAACTTGAAAGCATTATCTTTCCTAGATAACACAGATTTCATCGACTTACTTGGTTTATATATCTGGCTGTAATCAACGGAACCAAACTATAAAACACAAAATTTCTTACAATGTTCACATTGCTTCCTTTTAGAAATTAGAATGGAGTCCAAATAAGCGGAGACAGGCTTGGAATTCCTTTGGGGCCAATTATATGATAGATTTACAGACTAATAAGAAGATTTTGTGCACGTCTCTTGGAAAACATCGAGCTTTGATTTAATCATGCCATTTATACGACAGTGAAAGATGGTGAGCCAATGCAAGCTTTGACTTACCCAGTTGCTCCCTTATATAGAGAGCGTACCTGCATACGAATCAGTGGCACTCCCTCTTCCTTTTCGTGGGAGGCAAAAAAAAGATGGAAACTTGGTTCCTTGTCCTCGTATCTGTCTCTGTTTCTCTCATCCTTAGGTCCATCATCCTTAACCTTGTTCTCTCCACCACCAAGAAGTCATCTGGTACCCTTCCTCCAGGGCCTTTCACCTTACCACTCATCGGCGGCATTTTATGGCTTCGAAAATCCTTCTCCGAGATTGAACCCATCCTCCGGGGCCTCAGTGCTAAGTTCGGCCCCATGGTCAGCCTCCGCATCGGCTCCCAATATCCCGCTATCTTCGTCAACGATCGATTCTTGGCCTACCAAGCCTTGGTTCAGAGTGGCGCTGTCTTTGCCGACCGCCCTCCGCCGCTTGTTGTCAGCAAGATTTTTTCCAGCAACCAGCACAACATCAGTTCCGCATCCTATGGTTCAACTTGGCGACTCTTGAGGCGCAACTTGACTGCAGAAATCCTTCATCCTTCACGCGTGAAGACCTACTGTCACGCACGGAGATGGGTCTTGGATATACTTCTCGAACGCCTTTCGCCGAAGCAGAGAGAATTTGGTCAGCCAGTCCGCGTATTGGATCACTTCCATCATGCCATGTTTTGCTTGTTAGTGCTTATGTGCTTCGGGGACAAGCTGAATGAAAAACAGATCCAAGAAATCGCCAAAGCCGAACGTCGCATACTGTTGAGCTTTTCCAGATTCAACATACTGAATTTCTGGCCAGCCGTGACGAAGTTTTTGCTTCGTAAGCGATGGGAGGAGTTGTTTCAACTCCGCAAAGATCAATACGAAGTATTGGTTCCTTTGATAAGAGCGAGAAAGAAGCTTAAAGAAGAGAAATTAAACAAAACTAACAACGATGAAGAATATGTTCTATCTTATGTGGACACCCTGTTGGATCTGGAGCTACCTGAGGAAAAGAAGAAGCTTGACGAACAGCAACTGATTAGTTTGTGCTCGGAGTTCCTGGACGCGGGCACGGATACTACATCCACGGCTTTGCAGTGGATCATGGCGAACATGGTGAAATACCCACGTATTCAAGAGAAGCTATACATGGAAATCAAAGGGGTTGTGGGGGATGAAGAGGAGGAGGTGAAGGAGGATGACCTGCCCAAGATGCCTTACCTGAAGGCAGTAATTTTGGAAGGGTTAAGGAGGCACCCTCCTGCGCACTTTGTATTGCCGCATGCAGTGACAGAAGACACGCAGTTGGGTGGCTTTGACATGCCTAAAAGTGGTACTATCAACTTCATGATAGCTGACATAGGATGGGATCCCAACTTGTGGGAGGACCCAATGGCTTTCAAGCCTGAGAGATTTTTGAGTAGTGATGGTGGTAAAGCAGAAGCCTTTGATATTACTGGAAGCAGAGAGATTAAGATGATGCCATTTGGGGCGGGAAGAAGGATCTGTCCTGGGCTTGGCTTGGCTCTTCTTCATTTGGAGTATTTTGTGGCTAATCTGGTCAGCAAGTTTGAGTGGAAGGCAGTGGATGGAGATGAAGTGGACTTGTCAGAGAAGCTAGAGTTCACTGTGGTCATGAAATATCCACTGCAAGCTAACATTTATCCAAGGAGAAAAATGACCAATTCGATCATCGAGTAGGTTCCTGCAATTTAACGTGTCTTTTTTCTCTCTTTCGTTGTCTCTTTCTCGCTTGGTAGTTTGCATGCCATTCATGGCCTGTTGGCTTTTGATCTTAAAGAAGAAACCCAAGTTGTAGCTTTCGAAAACTATAAAATAATTCGTAAAAGCTGGCCGGAAACTGCGGGTATGGAATTTTATGTGCAACAATCGGAATCATCAAAAATAGGAATAAAGAATCACAATCAAAATACATTTTTTATTTAATTTTCAAAAATCAAAATTAAAACACATTTATTGTGACTTGAAATTAAAATAAAATATACATATATATATATATTTTTAAAGTAAATTTATAAATTTTAATTAAATAAAAATAATATTATATGATTTAATAATAAATATTCCTTAAAATTATATTTTTAAAAATAAATAAAAATAAAATATTTTAAAAATTAATTAGACATATTTAATTTTTCATTTTACTTAAATATTTAAAAAATAAGATAAAATAACAATTTATCTTAGACTTCAAGAATGAAAATGTCAATTTTACCAGGATTTAGGATTTTCACCCTTCTTCTTCAGCTTAAAATTCACATTTTTATTTTCTATTAAAAATATATATTTATTTTAAATTTTTCATTCCAGTGCTCCATTTATGATTAATAAATACATCAGACGAGCAATATTAGAAACACAAAAGGAACTGTATTTTTTTTACTGTAAATTATTTTGTGAGGCAGATCACAATAAAACTTTCAGTTAAGTTTGGTTTAATCGATACCATTTTGTCTTATGAAGAATTTCACTTCAAATTGTTGCTATTTAAATTGTTAACATTTTAATGAATAATATCATTAGTAATTGACTATGGAAATAATAGCTCTGCCACAATAGGAATCTCGTCTTGGTCCATACATGAAGGTTTTCTTCAACCTCCAACAAAGATGATGTTCAGAAGCTGCTAGACCACTGGTGCAACAGTCTCCTGTACATGTCATTTAACAACTGGATTCTTCACCTTTCGGTGGCGCTCAGAATCGCTGGGAGCTTCTTCTTCACCTGTAAATGGCCGGATACTTTGTATGAAACTGAAGCTCTCATTTCCCGTTCATATCATTTTGGTATCAGATTTTTCTCTCATTAAAGCATCAGAGTGATCCCCGAGGATATCTCTTGCTTTCCTAAGTTTACTTTGCGAAGGAATCATCTCTTGACCAGTCATTATAAGCCTGAATCCTACTCAAAGGAGTAATTAACTCTACCAAGTATATCTCTCTCCCTTGCATGTTTTTCTCTTTGACCAATTTTGATATCAATAGGTCCATATATTGTATTGACTTGGATGATTTATAAACATTGTACATATTTTTTGAAATTATTATTTATGACTTTAAAATGTCAAGAATTAAAATTTCTATTTGTCGGCATTGTATCAAATTTATCTGATATATCATTGGTACAAAATCTAGAAACTTATCTGATTGTGATTTGTGCTGTAGAATCTATTTTCACATAAGTAGCTTAACATTTGATGTTCTGTAGATAAGTTGCCAAAATAAGTAGCTAGACGTGGCATTAGTTTTGTGAAGAGTAGCAGATTTTTGTTTAAGATAGGAAGAACAAATTTTGTGGACAGCAAGGCATATCTTGACATTATAGGCATGCAGGAGCAATCTAGGAAGCTTCACAGCAGAAATGGAAACTCTCCAAATCAGCATTAGCAAACGCAAGCCTTGACGTATACATTGTATGTATACAAATACAAGCACACACACAAAGATGCAATTATCTCTAGCAAAAAAAACATGGAAACTTGGTTTCTCATCCTCCTCTCCATCTCCCTATCTCTTCTCCTCAGGGCCATTATCCTTAACTTTTCCTTCTTCCATACCACAAAAAAGCCATCTTGCCCCCTTCCTCCGGGGCCTTTCACCTTCCCACTCGTTGGCGGGATCTTATGGCTGCGGAAGTCCTTCTCCGAGATCGAGCCAATCCTCCGGTCCCTCCACGCCAAGCTCGGCCCCATGGTCACCCTCAGCATCGGCTCCCGCCGAGCCATCTTTGTCGCTGACCGCTTCTTGGCCTACCAAGCCTTGATCCAGAATGGTGCTATCTTCTCTGACCGTCCTCCTGCGCTGGCCATCAACAAGATCATTTCTAGTAACCAGCACAACGTTAGCTCGGCATCCTACGGCCCTACGTGGCGCCTCTTAAGGCGCAATCTGACAGCAGAAATCCTCCATCCTTCGCGTGTCAAGACCTACGCTCACGCCCGCAGGTGGGTCTTGCAGGTGCTTCTGGAACGCCTCATGTCGCAGCGGGAGTTCGGTCAGCCCGTCTGCGTTGTGGATCACTTGCGATATGCCATGTTTTGCTTGTTAGTCCTTATGTGCTTTGGGGACAAACTCAATGAGAAACAAATTCAAGAAATCGAAAGCGTTCAACGTCGCCTGCTGTTGAGTTTTGGAAGATTCAACATGCTGAATTTCTGGCCGGCAGTCACAAAGGTTTTGCTTCGTAAACGATGGGATGACTTATTCCAGATCCGGAAAGATCAAAAGGGTGTATTGGTTCCTTTGATAAGAGCGCGAAAGAAGCTCAAGGAAGTGAAGTTAAACAAAACTAAGGACGATAAAGAGTATGTTTTATCATACGTGGATACATTGTTAGATCTGGAGTTACCAGAGGAGAAGAGGAAACTTGATGAGGAAGAACTAATTACTTTATGCTCGGAGTTCCTGGACGGAGGCACAGATACTACATCAACGGCTTTACAGTGGATCATGGCGAATTTGGTGAAATACCCACATATTCAGGAGAAGCTATTCAGGGAGATCAAAGTGGTTATGGGGGATGGAGAGGAAGAGGTCAAAGAAGATGACATGCACAAGATGCCCTATCTAAAGGCAGTAGTTTTGGAAGGTTTAAGGAGGCATCCTCCTGCGCACTTTGTATTGCCACATAGAGTCTCTGAAGACACAGAACTGGGTGGCTTTCTGGTGCCTAAAAATGGCAGTATTAACTTCATGGTAGCTGACATGGGGTGGGATCCGAAGGTCTGGGAGGACCCAATGGCTTTTAAGCCTGAGAGGTTTCTCAACGGCGAAGGTAAACCAGAAGCCTTCGATATCACAGGAAGTAAAGAGATTAAGATGATGCCATTTGGGGCTGGAAGGAGGATCTGTCCTGGGCTTGGCTTGGCTCTTCTTCATTTGGAATATTTTGTGGCCAATTTGGTCTGGAATTTTGAATGGAAGGCAGTGGATGGGGATAAAGTGGACTTGGCAGAGAAGCAAGAGTTTACTATGGTCATGAAATATCCACTTAAAGCTCACATTTCTCCAAGAGAAAAATGACAACAAATATGGTCCATTATTCCTTACTTTCAATGTTCTTCTACAGTTCAATGAACCGCCAACTTTGATATCTAGATATTTCTTGAAGACAATAAAGTTGAATGCATGTTAAGTATAAAAATGCATTACTAAATAGTGAAAACAGTCAGTTTTTAGCGTGCCCATCCTGTTTTCTTGAATCGTTTTCAAAGAAAACATAACAATATTTAAATGTAATTTTACTTTTTAATCAATAAAAATAACTAGAAAGTAAAAATTATTATTTTAGTATAAGTTTAAGATTATATATTAATATTCAAACTAAATTTAATTTCCAAATAAATAACATTAAAATAAGAAAAATTATTGATTCTAAATATATTTTAAAATAAGAATAACTATATATATATATATATATATATATCATAAATAGATAGTTTGGGTTGGGGATTTATTAGAAATTGGATTTGATTTAGGAAACAACCCTTCTAACCAATCAAATTTCATTAGAAATTTTGAGAATTTGCTTTGAATTTGCTTTAGAATTTTAATTTTTATGTTTTTAAGTGAAATTATCGTCGAAATCTGTTCGAGTATAGTCTAAAAGAAAATGGAATTTTCATTGCCATTAGTAAAGATTAAAGTTCCAATGGTATTCCAAAAAGAAAATATATTCTCATGAAAATTTCCTTTTCAATCTTTTCCTTCTATTTGTCTACAAAAATAATTCCACCAGAACTATTTCCTTAACTAATTCTAATAAAACATTATTTTTGTGGAAATTTTTTGTTAAATTTTCTCTGCAATGGTTCAAAGGGAATTTTCCATAGGAATATTTTGTTGGAAAATATTTGGTGATTGAATTGCAATTTAAGCTATTTTTAATATTTTAAAAGAAAATTTTAACATTTTTTAATCTCGTTGCATGATACTAATATAATTGAACAGAGAAAGATTGGAAATATGATTTTTTTTTTAATCTTTTTTGAAAAGTAAGTTCAATTTTTTTGAATCTCCTTTAAAAAGATTAATGTATATTTCATTGGAATATACTGCTGCATCAACTTTATAAAATAATTTTATTAAAATAGATAAATTTAGATTAATATTGACTTTGCTTAAGTAAAAAGAAAGTAAAATTTTAATTAAATTGCATAGATTGGTACTTTGTAAGAATTCAGAAAAAGTTCATGTATATACAGACACAAGCATACACTTATGTGTGTATGACTTGTATTACTATGTACAATTAAGGTTAACTAATTTTAGTAATATGTATATATACAGTATATAGTACTACACAAATATGCTAATATGTGGTATTACTTTCAGATTGATTTTGATCACTAAACCCTAACTCGACAAATATGTTGATATCATATCACAATGAGAAAATCAATTCAGAAACAAAATCACTAGTGATCCAACATCTTCATGTTGATTTTCAATTTCACAACCAAATGATCCTTTTAATTTTACATAAATTTAAGTTCTCTTGATTTTGAATGATTGCCCTAACATGATATAACTATAATTTCAATATTATAATTTCAATATATATTTCTCACAAAGTACTTCTTTTTTTTATGAGCTAATCGTCAAAAATAGGTTAAAAGTTTTCTTTTTTCACAAAATTATCCTAAATTAATAAGTTAAATATTTTGAGGTAAAATATTTTTTAGTTTTTTAATTGTAAATTTTGAAAATATCCTACTATCACTAATTTATGTGTTTTTAATCTAAACACAAAATAAAATCAAATAATCCTTAAATAAATGATTTAATTCTCCTTATGTGCTAAGTATATTTTCAATTGTGTAATACCCAAAACAAACGTGTATTAACCGGAACAATTTTTTTTCCAAAGAATATAATGATTAGTTTCCATTAAAATTTGAGAAGTTCTTAAATTTCCCCTAAAATCTGTATTGTTTATTGTTCAGAGCTTATTCATTTTCGTTTTCTCCCCCTTTCCTCATCTCTTTTATTCTTTATCTTCCATTGTCAAAGCTCCCTTATTGGTGAAATTCGTTTTTTTACATCATAACTATAGTAGAGGTCAAACCATCAAACCATTTTCAAAACCCATTTTTGGTGGAACTCATTTTTGACTTAAATCCATTTTCACCTGAAGCTTGTTCTTTTACTTTTCCTCCTCATTCCTCTGTCTCCTTCACGTTGTCGCCTTTGCCTTACTGGTCTCAGTTTTCTTTATTTCTCTCACCTTGTCGCCCTCATCTTATCATCAATCATCTTGAAAAGCAATTCATCACGTCGAACAGGTTTATGCAAAAAAAAAGTCACTGTGGAAAGTCCATCAAAAATTCATACTGAGCATCCCATCAATGAAACCTATGTTTCTCATTATCATTGTGAAGGTATGGTAAAAGCATGATATAAATATTTATTTTTTGATATTATATACATCAAATAGGAGTGACTTTGACAAAATGTGTTAAATTTCTTAATTTTTAGCCATTTATAGTTATATTTGATTGTTAAATATGGTTGAAATTTTGAAAGTGAGTAGAGTTTTTGAAAAGTTTGGTTAAGAGTTTGGATTGTATGAAAAGTGCAAGATTGTTGAGGTTGTGTTAAGATGATAAGTTTATGTATGAATTGTATGCATAATGAGATGGTTAAGCAATTCTGTGCAGTAATAATTTTCACAACTTTGATAGTAAGTCGAAGTTGTTTGATAGTGATTTGTAACTTTAGTTAATAATTGATATATTTTTTTAATTTTTTCTAAAAATTTAAGATGCAAAAAGAGAATTTATGATATAATAACTTAAATTGTTAATGAATAAATAATAATTAAATGATAAAATAATGACAAATTAGGATATTTTTGACAGGGAGAAAAAAATGTTAAGGAATTTAGTTGAGAAAAATCAATAGATGTTCATATTTATTATTTTGTAACTACTTTGATTTATTTCCTTATCTTGATTTATAACTATCTTGTTTCTTATTTTATATTGATTTATTTTCTTATTCTATATTGATTTGTTTTCTTATTTTGCATAGATTTATTTTCTTATTTTTTGATTTAAGTTAAATTTTATTTACAAAGTTGATTGTATTACAATTTTATCTCTTAATTGGTTGATTTTACTTTAAATATAAATTATTAATTTTTAACATTTATTTTATTTGAACATAGTAATATATGCATTTTTCCTAATCATATTGAGCACATGATGGTCCGAATGGGCACTAATTTTTATGTTATTATATTTTACTATTATATTATTAAATGTAGCAGTAGTTACTAACTCGAATATGTTAACAATACGTAGGATATATTTGACAAGGATAAAAACAATATTAAGAAATTTAGTTGAAAAAATAAAGAGATGTTTATATTTGTTATTTTGTAACTATCTTGATTTATTTCTTAATTTTGATTTATAATTATCTGATTTTTTATTTTGTTTTGATTTGTTTTTTTATTTTATTTCGACTTGTTTTGTTATTTGGTATTGATTTATTTTTTTATTTCGTACTAATATGTTTCTTTATTTTGTATATACATTTTTCTTATTTTGTTTTGATTTGTTTCCTTATTTTATTTTGACTTATTTTGTTATTTTATTTTGATTTATTTTTTTATTTCGTACTAATATGTTTCTTTATTTTGTATAGATTTTTTTTCTTATTTTATTTTTATTTATTTCTTTATTTTGTTTAATTTACTTTTTTTGTAATAATTTATTTTTTATTTCATATTAATTTGTTTTCTTATTTTGTGTATATTTGTTTTCTTATTTTATGTTGATTTGAGTTAAATTTTTTTTATGTGCACTGCATAGTAATTTGTATAGTTTACATATGTATAAATGATAGAATGCATAATAATCATATATATTATTATATTTTCTCGTATTTTATTGGTTATAAATGATTAAATCTTAGATTTTGACTATGTTTTATATTTAATAGGGTGGATTGAGGAAATCAACTAAGATGGACTCAAATTCATTATTTGAAGATATAAAGTTGGATTCCTAAGAGATGTGGATGAACTAGAAGATGTCTTTGGATAAGGCGCTGAGACTCCCAATAACATTGGAATTTCACCGAACGAAGACTTTATCTTTTATTTAAAAAGCAATTGTAGAATTTTATCTTTATCTTTATCTTTAAGAGTCCTAGTTAAAATAGGTTATTATGTTTAAGGATTATTATATAAAGGGGAGGTAGTTCCTTCAAAGGAACATCCAGAGTTTATTTTTTATTTTCTTCTTTTCGTAGGTCTTTTTCTTTTCATGGATTGCTAAACATCTCTTCCAGTCAAAGGATAATCAAGGGTTTGATTCTTCAGAATTGTGAGATCTAACTGGTTTTATTTGTTTTTTTTATTTCTTCATTGTTTATTTATCTTCTGTGCTTATTGAAAATATTATCTTGGTTGATTGCAACAAAAAGGGCCCTTTGTTTAATCATTAAAATAATAAGTTACTATTTAAAACTTTAAATCCGTAATTGTTTAAGTGTTCTAATATAAGTAGTAAATAACATAGTTGATTACAAAAGAGGTTTTCAATTTATGTTATGAAGATAAATAATCTAGTTTAAATAAACCTACATATGTGTTTATTGGCTAGAATTGGTAGTTTTTCTAATTCTTAATGCTATTGGTAAATTAAATCCTAAGATCGTATCTAGGGTTATTTATTGATAAGAGAAATAATTAGAGATCGTATCCTGGTTATCAAAGAAGTAAGGAAAAACAGGTTGTTAGGTGGTACCAACAACCATAACTAATTCAGTGAAGATTAAAAGATTTTTATCTTTGCATCAATGATCAATTCCTAAATCAAACCTGAAATTATACCTTTGACTGGATACTTTATTACATTAATTTTTTCTTTCCTATTTGATCTATTTTTAACTCCTCAAACCCCCTTTTCTTTTATTTTATTTTGCAAAAAAATAAATCTAACCAATCTTTGTGGAAACGACCTTGCTCATCTATACTACAAGTTTAATATTTTGAGCAAGAATTTAGGAATTTAATTTGTTGGTCTCGACAACCACCAATTTTTGGCGCCGTTGCCGGGGATTGGTTTTAATTAGATTTATTTTAATGCTCTGTTCTTCTGGTGCAGGTGATCTAGTTCCATACGATCCTGAAATTGAGAAGACAGCAAAAAGATTAAGGAAGGAAGCTAAATTACGAAGTCAACAAGAATCTTCACCTTCATCTTCTGAATCAAATTTAGTATTTAATTTAGTTGATTCATCTAGTGATTCTAAAATAGAACAAGACATGGCTAATGAAGAGAGAACTTTGAGGCAATTGGCTGCACCAGAAGTAAATCAGCAGCCACTCTGCATTCAATATCCAATTTTACAAGCAGATTTTGAGTTAAAGTCTGGTTTGATCCATTTGCTCCCGAAGTTTCACGGCTTTGAGAATGAAGATCCTCACAAGCATCTAAAGGAATTCCATGTGGTGTGCTCAAGCCTAAAACCACAAGGAGTAACTGAAAATGAGATCAAATTACGTGCTTTTCCATTCTCACTGACTGAAAAAGCAAAAGATTGGTTGTTTTATTTACCTTCTGGTTCTGTGACCACATGGATACAGATGGTAACGTTATTTCTTGATAAATTTTTCCCTGCTTCACGAGCTGCTAGTATTAGAAGGGAAATATGTGGGATAAAGCAGAGAGATATTGAAACCCTTCATGAGTATTGGGAAAGATTTAAACAACTGTGTGCAAGTTGTCCTCAACATGGAATTTCTGAACAACTTCTCATTTAGTATTTTTATGAAGGATTATTACCTTTGGAAAGAAGGATGATGGATGCAGCTAGTGGAGGTGCTATAGTAAATAAAACTCCTCGTGAAGCTAGAGATTTGATTTCCACCATGGCTGCTAACTCACAACAGTTTGGATTTAGACAAGATACATCTTTAAAAAGGATTAATGAGGTAAATATATCTTCTCTTGAAAATCAAATAGCCAATCTAACTTCTCTTGTTCAACAATTGGCTGTAGGAAACGTGCAACAAGTTAAAGCTTGTGGGATTTGTGCTGCTACTAGTCATCCAATTGACATGTGTCCTACACTTCAAGATGATCCTTATAAGGATGCTAATGTAGTTGGAGGATTCTCAGGTCCACCACAAAGGAAGTATGACCCTTATTCAAATACATATAACCTAGGATGGAGGGATCATCCCAATCTTAGTTATGGAGCAAGACCTCAATTTCAATCTAGACAACCAGCTCCACTACCACAACCTCATCCGAATTCAGGTATGTCTCTTGAAGATATTGTTAAATCACTTGCATCTAACACACAACAATTTCAGCAGGAGACAAGAACAAGTATTAGAAAGTTAGAGGATCAAGTAGGTCAACTAGCATCTTCAATGGACAGATTGGAATCTCAAGGAAAATTGCCTTCACAAACTATTGTTAACCCAAAATAGAATGCTAGTGCAATTATCTTGAGAAGTGGAACTGAGTTAAAAGAACCTGGCAAGATTACCAAAGGATGCATCTCAAGAGAAGAGACTGAAAAAGAAGTAGTTCCTCAACCAGAGCTTGACCAGCCTAAGGGATCCAACAGAGAGCAATCAAAGACTTCCATGTTAATTCCTCCCTTTCCTTCTAGATTATCTAAACCTAAGAAGAATGAGGAGGAAGAAAAGGAGATTTTTGATATCTTTTTCAAGGTCGAGGTAAATATTCTTTTACTTGATGCAATTAAACAAGTACCTCGATATGCCAAATTTTTGAAAGAGTTATGCACCAATAAGAGAAAATTAAAAGGTAATGAATTTGTAAGTATGGGGGAAAATGTTTCAGCTGTTCTTCAGAAAAAATTACCTCCTAAATGTAAGGACCCAGGTATGTTTACTATTCCTTGCAAAGTTGGTAATGTTAAGATTGAGAAAGCGATGTTAGATCTAGGTGCTTCAATAAATGTCATGCCATTATCCATTTACTCATCTTTGAACGCTGGACCATTAAAAGAAACTGGTGTGATTATTCAACTTGCTGATAGATCTAATGTATATCCTGAGGGAGTTTTGGAGGATGTTTTGGTACAAGTTAATGGATTGATTTTTCCTGCTGATTTTTATGTGCTTAATATGGAGGAAGATGATTCATCTAACTCATTAATTTTGTTAGGAAGACCATTCCTAAAAACATCCAAGACGAAAATTGATGTGCATGATGGTACACTTACAATGGAATTTGATGGTGAAATTATTAAATTTAATATTTATGATGCCATGAGATATCCTAGTGATTTATCTTCTGTTTTTGCTATGGATGTTATTGAACCTTTAGCACAGAAAATTTTTGATTTAAGTGATGAAGATAAGTTAAAAGTTGTACTTAATAAGAGTTGGAGTTTTGGAAGATCACAAAAAATCTTGCAAAAGTTTACATTGGATTCAGACTTGCAGGATACAATTCATGAATTGGAATCACTACAACCTATGAGGTATGACATTTCTTATATTGATTTGCCTCTTTCTCACACAAAACTCCTTCCTTCTATTATACAGGCACAAAAATTAGAGCTAAAACCCCTACCAGATCATTTAAAGTATGTCTTTTTAGGAGAAAAAGAGACTCTTCCAATCATAATCTCTAATAAACTTTCTATCTTAAAGGAAGAAAAATTGACTCGAGTACTTAAAGAGTATAAAAAGGCCATTGGTTGGACCATAGCCGATATTAAGGGATTAAATCCTTCCACATGCATGCATAGGATACTATTAGAGGAAGATTGTAAACCCTCCAAGCAACCCCAACGTAGATTGAATCCGCCTATGATGGAAGTGGTAAAGAAAGAAATCTTGAAGCTTCTTGATGCAGGTATGATCTATCCAATTTCAGATAGTGAATGGGTAAGCCCAATTCAAGTTGTTCCGAAGAAAACCGATATAACAACAATAGAAAATCCTGATGGTGAGTTAATACCCACTCGTATTCAAAATGGATGGAGGGTATGTATAGATTATAGGAAGTTAAATGCATCAACTAGAAAAGATCATTTTCCTCTTCCATTTATTGATCAAATGCTAGAAAGATTAGCAGGTCATACCCATTATTGTTATCTTGATGGTTATTCAGGTTTTCATCAAATCCCTGTTGCACCTGAAGATCAAGAGAAAACAACATTCACATGCCCATTTGGTACTTTTGCATATCGGCGCATGCCATTTGGACTTTGTAATGCTCCTGCTACATTTCAGAGGTGTATGGTTAGTATATTTTCTGATTATATAGAGAACATCATAGAGGTGTTTATGGATGACTTTACAGTTTATGGTGATTCTTTTGATGCATGTTTAACTAACCTTACCAAAGTACTTAAAAGATGCATAGAAAAGAACCTTGTTTTAAATTATGAAAAGTGTCACTTTATGGTTAATCAAGGTATTATTCTAGGACATGTTGTATCCTCTAAGGGAATTGAAGTTGATAAAGCTAAGGTAGAAATTATAAAATCTTTATCTTACCCCACAAGTGTGCGGGAAGTTCGCTCTTTTCTTGGACATGCAGGATTCTATCGACGTTTTATCAAGGATTTTTCCAAGATCACTAAACCCTTATGCAGGTTACTACAAAAAGATATGGTGTTTGAATTGGATGAGGCATGCAAAGATGCATTTGACAAGTTGAAGGATATGTTAACAACCGCACCAATTATCCAATCACCAAATTGGAATCTTCCATTTGAGATCATGTGTGATGCGAGCAATCATGCAATTTGTGCTGTTCTTGGACAGAGAATTGGAAGAATTCCTCATGTCATTTATTATGCTTCAAGAATACTTGATAGTACACAAAGCAATTATTCCACAACAGAAAAAGAACTTTTATCCATTGTGTTTGCTTTAGAAAAATTTCGCTCATATCTACTTGGTACTAAAGTGATTGTTTATTCTGATCATGCAGCTCTCAAGTACTTACTATCGAAGAAGGAGGCAAAACCTAGACTTATTCGATGGATACTTTTGCTACAAGAGTTTGATTTGGAGATACGTGATAAAAAGGGTGCAGAAAATTTGGTTGCAGATCATCTTAGCAGGTTAACTACGAGTGAAGAGTCATCACCATTAAAAGACGACTTTTCAGATGAATCTCTTTTTTCTATTCATAAGATAAGGCCTTGGTATGCTGATATTGCTAATTACTTAGTTACTGGAATATTACCAAGTGATTTATCTAGGGTTCAGAAAGACAAAATTAAAAAAGATGCTAAATGTTATGTTTGGGATGACCCTTACTTATGGAAATATTGTTCTGATCAAATTATTCGAAGGTGTGTGGTGAAACACGAAATTGATTCTATTTTAAATTTTTGTCATCCGTATGCATGTGGAGGACACTTTGGTCCCAAAAGAACAGCTCGTAAAATATTAGGGTGTGGATTATTTTGGCCTACTATATTTCATGATTCATATATATTTTGTAGGACTTGTGAACAATGTCAAAAGACTGGAAATTTAGGACATAGAGATCAAATGCCACTTACTTTTATTCTTGTTTGTGAAATATTTGATGTATGGGGTATTGACTTCATGGGTCCTTTTCCTTCTTCTTGAAATAATATTTATATCCTACTTGCTTTGGATTATGTGTCAAAATGGGTGGAAGCTAAAGCTACCCGTACTAACGATGCTAAAGTGGTTGTAAATTTTGTCAAATCTCATATTTTTGTTAGGTTTGGGACACCAAGGGCTATAATAAGTGATCGTGGAACTCACTTTTGCAATAGAGTGGTGGAAGCTTTAATGAAGAAGTATAATGTTACCCATCGAATCTCTACTGCTTATCATCCGCAGACAAATGGACAAGCTGAAGTATCTAATAGAGAAATCAAGTCTATACTTGAGAAGACTATCAACCTAAATAAGAAGGATTGGAGTATGTGACTTGATGATGCACTATGGGCTTATCGAACAGCCTATAAGACCCCTATAGTTGAAATTCAAAGTCCAGATACCGTTATCAAGAATGAAATTCGATGAGAGAGCACTCTATGACAAGATGGAATTCGATCCACCTTTTTCGTCTCCCCAGTGGTAAACGAAGTCTTTATGATGCTCGATATATTCAGGGAATTTTCTACTTCTCTTATTCTTTTATTATTTTTGAGCATTTATTTTTAATACATTGAGGACAATGTATGATCTAGGTATGGGGGAGAGTTTTTAACATGCTATTATTTTTAAAATATTTAAAATCCAAGAAAATCTTGCTCTAAAAGGTACTTAATTTGTGTTTGTGATCTCTCTTTTCTGAGTTCTAGATCCTTCCAATGCTTGTTCCAAAAAAAAAAAAGAGTTTTATGTGTGCAAATATAACTTTAAATTCTCATTTACTGTACTATGATTAGTTGCTTTTAATGATATATTGGATTGAAAATTGTATGAGATCTAACACATATAACCCTTTTTGGTGAGTTTTGGGCCAATGAGCATTTATTACATTATGCTCAATTTTCTTCTTTGTGTGTGTCATACATAGTTAATTTTTCTAGAACTTGCTTTGTTATACATGTCAAATCATTCCTTTGAAGAATTAGATGTACTTAATCATAAGGGTATTTAGGTGAAAACCATCTTCTTTAAAATATTTAGCCTCTTTCGAAAAGCCTACCATATTCATATACCCCTAGAGAGCCAACTTTGAGCCTTAGCCTTTTCTTTGGAATTTAACCTTGATACAAGTCATAATAACTATTCTTTTGATTTTTCTTTTTGAACCCTGAATTGAAGGATTATATGAGCTTACTCATATAAAACTTTCACTTATCTTAGAAAAGATTGCAAAATATTAAGAATCAATGGTCCAAGTAATTAGAAAAAAAAAAAGATATGAGAAAGATCAAGAAACAAAAAAAAAAAAGAAGAGAAAGAAATTTGGAAAAAAAAAACAAAAAAAAAGAGAGAAAAGGATTGAGAAAAAAAATGGTATAAATTCTCATTACTTGGATTTGTGCAATGTGATTGAAGCAATCTTTTGATGTTACGTCATAAAGTTTTGTATGAAAAAAAAAAGTTTTGTATGATTCCTTCAATTCCATTAACCCAAAACCCTTTTATCATACCTTACCTAAGCCCCATTACAACCCATTTTAAAACTCTTAGATTTTTGCATTTTAATTCATTCATTGGTAAAAGAGACATGATATACAAGCAAGCTTATGGTAAAAGTTTTCTATGTATTGACTAGAGAGCTTATTTAATCCCTCAAAACACTTCGAGTGAATGAGTGAATCTAAGGAGAGGGTGTTAGATCTTATGCATTTTAAGTTCAATAAAATCGTTAAGGCGATTACTGATCATGTATGCTCCTTATGAGAATTCTTTTGTGATCTTATGTTTTAATGCATGAAAAGAATATATTATTTTGGATAAGCAAAGGAAGAAGAATGAAGGATGATGAGATGAGATGATGAGCTTGAATTATTGTATGCTTGAGGACAAGCATTATCTAAGTGTGGGGGAATTTGATAGAATGCATAATAATCATATATATTATTATATTTTCTCGTATTTTATTGGTTATAAATGATTAAATCTTGGATTTTGACTATGTTTTATATTTAATAGGGTGGATTGAGGAAATCAACTAAGATGGACTCAAATTCATTATTTGAATATATAAAGTTGGATTCCTAAGAGATGTGGATGAACTAGAAGATGTCTTTGGATAAGGCGCTGAGACTCCCAATAACATTAGAATTTCACCGAACGAAGACTTTATCTTTTATTTAAAAAGCAATTGTAGAATTTTATCTTTATCTTTATCTTTAAGAGTCCTAGTTAAAATAGGTTATTATGTTTAAGGATTATTATATAAAGGGGAGGTAGTTCCTTCAAAGGAACATCCAGAGTTTATTTTTTACTTTCTTCTTTTCGTAGGTCTTTTTCTTTTCATGGATTGCTAAACATCTCTTCCAGTCAAAGGATAATCAAGGGTTTGATTCTTCAGAATTGTGAGATCTAACTGGTTTTATTTGTTTTTTTATTTCTTCATTGTTTATTTATCTTCTGTGCTTATTGAAAATATTATCTTGGTTGATTGCAACAAAAAGGGCCCTTTGTTTAATCATCAAAATAATAGGTTACTATTTAGAACTTTAAATCCGTAATTGTTTAAGTGTTCTAATATAAGTAGTAAATAACATAGTTGATTACAAAAGAGGTTTTCAATTTATGTTATGAAGATAAATAATCTAGTTTAAATAAACCTACATATGTGTTTATTGGCTAGAATTGGTAGTTTTTCTAATTCTTAATGCTATTGGTAAATTAAATCCTAAGATCGTATCTAGGGTTATTTATTGATAAGAGAAATAATTAGAGATCGTATCCTGGTTATCAAAGAAGTAAGGAAAAACAGGTTGTTAGGTGGTACCAACAACCATAACTAATTCAGTGAAGATTAAAAGATTTTTATCTTTGCATCAATGATCAATTCCTAAATCAAACCTGAAATTACACCTTTGATTGGATACTTTATTACATTAATTTTTTCTTTCCTATTTGATCTATTTTTAACTCCTCAAACCCCCTTTTCTTTTATTTTATTTTGCAAAAAAATAAATCTAACCAATCTTTGTGGAAACGACCTTGCTCATCTATACTACAAGTTTAATATTTTGAGCAAGAATTTAGGAATTTAATTTGTTGGTCTCGACAACCACCAATAAACTATATGCACAATGAGATGGTTAAAAAATAATGTGCAGTAGTGATTTTTAAAAGTTTGATAGTGATTTGTAATTTGATGATTTGTGCATAAGAATATTGTTAGGATGGTTAAAGAACTTGACAAACGAATACTGTCAAGATGTTAAAGAAATTAAGTTCTGTATCATGTGTATATCGTTGGTGAAATTTTATGTTCAATGTTGACTTATAGAAAATAGTTATTTATCAATATGTGATAGTAATTTATAGATCCATATTAATGAAATGTAATAGTAAATAGTGATTAATGAATGTATAATAATAATGAAAAGTATTCATTTTTTTTACAGATGATAGAGAATAACTCATACAATATTTTTATAGAATAGTTGTTTGATGGTTCTGTCATTGAATTGAATTGATCATTGTGGGGTTTTTTTATTTGAACTTTGTTTTTAGAAGGGTAAATCTGAAAATGCATCTATTTTATTTGATGATTCTATCATTGAATTGATCATTAAAAGGTTTTTCAAGTCAAACTTATTTTGAGAAGGGCAGATTTGAAAATGTAATACTTTTATGTTTATTTTAGTTAATTTCATTTTTGTATAGAATCTTTTAAACTAAGTTGAACAAACAGAGTGACTCCTTTAGGTTATCCAGTTGCATTTATTGAAGCAACACTTAATTTTCTTTCTCCAGATAAAAAATCACTATTAACTTGATTAATTTACCTTGATATGAAAAATAATACTTTAAATGCTATCAAAATTACTATCATGAATGAAATTAATCATTCTCTTTGTTATGGTACTATAATAATATTTTTCGTCACTACAATAGTAGAATAAATAACTACCATCTTGTCCACATTTATATTTGCACATTGCTCGACCAAATACAAGTAGATATAATTGCATGGTGAATGACCCAATATAGTTACAGTAACACATATAAAACATAGTAAAAATCAATAGAAAGTCATTGACAGAATTCTAGGATATCTTAAAAAGATAAAAGAGTTTGGTCTATTTTATTGTAATTTTCTCACAATGCTAAAGGGATTTTGTGATGCAAGTTTAATTACAAGCCCTAGTGATAACAAATCTACTTTGGTTTGGTTATTCAATCTCAGAAGAGGACCTATAAGTTGGGCTTTGAAAAAGCAAATTTGAGTAACACATTCAACTATGGAATCTCAATTCATACCAACAACAATAGCAGGCAAGGAAGTTGAATGGCCAAGAAATTTTTTATTAAACATTGAGTTGTGGCCACAACCAATGCTAGTAATTTTCTTGTATTGTGATAGTAAGGTTGCCATATCTAAGCCTCATAGTAAAATTTACAATAAAAAGTCTAGATGCATTAGTGTAAGGCACAAATATATTTCACCATAGTATATGTGAGATTCAAAAACAATTTGATAGATCCTCTTACTAAAAGGTTGCCTCAAGATATGGTAAGAAATTCCTATGTTGGAATGGGACTAAAATCCTTATTATAAGATGCATGTAATGGTAATCCGACCTTAAATTAATATAAACAAAAGACAAAGTTTAAGGGGTAACAACAAATTACATTTTAGCATTTATTTAACACCTAATAATTAGTAGGTTCCATTTGATTTATTTAGTCTTATTTGATACAATAAGAGTAGGTTAAGTAGAACTCTTAATGGAATTTACTTTTTATAAAGTGTTTAACAAGAACAAATTTAGAAATCTTTACCTATATGAGCATAAGAACGATGCCGGTCTAAGCAAAGATTATGGGTTTATCTTTGTAAATGTTCATCATTCCAAATTTAGCACATGGCCTTTTAAGTGCTAAAGTAGGAAAAGTCTCCAAATTTTGCACATGGCCTTGTAAGCGTAATATTTGATACAAAACATTACAAAATGAAGAATTATTGTAGTTTATAATGTTTGAACAAGTATCCCACATTACTGATTTTAAAAGATATATAAATGCAAAAGTGTAAAGTCAAGATAATTTAAGATAAGAGGTATATAATACAATATATCAAAAAACTTGAGATTTGACTACTTAGAACTCAATTACTTGAGTAGTTTATATTTAAATCAAAAAATATTTTATATATTTATTTATTAATAAATAGTTCCTACTTCATTTTATTTATTTTAAATATATTTTTTATTAAATTTGTTTTATTGTATCTTAAAAGCATAATTACCTTAAGAGCTATGATAGTTCATGTTTCAAAACTTACAGGTTTAATTTTCTTTTAGTGAATATTTTATTTAACAATACCCTGGGTGGGATTTCATGCACAAACCAATTAAACTTTTTTGTAGTATCCATGAAGTGATAACAATGATCCCAAAAGAATGCTATCCTCTCCAAACATTTTGGCCAGGCCAACCGTTTCGTGGTAAGCTCGTAGAGCTTGGCGTACCTTTTGCCGACCTAACAATGATCCCAAAAGAATGCTATCCCCTCCAAACAGTTTGGCCAGGCCAACCGCTTCGTGGTAAGCTCGTGGAGCTTGGCGTACCTGTCGCCGACCTAAAAATGATCCCAAAAGAATGCTATCCTCTCCAAACATTTTAGCCAGGCCAACCGCTTCGTGGTAAGCTCGTGGAGCTTGGCGTACCTTTTGCCGACCGACTTATTCTTTGCCCCTTCTGGCCTGCTCATATCTTAAGATGATGCATCTATTTTCTAGTCATGTCCGTTTTGATGAGCTCGTTCTCTGGGCTTCAAAGTTCATGGAAGTTTGATTTCTATTTTTAAAATAGTTTTTTAAAAAACAAAAAAGAACAAAAACTTTTGTTTGGTAAATCTGTTCAGGAGAAGTTGATTTTAAAAATAATATTTGTTTCTTAGTTTTTAAAATAAAAAACATGTCAAGATTATTATTGTTTTGTTTTTTAATTTTCACAGAAAACACGTTTTTATTAATGATATTATTGTGGTTATGAATTAATTCAAAAAATTATAATAAACTGTTTTTAAAATAATATTATCAAATAAGTTTTTTTCAAAATAACTCTTAAAAATTATTTTTAAAAAAGCATAAAAACTAAACCACGGGAAACCATAAACACATGTCAATAACAAACAGAGCCATATGGCTTTTGTTTCCATTATAATAGAGTTGTTGATTCTTGCTACATATTAAGAAATTATATATTTGTATTACCACAAATTATCTCTTATGCAGTATCAAGCACACCACAACCCGCCAAATGAGCAGATAAGTCAAAAATTAGCAAAACCAGTCACTATCATCAAAAGTAAGCCTTTACGTGTGCTTATGTGCAGCTTGTTTTCTGGAATTTATTTCTCAGTCAGTGGCAATAGTTCGATCACTTCTGCTGTGTGTCACAGAAAGATGGAAACTTGGTTTCTCGTTCTCGTCTCCATATCCGTCTCTCTTCTTCTCAGGTCCATTGTCGTCAATTTTGCGTTCTCCCTGACCGGCAAGAACCCATCTCGCAGCCTTCCTCCGGGTCCTTTCACCTTACCGGTCATCGGCAGCTTCCTGTTGCTTCGAAAATCCTTGTCCGAGATCGAACTAATCCTCCGGGGCCTTCATGACAAGCTCGGCCCCATGGTGACCCTCAAAATCTGGTGGCTTCTCGCCATCTCTGTTGCCGACCGCTCTTTGGCCTACCAAGCCTTGAACCAGAATGGCGCCGTCTTTTCCGATCGCCCCCCAGCGCTTGCTGTCAATAAGATCCTTAACAGCAACCAGCACAACATTAGTTCCGCCTCGTACGGCCCTCTGTGGCGTCTCTTTAGGCGGAACCTGACCTCAGAAATCCTCCACCCTTCAAGGGTGAAGACCTACTCTCACGCCCGTAGGTGGGTTTTGCACGTACTTGAAGAACGACTCGGGTCGGAGCAGAGTCGATCTGGTGAGCCCGTTTGCGTATTGGATCATTTCCAATACGCTATGTTTTGTTTGTTAGTGCTTATGTGCTTCGGGGACAAGCTGAATGAAGAACAAATCCAACAAATCGAGAACATTCAACGTCGCTTGCTGTTGAGTTTTGGAAGATTCAACATACTGAATTTCTGGCCAGTAGTCACAAAGTTTCTGCTTCGTAGACGATGGGAGGAGTTGTTCCAGCTTTGCAAAGATCGAGAGGAGGTATTGGTTCCTTTGATAAAAGCGCGAAAGAAGCTGAAGGAAGAAAAATTAAACAAAACGAACGATGATGAAGAACATGTTCTGTCATATGTGGACACACTGTTGGATCTGGAGCTACCTGGGGAGAAGAGGAAGCTTGATGAACGGGAACTGGTTAGTTTGTGCTCGGAGTTCCTCAATGGGGGCACCGATACTACATCCACGGCTTTGCAGTGGATCATGGCGAATTTGGTGAAATATCCGCATATGCAGGAGAAGCTATTCATGGAGATCAAAGGAGTTGTGGGGGTTGGTGAGGAGGAGATCAAAGAAGATGATCTCCAGAAGATGCCATACCTAAAGGCGACAGTTTTGGAGGGCTTGAGGAGACACCCTCCTGCACATTTTGTGCTGCCACACAGAGTGACTGAGGATACGCAGTTGGGTGGCTTTCTGGTGCCAAAAAATGGAACTATCAACTTCATGATAGCTGACATGGGGTGGGATCCGAAAGTGTGGGTGGACCCAATGGCCTTCAAGCCTGAGAGGTTTCTCAGTGGCGATGGTGGTAAAGCAGAAGCCTTTGATATCACTGGAAGCAGAGAGATTAAGATGATGCCATTTGGGGTGGGTAGGAGGATCTGTCCTGGGCTTGGTTTGGCTCTGCTTCATTTGGAGCTCTTTGTGGCCAATTTGGTTTGGAATTTTGAATGGAAGGCTATGGATGGAGACAATGTGGACCTGACAGAGAAACAAGAGTTCACAACGGTGATGAAATATCCACTGCGAGCTAACATTTCGCCAAGGAAAAAATGACAACTTGGTTGATTCGTGTTAAAGTTGCAAATTATATCAGCTGAAATAAATAATAAACAGAAAAAATATTATCAAAATTTCAATAGATTGAGTTGCAAATTAAGTCGTTTTCTTTAAGATGTTTCGTGGCTCTGCCAACAGTTTATGCATGCAGATTAATAATATTATACCTCTTTTAAAATTTGTTCGAAATCCAGATAAAATAAATTAAGATTTTATTTTTTAAAAAAGATAAAGATAAAATTTTAAAATTAAAAAAATGATAAAAACTCTAAAATTAAAGAAAAATAAAACCCTACATTAGGAAAGGGTAAAATTTTAAAATTAAGGAAGAATTTAAGAAAATACAGAAGGAGATGGGAGAAGAAAAGAGAAGAGATTTAAAAGCTTAAGGCTTTTTAATTGATGATTTGAAAAAAAGTAAAGAGAGGTATTTATAGTGGAGATAGGTGAGGGCTCCATGGGAGAATAGTGTTTGCATTTAGGCCATGTGTACACTAAGAGATAAGATGAAGTGATGAGTCATTGGTGGTTGAGCAGAAAATTTAGTCTTTCGCTGAAATGGAGGTAGATTTAATCTTCTGCTGTGGAGAAAGACTCAGTAGTAATTTTTCCAACTAGTATTTTTTAAATTCATCAACAATTCCCGTATCAACTTTACTTTCAATGTTTATCTACAGCGCCTGCTATGGATTTCTGTTCTTGTATTGCATCGCCATGACAGATGGCCACCAAGGTTACCTGGCACAGAATCGTTTGGACTTCGCCTATTTTGCTTCAGTCCGACTTGGCCCAGCCTCCCAACGCAGAACATTTTATCTGGGTAGATGCACGTATTAAAGATTGCTGTAAAGAGGGGTCTTGAAGCTTCTGAATTGAGAGAGAGTGGAAGGTCGTTGAACCAGTGATTGTAATAAACCTGGTGGATTTGCTGTCTGGCTGATGAAGCAATTGTCTTTTTTATCAATACAGTAATATTTGATGGGCCTGGCTGCATTATTTTTCTGGTAAGTAAGTGTCGGCTTAATACGTGAACAGACACCTACCTCCTTCATGAGCCCTAAACACTAGGTTAGAGGTCCGAAATGGTGACTTTGCTGTCTTGTTAGACTCGTCTGAAAAAATGTGATAGAAGATTAGAAATGCACATATCATTTTAAAAAATAAAAGATTGGAGAATTGAATTTGTTGATAAGCTACATTGATAATTTCAACTACCACTTGGCCCAAAGGGAAAGGCAATAAAATTGAGTTGATAGGTAAACAGGGTGGTTATATTTGTGGGATCGAAAGTGTTTCATTTGAGACGACGAAAAAGGTAAAATGTAAATGGTTATAGCAGTGAACGACTAAGAACATGGCTTGCTCACTTCCTCTTCAACCCTCAGATGGGTCTCCTTCAAGCCACTTGAGAACAGAGGTGTCCATCATCTGCTGTAAATACGGTAATCGCACTTATCCTGCAGACACAATTGCGGAAAGTTAGTGAACGAGATATTTCCTTCTGAGCAAACGGCCCACGCGCCCTCACACTGCAACCAAATTACTATTAAATCTCTTTTGGACGCTGGCAGAATTTCCGCGGTAAAGGAGGCTGTCTTCATCAAATGGGCCAGAAATATGGCTGCCTAGTATAGTGTCCTTCACGCTGTTTTACCGGAGCGTGAAATGATTGATGCAGGGCGTATCGGTGCCACTGTTCCATGGAGGTTAAAAATTCCAAAGGATATATAAAGGGAGGGAGCAAAAACGGAAGTAAGGACACGAAGCAGCCCCAAATCCAATCAAACACACAAAACACACACTAAAGAAATCCTCAAAAACAGCCACTTACTTTCATTTTCATGGCGGCCGCACAAAAGATGAGAAACCCGTCGTCGTCATCATCGTCGGCAAAATCTGCAACAACGACCATTAACATCGACACCACCACCACCACCAAGACACATGCTGCAGCAAGGTAGGGCTTAAGAGAGGACCCTGGACCCCTGACAAGGACAAGCTTTTGGCCAACTACATCAAGAAAGAAGGAGAGGGCCGCTGGCACACCCTCCCCGAGAAGGCCGGTCTCAGCAGGAGCTGTCGCCTTCGCTGGATGAATTACCTTCGCCCTTCTGTGAAGCGTGGCCAGATTGTTCCCGACAAGGAGGATCTCATCCTGCGCCTCCATCTCTTCCTCGGCTACCGGTGACCTATACATACTACCTACATCATATATCCAAACCAACACAAATACGCTCACTCTGCCATATATACGACGTTCACTAATTTCATTTTTGTTTTCATTTTTAGGGCACTCATGCGTTCGCTTGTGGATTTGATCTGGTTAGACACTCCATATTAATTAGGGTTTCGCTCTGCAAGGCTTATGCTCAAGTGTTGTAGCTAGGTTTAGGGTTTCAGTACTTTTCGGGCTTCATATCTAGTTTAGTTAGGACTTGAGAGTTTGACAAGTGTTTTTGTCTTTTTTTTTTTTTTAAATTTCCTCTCTTGAATTCTTTAACCAAGACAACTTCAAATCTATCTATTCTTATTATATTCCTTCAAGAAATGCTCATTTTTTGCATGTGAGCCAGCTCTCCCCACACATTTCTAATCTTCTTTGGATCTCTTTCTCAATTAATTAGCTGAAAATCTAGCATTTTTGTCATGTACTCGCTAGTTCTTCTGTACTATCTTCTTCAGTTAATTAAGCTCAAACACCGATCTCCCTCTCTCCCTCCTTTCACCTTCGACGTTTAAGCTCAAACCCAGAAGTTCAGTAAGGATGAAAATTGATTATATAATGAGTGAAAGAAGGGTTTGCTAGAGAATATAAAGTAGCCAGTACCAGCCAAAAAAAAAAAAAGCCATTGCCAAGATTTAAGGTTTGGGTTCACTCTACTAACTTGGCCTTAATCCTGATCTGGATATAAGAATATTTAGCCCGACTAGCTGGCTCAATTACAGTAAATATCTAACCTAGCACGCTAAAAAAACACAAATCCTGACCCGCTTTTTGAACTTTCTCTAGACTAAGCTTGCTGAACTCGTCTTGGCTAACCTTGATGAACTCGATTGGGTTGCTAAATTGCCTAGAAGGGACATATGTGCACCAAATTTCTTGTCTGTTTCGCATGTTGTTTTTCACCCATAAATGCGATCATTTCGAGGCTGAAAATAACATCAAGCAAGTTAAAAGGATGCAAAAGCTCTAAAATTGAGAGAATTTCTTATCTTCTAGTGTTTTTCTTCAAGAAAAGAGTGCAAAAGTTTTGTCATTATTAAACAAACTTTGGTGAAGTTGATACTATTTTAGGGATTAAACTTAAGAAACATTATAAAGGTTATACACTTAATCGGTTAAATCATATTAAGAAATTGCTTATAAAATTTAACCATTTAGAAGTAGACAAAACAAAAACTCCCTTAGGACACAAGCACAAAAATAATTAAAAATAACGAAAAAGCAATTGCTCAAGTTGAATATGCAAGTACTATAGGCAGCTTAATGTAATGCAGTGCATTACACAAAGAGAAACATTCCTTTTGCGGTGTGCAAACTTTCAATATTTACATGTAAAGCTGGTAAGAGACCATTAGAAAGCCATTGCAATAATTCTAGGATATCTTAAAAAGATAAATGAGTTTGGTCTATTTTATTCTAATTTTTTCACCCTACTAGAGGGATTTTCCTGTGAAAGTTGGATTACAAGTCCCAGTTCGGATTAGTTATTCACTCTTGGAAGAGGAGCTATAAGTAGGCTTCAAAAAAGCAAACTTGCATAACACATTCAACTATGAAATCTGAATTCATAGCAATAGTAGCAGCAGGCAAGGAAGTTGAATGACTGAGAAATATTTTATTAGACATTGAGTTATGAGCTATGGTCACAGCCGATGCCAACAATTTCTTTGTATTGCGATAGTAAGGCTATCATGTCTAAGGCTTATAGTAAAATTTACAATAAAAAGTCTAGACACATTAATCTAAGGCACGAATATATTTGTGAATTGATAGAGCAAATGAAGTAATTATCATAGTATATACGAGATCCAAAATAATTTGGCAAATCCCCTCATCAAGGGCCACCTCAAAATATGGTAAGAAAATCCTTTGTTAGAACAAAACTAAAATCCTTATTATAAGATGCATGTAATGGTAATCTGACCTTAAATTAGTATAAACTAAATACAAAGTTTAATGGGTAATAACAAATTACATTCAGCATCTATTTAACACCTAATAAGTGAGTCCCATTTGATTTATTTGGTGTTAATTATCTAATACAATAATAAGAGTAGGTTGAGCATAAGTCCTAATAAAATTTGATTTTATAAAGTGTTTTAATAACAAGAACACATTTGGAAATCTCCACTATATGAAGATAAGAGCGATGCCCTCGAAGCAAAGATTATGGGTTTATCTTTGTAAATATTCATCAATCCAAATTTAGCACATGGCCTTATAAGTGCTAAAGCAGGAGAAATCTCTCCAGGAAATGGAGAATATTAGGTATGATATTTGAATTTTCTTATTTAAAGTAATAATTTAACTCATTTAGTATCTTTTTACTTTTGAAAATTTCATATCTTACACTAACTGAAAATTTAAATTCAAAAATGCTTTCTTGTAAGCATAATATTTGGTGCAAACATTACGACCTAGTGGAGTTATAATTCGTAATATTTGAACAAGGTATCGCACATCACTGTGATGAGAAAGAGTTTTAAAAGATGTGTAAGTGCAATAGTATAGAGTGAAAGTAACTTATGATAAGAAATATATAATACAATAATATATCAAAAATTTTGGACATTTGAAAATTTGAAACTCAACTGCTTTAAGCAATTTATATTTTATTTTTATAATTTTAAAACATTGTTTAAATAAAAAAATATTTTTATATTTATTTATTGATAAACAGCTCCCAATTTATTTTATTCATTTTAAATACATTTTTTTAATAAAATGTGTTGTCTTGTTGCATTTTAGAAGCATAGTTACCTTTATGAACAGTGATTTTTCATGTTTCAAAACTTAAAAGTTTAATTTTTCTTAGTTAATATTTTATTTAACAATACCCTTGTTGGGATTGTATGTCCAAACCAATTAAATTTTTTTATAATATCCTTGAAGTGATAACAATGATCCCAAGAGAATGCTATCCTCTGCAGACCTTCTGGCCCAGGCCAACATCTTCATGCTAAGCCCATGAAGCTGGGCCTACCTCTTGCAGACCTACTTGTCCATCCCCCCTTCAGGCCTGCACATATCTTAATATAGTGCATCTTTTTTCTACTCATGTTGGTTTGATGAGCTTATTTTCTGGGTTTCAAAGTTCATGGAATCTAAGTTCACCAAAATGTCTCCCTAGGTCCAAGGACACCCCTCAGACACGTGTCAACAATAAACAGAACCCATATGGTTTTCGTTTCCATTATACTAGGTTTCTTGGTTCTTGCTACATATTAGGAAATAATATATTTGTATACCAAAAATCATATCTTATGCAATATCAAGAATAGCACAAACTGCCAAATGAGCAGCTTAGTCAAAAGTCAGCAAAATCAGTCAACATCATCAAACGTAAGCCTTTACGTATGCTTATGTGCAGTTTGTTCTCTAGTATTTATTTCTCAGTCAGTAGCGATGGGTTCGATCGCTTTTGCTTTTTGTCACAGGAAGATGGAAACTTGGTTTCTCATTCTTGTCTCAATATCCATCTCTCTTCTTCTCAGGTCCATTGTCGTCAATTTTGCGTTCTTCCTTACCGGCAAGAAGCCATCTCGCAGCCTTCCTCCGGGTCCTTCCATCTTACCGGTCATCGGCAGCTTCCTGTGGCTTCGAAAATCCTTCTCCGAGATCGAACCAATCCTCCGGGCCCTTCATGCCAAGCTCGGCCCCATGGTGACCCTCAAAATCGGCTGGCGCCCTGCCATCTTTGTCGCCGACCGCTCTTTGGCCTACCAAGCCTTGGTCCAGAACGGCGCCGTCTTTTCCGATCGCCCCCCAGCGCTTGCTGTCAGTAAGATCTTTAACAGCAACCAGCACAACATCAGTTCGGCCTCGTATGGCCCCCTGTGGCGTCTCTTTAGGCGCAACCTGACCTCGGAAATCCTCCACCCTTCAAGGGTGAAGACCTACTCTCACGCCCGTAGGTTGGTTTTGCAGGTACTTCAAGAACGATTAGGGTTGGAGCAGAGTCAATCGGGTCAGCCCGTTCGCGTATTGGATCATTTCCAATACGCTATGTTTTGTTTGTTAGTGCTTATGTGCTTCGGGGACAAGCTGAATGAAGACCAAATCCAACAAATCGAGAACATTCAACGCCGCTTGCTGTTGAGTTTTGGAAGATTCAACATACTGAATTTCTGGCCAGCAGTCACAAAGTTTTTGCTTCGTAGACGATGGAAGGAGTTGTTCCAGCTTTGCAAAGATCGAGAGGAGGTATTGGTTCCTTTGATAAGAGCGCGAAAGAAGCTGAAGGAAGAAAAATTAAACAAAACGAACGATGATAAAGAACATGTTCTATCATATGTGGACACATTGTTGGATCTGGAGCTACCTGGGGAGAAGAGGAAGCTTGATGAACGGGAACTGGTTAGTTTGTGCTCGGAGTTCCTCAATGGCGGCACCGATACTACATCCACGGCTTTGCAGTGGATCATGGCGAATTTGGTGAAATATCCGCATATTCAGGAGAAGCTATTCATGGAGATCACAGGAGTTGTGGGGGTTGGAGAGGAGGAGATCAAAGAAGATGATCTTCAGAAGATGCCATACCTGAAGGCAACAGTTTTGGAGGGCTTGAGGAGACACCCTCCTGCGCATTTTGTGCTGCCCCACAGAGTGACTGAGGACACGCAGTTGGGTAGCTTTCTGGTGCCTAAAAATGGAACTATCAACTTCATGATAGCTGACATGGGGTGGGATCCGAAGGTGTGGGAGGACCCAATGGCCTTCAAGCCTGAAAGGTTTCTCAGTGGCGATGATGGTAAAACAGAAGCCTTCGATATCACTGGAAGCAGAGAGATCAAGATGATGCCATTTGGGGTGGGTAGGAGGATCTGTCCTGGGCTTGGTTTGGCTCTGCTTCATCTGGAGTTCTTTGCGGCCAATTTGGTTTGGAAATTTGAGTGGAAGGCTGTGGATGGAGACAATGTGGACCTGGCAGAGAAACAAGAGTTCACAATGGTGATGAAATATCCACTGCGAGCTAACATTTCGCCAAGGAGAAAATGACAACTTGGTTGATTCCCATATCATCTTTACTTTCAATGTTTATCTGCAGCGCCTATTATGCATTTCTGTTCTTGTATAGCGCTACCAAGGGTACCTGGTAGAGAATCATTTGGACTCTGCATATTTTGCTTCAATCTGACTTGGCCCAGCCTACCAACCCAGAAGTTTTATCTGGGTAAATCCATATATTATAAGAATCATACTCTGATAAAGTTATTGTGTTGAATTTAACATATTTCTGTTGTATGTTCTTCTCTGTTGGAAGTTTACTTGGGAACTTTGTTTTGTATAAATTCTCAAGGAAGCAGCATGGACTAAGAGTTAGAAGGCCAAATTGGTAGCTATTTAATTTGTAGGTATTGCAACCCTGCACATTTAGCTAATCGAGACCTTTTGGGCTGTTGCCTGTTGGTCACTTCTCAATTTTATGTAACGAAGGATTGAGTTTGTCCAGGAGTACTAGTTATTCAAAAAAAAAAAATTAATTTCTTTTTTAAGAAAAAAAGAATTATTTATGAAAGCTTATCACCTGCATAAATTCAGTATCTACCTATGACAAGTAAAAGAAAACAAAACAAAGGAAGAAGACCACAAAGCCTTTGAACATAAAGGATCAATCTTGATAAATCAGAGTTTTGTAATTTAATAATATCTTTAATCGGTGGTTTAGGTCAAGATCCATAATAAATATATTTGGCTCTTTCTTCACAATTTCTCAAAAACACTTAATTGATCCAAAAATACTGTTGACAACAGACGCCAAATGTTTCAAATCCTTTCCCCAAAAATACGGAGAGCAGCGAACTCAAACTAAGAGAGAGAAATCCTCCTAAACCCAACAAGTTCGAGAAAAGGAAGCTTGACTACCTAACACCAAGTTTTCCTAATGCCAAGATTTAGAAACATATCGAATTACAAACTATTAAAATAATATATCTTTGATATCAAAGCGTATCAAATTCACGCATAATGAATTCTTTAAATTTTAAGACATCAGCACTATCATTTCCCTTATAAATTAAATTGTTTACATATGTTATACAATAATTGTGTTTTTACCATTTTTATTTTAAATGTAGAAAATATGCTTATATCAACTTTTTTAAGGTATATTTTTTTAACGTTTATATAAAGTCAATGTAATCGAGATCAAAAATGTTTTATATGAACTTTTCAGACAACAACTCATAGTGATAGCACGTTATATTATTCATAACTATATATAAAAATGAAATTTATCTGATGATTTATTTAGAATGTAAGAGAATATAAATCTTATAAAAATAAAAGTTATAAATGAAACTTTTGACATAAAAAAATAAATTTCAATGACGACAATTTATTAAGGTTGTTTAATTAAGATAACAATAGAAATCACAACATATATTATTGCAAATTGAATGTATGCACAACGTTACAACTTTGAAGTTAAGTTTATCCAACTAGAATTATCAAGTTATAGTTTTTATTTTATATAAATTATAATTGTACTTGTTTTAATGGTTATTTTATATTTATTTTTAAAAAATTTATTTACAAGTGACTTATATTACGATTTGCTTTGTTTTTAATGTTCAGACAAATTTTTAAAAAATTTATACATATTAAAATTATATTAAATTATCAAGCTATATCTTACTTTATTTGATCGACTGGTAGGAGTTAGCTAATACTATACCAAGTAACACACTTTTTATATTGGTAAAGCGAAAATGTTTTATATATTATTATTACGAGAGAATATTATTCATAAATTAGTACTTAATAATTAATATGACTCCCGTTACATACTATACATCAAAAAACATTTCATTACATTTATCAAAAGCCCATAAACACAAGCACAAACGTGATATATAGGAAAATAAGGCCTTAACACAAATAGTTTATATTATCTCCTAAAAGTATATCTAAGTTTTTTTTTTTTTTTTACATAATCAATAAAATCACAAAATGAAGTTAAAAAATTATAAATCACAAAATGAGGTTAAAATTACAAATCATACACTGAAATTAAAAAAATAAAAATCAAACAATTCTTTATTTTTTTTCAGAAAACATGTTCTTAAAAAAAATTACCAAATTGAGATTTTTATTTTTTTATTTTTAATTTTCTTGAAAATAATATTATCACAAAAGTTTTTTTCTTTTTTCTTTTCAAAAAAAAAGTCTTAAAAATTATTTTTAAAAAAAACCAAAACACAATAAAAAAGCCATACGTCACAACCTGAAGGTTTCAAAGGAAAAAAGAATACAAGACAAGGTTTGTTTATTTCAAAGATCATTGTATGGCCTTAAAAAGTCACCATTAGAGGAGCAAGTATAAGAGCTACATTTATTTGTCCAGGCTAGAAAATGGTGATCTTATCTATCTACTAATTTATGTGGCTGATATATTAATCGCTAGTTCAAGTATCAATGATATTCAAATCTTGAAAAACTAAAATCAAAATTTAACATCTCAAAAGGGATATGAGCAGAAAGTTTTAGATACATTTGCAAAGTGTAAAGCAAAATGTGTCCTTACTCCAATTGGAGGTTAATTACTTTTGAACTATCATTCTCTCAGGGTCAGCTTCCAAAGAAGAAGAAGAAGAAGAAGAAGAATACATGAAACAAATCTCACATGCAAATGCAATTAAAAGCCTCATGTATTCGATGGTAACCACAAGACCTAGTGTGTCTTACAGTGTCAGTAGATTCATTAGCAAACCTGAGAAGCAACATTAAGAGGCCGCTAAATTGTTATTTAGATATTAATGGATCATAAAATTTGAGATCACTATACAAAGCATCAAATTAGATTTTGTAACATTTAAGAATAAGCAGATATAGTCCATGTTTCAAATCGTGTGCGCAAAGGACATCCACAAATGGTTACGTATCTTTACACTTGCGGGAAACATAATCAGCTAGAGAGCCTCACTTCACCCTGTGGTTGCAGAATATATGACTCTCATAAAAGGAATTAAAGAAACTATTTGGTTAAAGGGAATAATAAGGACTTGAAGAACATGAAGTGAAGGTATTCTATTTTTAGTCTCATTATTTGCATTCATCATAAGAAAAATAATAATAATTTGTTGAGGACCAACTTAATCAAAGTCAAAATATTAGAAAGGTAGCATCATTTTATTTTAACAATAAACTTTTTTTTAATTAATCCTGCAGTTGACTTTTGCCGTAAGTATTGTCTGCACCTCTAGACACTTTTCTACGTCAGCTTTATCACACATATAGCAATTTCCTAAACATTTCTCAAAATATTTAAGTTAAATTGTTAATTTATTTTTTAAAATTAATTAATCTCACAATCTCAATTTTCAGTGAAAGTATAAAATCTGAAATATATATTTTAAAAATAATATTTTATAAAAAAAAAAGAGGGGAAAGAAAAGGATGGTACAGTGTTGACATGATCCACTGCACCCAATGCAACATGTCCCCAACAAAGCTCAGACTGCCTTCTCTTTGATTTGTTTATTTTTTTTATATTTAGTTTTATTTGTGCTGGGGAAGTTGCCAAGCAGTTTCCTTTGCCACTTCTGATATTATTGTCTTTTCACCATCCACAATATTTATGAGCTTTTGATTCAATTATTAAATTCAAATTCAAGTTAAAATAAATTGGTTTGGGTGTTTTACTGATAAATAACTGTAATCTTGTTGTTCCATTAATCTGAGAATCCTAAGTAACTAATAGCTTATTTGCTCTCTCATTTACATAAATTATCTTATCAAAATAAATTAATTATAAATAAAAAATTAATTATATTAAAAACACAAGTGTTTTATTTATTATTTTAAATTAATATCAATAAAGAATTATATTTATTTTAAATTTATATTTTATTTATTTTAATAATAAATTAAAAATTTAAATATTATATAATTAAAAATTACATGGATATCATGTGTATACAAAATGTTGATTTTAATAAAAATTATAAAAAAATTATATTAAAATTCAACGTGGACATATAATTTTTTTATAAATTTTAATTTAAAATTATAAATATAATACAAATTTTGTGTATAATTAATTTAAAAAAATATTACATGCCTATATAAATTATTTAAAAAAAATGTGAAAAAAGTAAATTGATTTTCCTGTGGTAAAACTGATCCATTCAATTGTATAATATAATCCAGCAATGACACGTGATTGATGGAGGGCCAAGTTGCATTGGGCCCCTCTTTTCAGTCCACGTGTAAGCTAAGCGTTGTCAAGCCTCGAAGAGTCTACAATGCACAGTAGCAGCGGATCTTTACCCTCGAATCAAAATCCATTTCAAGCTCTTCCCCAGCAGAGCTCTCTCCGCTCCGAACAGAACCGAACACAGACAGAAATATCAGGTATCCGATCATCACTACTCAAATCTACTTTCTCTCTAAAATCTATGCATTTTTTTTCTCTAAATCTGAACAAATATAATTTTTTCTTCTCTTTCCCTCTATCTGATTCGGTCGCTTATATGCTCTGTTTGTGCGCCACGAGCTTTGAAGGCAGTTTCAATTGATCTTGCAGTGAAATTTCACTGAATCTAGAGGAATCAAATATGAATTTCTTTTATTTAAAATTTCTCTCACTAGAACAGTAGGATTTCTTCAGAGGTTTTGGTGAATTTGGAGTAAAATTTTGGTTAGATTTGCGACTTTTGATCTGCTTTTACTGATTCTAGGAGTTAGGTAAGTGAGATTATGTCTCTTAGTATCTTTGAATTTGCCATAGTTTGTACTGAATTTGAAGGGAACTTGAGTATGATCGACTAAATTTTGTTTTTTGGGGAAATTTTGTAGGTCTTTAACTTCATATAGATACTGTGTGCTCTCCAGTTGTTTCAGTAACCATGGACCACGCTGAACTATCAACGGAGCAGGTTGGTGGTCCAATCACTTGATTTGCCAAATATACATAAGATTATGTATTTTTCCATTTAGCTTGATTGTCAAAGAGGATCTTGTTGTGGATAAACCATATGTTAATTGCTTATTGGAACTTTTGGTGAGTTTTTGCTGCAAAAGAATGGGCGTGTGTAGATCAACTGGGTTTTTGTTTGGCATTTAAAACTATTAAGACAACAACTCCTTTGAAATTTTTCCTAGACACGAACATTTTGGTAAAAGAGAAAGAAAGAAATTTGACTTTCCAATTTCTTTTTTACTTCAATTTCTAGTACTTGAGTAGATAGGAACTGATATTCTTTCATCTTATTGAAAAAAGTTGCCTTGTTGTTTTTGTTACATGTCATTAAGCTAAATTTCAGTTAGCTATGTTATGAGGAAATCAAATTACATGAACTCAACCGATCCTTGTATCTGGCTGATGTCCTTAAAGATGTAGTCCTGAAAATATACCAAAGTGAGTGTTGTTTTTTGTCATCGTGAATATTCATATACTTCACATTGTTAATAACCCGTGATCTTTGGTGAATGGAAAAGACTTAATGTTTCTGGTCGAAAAGAGAAAAGACTTAATGTTGGTTTTTCATTTGCAGTTAATTCAAAGTGCTTAAGCTTATATTTTTTGACAAATAATTTGTTTAGTATTATGCATTATGTAGTACTTGAACTCTTAACACATAAGAAATTCAAGGCATATCAATGATTGCTTAGCTCTGATATCACTTGGTTAATTATCAATTTTGTGATATGAGCTAAGAATATATGTTTGAATGCATTGGAGCTACTATTTTTTCTATTTAATGATCCCGAAAAAGGACATCCGGTGCTACAGGGCATAGAAAACCAATAGAATCAACCCATCTTGATGAAAGTTGATATCCCTTGAACATTCATCAAGATCATACGAGCCCATCTTTCATATAGTCCCCTAAGAAAGTAAATGTGAAATTGCATTGGGGCCTCCGATGCTCTGCTGTGATTGTCGTATTTAATAATTATTTTGTTTCATATCTTTCTTCTCATTGGCTTGCAATTTAGTTTGGGTTTTTTTCAGTTGAATCCATTAACATGGTCAACTGCATTTCATTATGCTGTCCTTGCTGGAAACAAACTGTGCAGTTATTCGTTACGTTCAAATGTCTGAATTTTTCAGATGCCATTGTGATTTAAGTTGTGCAATCCTAGATGTCCATTTGTCTGACAAAAAAGTTGAACCTGTCAATAAAGAAAGTTGGAGCTGGGCATAACTCCTTTGTATATCTTTTGGGAGTGTGGTGGTGATGGGGGTGTTAGGAGAAGGGAGGCGGGGTTTGTTGTTGTGTCCTGACAAGAGGAAAAGGTTATGCCTGGGATGTTGAAAGCAGACTACTTAATACTCCCATGAAATCTAAGCTACATTCCCCTTCCAACTGCTGTTTTAGTTCCCCAAGTAGGTACATTAGGTAATGACAACCCCTGACTTGCTGTGACATTTTCAATTGATTGTTGAAGGTTGTTTTGTTGCTATTTCAGTTTACGGTTTGGTCCTAGTAGTACGTCTACTCCATGGGTTTTTTTTTTTTTAAACTGGTTACAAGTTTTCACTATGTTGGAGTTTCTTAGTTCATTGATTACATAGGATTTTATTCCATGTGATTATACCCCAATTCTTTTTTGGGTTAGAGAAGTTTGTTAATCTATTTCTAAGATAAGGTAACTTTTCTTTAGCAGGTCTTGAAGAGGGACATTCCATGGGAGACATACATGACAACTAAATTGATTTCAGGAACAGGCCTTCAGCTATTAAGGCGTTATGATAACAGATCTGAAAGCTACAGGGCGCAGTTGCTGGATGATGTAATGTTCTTTAGGTCCTTTAAATCTTTTGAGCTGAGTATTTAAAGCTATATGACCTTTGCCTCTTGGTAACTAGTGCTCTAAAGCTCTATATATTTTTTCATTTGAAGAGGAACATCTGGCTATCTGCAATGCATAACTGTAATTCTCTGGGGACATATGCTTGAATTTGTGTATGAGAATAATTTTCTGAGTAATTAAGTCATTATATCTATTGTTGACTTGTGTAATTGACTATTTCAGGATGGTCCAGCTTATGTTCGAGTATTTGTTAGCATTTTGCGTGATATATTTAAGGAAGAAACAGTAGAATATGTTTTGGCTTTGATTGATGAAATGCTTACAGGTAACTGGACTGCTTTAGCCTTTTAGGAGCATGTCTTATAAGAAAGTAACCAAATTTTCTATTTCCTTTGGCAGCAAATCCTAAGAGAGCTAGATTATTCCATGATAAGTCTCTTGCACATGAAGATACTTATGAACCTTTCTTAAGGTAAGTTCCTATTCAAAGTTTTGTAGTTGTGTATTATGCTTTGTGCATTATTGCTTATTGTTGAAGCTAATAGTTACTTAAAACAATTTCTCATTTGATGCATTTTAGGAAACTAAGATCCTATTTTTATTGTTGAATTTGATATTGGCATATGCCAATGAATGTGTTTCTTGCATATTTCTTTAGTTTCATGTTATGAACATGTTTTGTCCCTTATTTGATTCTTAGTAGCCTAAATTGCAGTTCTGTCACCCAACTTTCATTTCTCCCGTCTATAGACTTTACTTCACTCAAGTATGAGGAAGTTGCCTAATTGGCATTCTTGACAATCAGTCTTTCCAACTTCTTTTCAAGAACTGGATAGAATAACAACTCTATTATGGCCCAAAACAATGTAACAACTGCAGTTTCAATCTGTCATCTCCTGCTATTGGATATTTTATGTTATTCAAATTGTTATACTAAAATAATTTGTTCCAATTTCAGATTACTCTGGAAAGGCAACTGGTTCATACAAGAAAAGAGCTGCAAGATACTTGCATTGATAGTAAGGTAATGGTAAAGTGGTTTGAAGAACTTGATTAAATGGACTATTCCATGTTGTTGTAATTGATGAATTTGCTTTTCTCTATTATTATAGTGCTAGGCAAAAAGCACAGGATGGTTTCATTGCAAATGGGGAAGCCACAAATTCAAAGAAAAAGTTCACTACCATTGATGATGTACTGAAAGGATTGGTAGAATGGCTCTGTGCACAGGTAGTATACAGCTTCTGATTATGTTTCGGCTTTCAAAAATTTCTTTGCTGTAATTCTCTTTGCTTTTCTTTTGTTTTAATGGTTGGGATATTTGATCAAGTAGGTAGTTCTTCAGATCCATTCTCAGTATTGCAAGTGTATTTTGTCTATTTTCCACTGTTTATTTTTTGACTTCATGGAAGTGCAAAAGGAAGCCAAAAGTTGATCTAGACATGTGAGGGGGTAGAATCTCTCTCCCATTCTCTTCCTGATATCATCTCCAAAAGCTTGCTTCTCTTATTACTTGATTGGAGTTGTGGCAGATAAATAGCATATTTACACTTTTGCGTGAATTGTTTGTGGTGGCTTTTATTAGTGATTTAAGCTTGATATTTATTGCAACAACGCTTCCTTTTTGTTAGATTGTAATCATATTTTGCTCAAATTCTACAAGATGATAATATGTCACCCTTGATTATCGGACAATTAGGATGAATGTTTCAGTCAAGATCTGTATGCATTCTTCCATATAATATTACATTTTGCATTTAAAATACAAGGATACTGTACTTACCCTTTAAAATGATAATATCAACACCCAGCAACATTAAAATAATGAAATAATAATTCACTTATTCCTAACTCTTAAAAGTACAAAAGAGAAAGAATCAAATTTGTAATTAAAAGTGATTTACATTTTTACCATTTGCTGTTAGGCTTTTAATGCCCATAATTTTGTGCATATTTTGTACTTCATGTATCAAACAGTTGGAATGTGAAGTTTGGGGCCTTCTTTAGAATTATGGTAATAGTTGAAATTGTATTTTTAAACTTTACCCAATTGGAAAATAAATTTGTGAATAAATGAAATTATTTGTTTTCAATTTAAGATTTTGTCATCAAAAGTTAATCTTTTGTTTATTGTGAATTGCAATTTAATCTTCAATCTTGAAACCTTCAAATTATTTTTTGATTTAATCTTCAATTCTATTTTCTTTAACATTCATATCTGATCCTCATTGCACTTACTTTGTATTCACCTTGACATTGAAGTCATCTCTTTGAATCTAACCAATTTTTGCCTCAATATGCATCTCTCATGTTGGTTTGCATCATGCTGATTTTTTTCCTTGTCAAGCCCTACATTACTATGCACCTGTGGACACTGGATGGTTTAGTAGATCACGTGTCACAGCGGTGAGCAGATGATAGCATCGTTTTGTGATTGTCACTATGATCAAAGTTTAAGTTCAACTATTCTATCATTAGTGAGGAATTTGTATAATCAATTGCTAACTAAATTGCTGGTTGATAGAGAGACCACCATGTTTTTGATTTTAAGGTATAAAGATCTCTAACACAATATCAATATTACCATGACTGCTGCTCCTGCTGATACTACTACTAGTTGGTGCATCTAAGGTTTTATGATATCCATATACAGCACATTATATATATATATATATATTTATATTATGCATTTGAAATAGTAATCTGTAAGATTCTTCTTTTATTTGTTCTGCATCTGTGTAAACCAAAATTCTGATTGCTTTTAATATCCATAAGTACAAGTTATTACATTGTTAATGCATATTTTAATTTCTCTTTCCATTTGTAATTTGATTTCTGTTATACATTAAATTGAATAAGACATGATAAAAGTTGGTATTCTTAATACTTGTCTAGTTTTTTGGAATTTTACAGTTATCTACTTGATTAAATCTTTTAATTTTTACCACAATTTGTATAATAATATCTTAGTTTTGAATTAGAAAAAGTAAGCCAGCTCAGCATAGAAAACCGTGTCTGGGTAAAGGGCCCCTTGAATGTGCTTGATGCTAAGTATGGCTAAGTGGTTTTTGAAAAAGTTGGCCTATGTGCAGCTATACCTGTGGTCAACATTTGTTCTGAAGGGAGGCACAAACTTTGTGCCCAGGATGGATCTTTTACAAATGCTTAAGAATATTTTGATGACAAGAACATAAACTAAAATGGAATTAATGTCATCACCCACCTTTAGAAACTTTGTGACAGGAATGCATGGGGAAAATAGGATATCCTAATTACAGTAGTGGTAAACCTGGTTGGCAGACTGCAGTTTTGAAAGTCTTATCAGAACTTTAAGAGAATTTAATAGGGGGATCTCAGTAGTCAATACAGCTCTATCCTGCTTAATCGTAAAAGCATTTTAAAGTGGGAGAATCTTAATAATACTATTTGGACGCATGACTGAGTGTGACTGACTATTTTGGCATGGTGCAATTATTATTTAGTAAATTCTCTTATCAAAACGTTTGATTTAATAAATCCGATGTTTATCCATCTATTGTTTTAATATTAATGAGAATGTATTAGAATTAGATTGATATTTGATGATGACATTGTAGTCTTAATGCCCAATGTCATATGCAGCTGAAGAAGCCTTCACATCCGAGTCGTGGCGTTCCAACTGCCATCAATTGCCTTGCAGCATTGTTGAAAGAACCTGTAGTCAGATCTTCTTTTGTTCAAGCAGATGGCGTGAAGTTGCTGGTCCCTTTAATTTCCCCAGCATCTACCCAGCAATCCATCCAGGTAATTTCTGGTATTTTTTGGGTAATAACTTGTAATGACCAGTCGGTTTACATCCAAGTTGGTGAATCACAGTTCCATTACTTGGCAATTTGGATGAGCATTTGGGTAAACTTACTATACATTGTCGTGTAATTTCTTTTACTTTTGGACCTGGAAATTCAGTTGTCTTTCTTCTTTCACTAAGCACCCATGAATATTGTGCTTGAGACGAGAGAACTGGAGAATTTTTTGCCTAATTTTCTGTTTGAACATTAAAATTGGAGCAAAAGAAGTGAGATGGACAGAATTATGGCTGACAAATTTGTCTGTCTGCACAGTTAGCCTCTCAAAATGTGGTCAGTTTCAGAAAGAGATTGGAGAATTGTGTGAATTCTTTATACTCTCTGATGATCAAGGAAGAGGAAATTGAACTTACTAGCTCCCGACTTCTCATATTTTCATTTTCACTTAATTTAATTTGGCAAAGAATATGGTGACTGAAGTATTTTGTTCGATATTGACAACTTATTCCTTTTTAACAGCTTCTCTATGAAACATGCCTCTGTGTCTGGCTTTTGTCTTACTATGAACCTGCAATTGACTTTTTGGCAACTTCTAGAGCGCTGCAGCGTCTAGTAGATGTTGTAAAGAATTCCACAAAAGAGAAGGTAAAGCTTCTTGGTACTTTGGGTGCATCATTCATTTTTATTTGTTGTGAAAATTGTATGTATCAGCTACATATTTTGGATGTAGCCTCATTGCTCTCTGCCAAGATTTTCTGTTGCTAGCTAGCTATCAATATCTATTGTGATTAAACATCAAACACATGACTGCAAATTGGATCATGGCTTTATGTTAGCTGCTAGCTATCTTTATCTACTTACTCGATAAGTTTATTGTAGTTATGTGATTTTGTTTGATGCGTGAGTATACCAGGTTGTCAGGGTGGTTGTCTTGACCCTTAGGAACTTGCTCCCTAAAGGTACATTTGGTGCTCAGATGGTAGATCTTGGACTGCCGCAAATTGTCCAAAGTTTGAAAACGCAAGCATGGAGTGATGAGGTAAGAGAAGTGGATGGTTTTATGCTTCTCATACAACATCTATTGATAAATTAAGCTAATAAAGAGAGATTATGGAACGGTGCTTGAAGGTCTTGCGAATACTAGTTTTGTCTTTTCTGGTCTACCATTGAGTTGTTTCTTTCTAATTCTGTTTCTTGGAGTAAGTAGACTTCTACTAAATGTAAAGCAGGTAAATAGTTCAGTACTTATGTGGAAAAAGACAATTCAATTTATATTTCTTTCTTTGTTGACCAGTCACATTTCTTCTTCGTAGCACAACTTACATTAAGTTTCTGGTTAATTTATCAAGTGGGCTACCTCACAGTCAGATTCCATCTTTCATTGTCTTTACCCTATGTTGTGGCAACATCTTCATTTTGACTTTTTCATTTTTTTGATCCTCATGTTTTTGTGTGCTTTTCATCATTTTGATTATTGTTTTATTTATGACTGATTTAGTCTCTTTCTCTCTTCTCCTCTTCCTCTCTCCTTATGTATGTGGATGAGGGGCAAGGGGATTCATGAACCGAGTCTGTATTGCTAGTACCTGGTGAAAAATTCTGGTACAAGTTCTCTATTTAGGGTCCCATGTTTTGCCAAGTTGAATTGAGTTTTATCTCATATGGCCCCTCGGCAACTAAGATTATGATAGCTTTCTGTGGCATTATTATGATAAAATGATGTGTGATATGCCTTAGGACTTGTTGGAGGCCCTGAATCAACTAGAAGAAGGTCTGAAGGATAACATTAAGAAGCTGAGTTCCTTTGATAAGTACAAGCAAGAAGTTCTGCTTGGGCATCTTGACTGGACTCCTATGCACAAGGATCGTTTATTTTGGCGTGACAATATTACAAACTTTGAAGAGAATGACTTCCAGGTACTTTTTGTTCTCATTGGTTTTGTAGTTCTTGCAAATTTGCCTAAGATATAATAAAGACCAATATATTGTTGGTGTTACAGATTCTCCGAGTCCTCATCACTATTTTGGACACGGCTAGTGATCCAAGATCTTTGGCTGTTGCTTGCTTTGATCTCTCACAGTTTATTCAGCATCATCCAGCTGGACGGATCATAGTGACAGACCTGAAGGCAAAAGAAAGAGTAATGAAACTGATGAACCATGAGAATGCGGAGGTTACCAAAAATGCCCTTCTGTGTATTCAAAGGCTTTTCCTAGGTGCTAAGTATGCAAGCTTTTTGCAAGCTTGAGTTTGTCTCCATGGAGTGTGAAGGTGTGTGAACAAAGCATGCTCCACTGGGTGTACATGTTTTATTTATTTTTATTATTATTTGAGTAACTTGCTGATCAGGATGCAGGGCTGCTCCTTTTAGACAATCCAGTGGTGAAAATTTGTTTAGAAATTAATTTGTTCTACCCGACCTGAAAGGTTCTGTTTTTGTACCTTGAGCACTTCAAAATAAATTGGTTGTACCTTTATTCATTTTTGTAACAGTGCCTAAATGTCCTTCTACTTGATTAATAAAGAAAACCTTGTGAGCTTACTTGTATTCTGGCGTTGCATGATTGTACGCTTGCTTTCAAGTTTTCCTTCACTCGTTTGTTTTCACTTTGGTTTCAGAGATCAAACCTTTCCTATGAATCTCTTTGCTTGGAAAATGAAGAGCAAGTTGATAAAATGATCTTTTGAGGAGGTCAATAATGTAAATTAATTCTAATGCTAATTTTAAGTTATCAAAATTTTCTGAGAGGTAAATAAAGTCAATTAATGGTAATTTTAATACTTGAAAATATTATACTTTATAAATCAAGGATAGAAGTTTTTTTAAAGAATTCCACCAAGGTTTTAAAGTAAATTATAAAATAAAAACTCTGAAATATCTCTTGCTATCGATCAATTTTTGTTATTTAAAAAACAAAAAGATCAACTTTAATCTTAAAATAATTAATCAATTTTTTTGTTTAAAAATAATAAAATGAACCTTAATTTTCAAAAACAATTAATAAAACTAAATCAGTCTTGCTGTCAGCAAAAATGAATCATAACACAAGGATAAAATTGTATTTTAACTTTTTCTTTAAACTTTTTGCGTATTTTGACTTTTTCTCTCTACAGTTCTTACTCTCTCTCTCTCTGTGCAAACTTTAAAGCTTTCTCCAAAACCTGTTCTTCATTCTTCCTGCCCAAGTAGCAAAAGTATCCTAGAATGGCCTTTGCAAAGAACAAGAAGTCCTCTGATCCATCATGGGGTGTAAGTCTTCGATGTTGTGGATGCCTAGCATGTCCCCGAGACAACTTTTAAGATGTGTTATTGTCGCACTGCATCTCCGTACGCTAACTTGTCTGGTGATCACCTATTGTTTGCATTGCAAGAGAACTTGAATCCTTGACTATATATATATATATATATATAAGAAGTGAAAAGAGAAAATAAAGAAGAAAAGAATCTTTCAACTATCCGAATGTTTTTTAGTACTGTTTTGATTCTCACCAATGAAGGAGAACTTAATATACCTACCTAACTCTCTGTTTAAGTGAACAAAATTCTGTTTATGTAGACATGCATGCCAAGATCTGTTTCCCCTTCATGCAATTTGAAGGAATACTGATGGTCAGCTGTCTCGTTTCCAAAATATATATTATATTAACACCACTGTAGAAATACATATATTTGTGTGTTGGCACTTGATCTTCAAAAGCGACACCATTTGGTCTCACTTTCTAGTTTTAATTTGCTCTCCAGATGACCAAATCTGTGAGGTATACCAAGAATGCCACGAGATTACAAGTTCATACCCCAACAGGCATCCATAACTAAATGTTTAATACCTTCATAGGCACAATATATTAGGAAATTGATTTTGTATTAGAATTTCCTATATTGCATCTCTCTTAATTTGTATATTAGGTTTTCCTAATGAGGACCTTCCTCCACTCTATATAAATACAGATTGTTGTAATCAACAAAAATATATAAGCAATTATTCCCATTATTTTACACAATGGATGAAATTAATTCTTTCACAAAAAATACTGTTGAATTCATCACTGGGATGGCTTTATAAATTCTTTGTCACAATCAAAAGCTAATTTTTTGAAAATCCCAATTAAAAAAATCAGAAGATACCACCACGCAGAATACAAAAAATGTTGTTTTTGTTACCTAGACAACCCATTAAACGACATGGTGAAGAGTGACTGATCTATGTAGTTAGTTCGGTCTTCATTGACTCAACCAACTGATCCCAAATGATACCATCAATAGCTTTTCCGTTGTTGTTTCCACCTGGATCGATCATCTTCTTCCTCAACAATTTACATTTACCTATTCTACAAGGCAACTGGCATATGTTGATAGGGTTCATGGCCATAAGCTTCCATGTGGATAAACAGTTCGGGCATGGTTTAGCTTTGATCTTTTGAAAGTATATATTAACTGTTAGATCTGGAAAGAATCAAAGAGAATCAAGAAAGCAGATCTAAGAGGATGGAGCTGCACTTCCTTGAATTGAGGAAAAACCAGAAACAATAAAACATGCAAATGTCCTGACAGTTCCTTGTATATATTTTCATATCTAATCATATACTGCAAGCTTCGCATTATTAGTGACTAACCGACTTGACTCGTAACTAAACCTTCACGTAAACCAAGCTTCACATTACATGCATAAGCATGTACAGAAAGCAATCCAGACTACCAATAGTGGCAACTTCAGGACTGATGGAATGCCAGCTCTCATATTGGTTGCCCAAGAACTTGCTGCTGGTTCTCATTTCTTCCTTCTGCAATCACATTACATGCATAAAACAATTTTATCGTTTTTTTCAGTTTATTTTTTCAAAAATCGGAATATACCATTCATTAAAGTCAAACTATCGTATAATGGATTGAGTGACTTTAAAATCATATGCATATCAAGTAAAAAAGTCTTAAAATTATCAAATCTTATGGATTAAAATTTCATATTAAAAAATTAATAAAATATGTATTATAAATATTATGATCAATTTATGGATATATCCATTCATTTTTCATTCTTAAGAGAAACTCTTTTGTGTGTTGATTTCTCGCATTCGTAATATTTTCTCATTCTCATACTCTTTTTTTTTTTATGATGTATATTAATTATACTCTTTGATAATATCATTAATTTATATTTTTTTTATTAATAAAGGTAGTTATAAATAGATGATGTAAAGTTACATGTTTAAAACAAAAAAATATAAATGAATGAAAAAAACTTACGTTTTTATTATTATATTGCAAGTATCTTTCATTTCTCTTTATTTAGTATTGGTTTTTTATTATATTTTTTATTTTATAATAATATATATTTTTAAAAAATATAAATATTTTTACAAGTTTTAAATTCAGATTTTATAATATATATAAATATTTTATATGCATTTAACTCAAAATAATAATTTTTGGTAGAGTTAATTTGATAAAATTTATATGAAAAGAATCAACATTGGAAATGATAGGATGAAGAAGTTAGAAGAATGAAAAGAGAAAAGAAAAGAGAGAACAATAATAATGAAGATGAAAGAGAGAATAATATAGTATTCTCATATAATAAATTAAAATTAATTAATTAAGACATACAAATTATAAGGAAAATACTTTTTTTAAAAAAATAATTTATATCTTTAGTTATTAATGAAATTTTATTTTTTAAAAAATAATAAAATAAATTTTAATTTTTAATAATTAACTAAACAAATCTCAATTACTCATGGTCGTGAAAAAACAATTAAAAACGTCTCTCTCCCTGCGAAAATAAATGCTTACTTGATATCAGAAATTAAAGAGAGTTTGTGGCATGATTTCTCACCTGGATATTCTTCACTGTAGGCCGCAACGTGAATGACCCCAACTGCTTATTTGGGTTCTTACATCGAACTCACGAAGTCGGCCTGGTAGTAATGTCATGGGCCCTGCAACTGCAGGTGCTCTGCCACTCATCAATCACTGATTTCTTGTCTCACTGCGCTTGAAACTCATCACTGGAGAGTACAACCTATGGCATCCCTAGCCGCTTTATGCAAAGCAGAGATGAATGCTTGTAGAAGACATAGGAGTGGTCACGGAGCCGGTGCCTGAAACAGGAGCGACAGTCATCGAACGTGAAGAGGAGTGAAGAAGAGAAAAAAGAAAATTTGGAAACTCCAAATATCCTTCATTAAAGTCAAATGAAGATCGATTTTTTCATTAAAAGAATATTTGATTTAGTTTCATACCTAAGTTTAAGATTTTATTTCGGTATTTTTTTTTTTAAAAATTGAGATTTGGTTCGACTTCAACATATTTTTAAAATATTTACCAAAATTATATTTGGTTCATGAGGTTCTTACGCGAAGTTACTTTGTAAAATTATTCAATAATAAATTATCCTATTTCCACAATGTTGTAAGTGTCATTCTTTGCAAAAGAAAAAAAAATCTAAATTGGAGAATTATATGCAATGAATTAACACCTTTCTGTTCACTGTTTGTTTCTTTTGTTTTATAGATCAAAGAAGCAGCTTGAGAAGATTGAAAGCTAATTTTTCACAATAATATCTACAAAAAAAATCAAGGGATCAACCAACAGAAGCACTCACATCCTCAACCCAAATTACTTTAGCGATACTTTTCACATAAATTCTTTAATCTACAGTGCATTGTTGGGAAACTGATCTGCTCGCCGATTGCACTAGAGAACGAAGGGCTTAAAAACACAGCTAGAAAGGGAGAGAGAGATGGGGAAACAGGAGGACAAGGAGAAGGTATGCAAGAGGTGCAACCTAACCTACACTTGCTCCTCTAACAACTCTTCTTCATGCCGATTTCATCCTTCATTCTTCGTATGTCGCCGTCACGATGACCAAAAGAGGTTTCCCTTTTCTCTTCTCTCTCACTTCTAATTATTGATTCAGTGATGATAATTCTGTGTGCCCTTTTGTTCCGTTTCAATTATGCGATAATTAAGTTTATTATGCAATTGAATCAGTTGTAATCTGTCGATAGTTTGTTTTACTTTACGTCCAGAGAAGATTACCTACACCTGCAACTCTCTGGCCAGGCAGACGTTACTTGTAAATCCCTTAACACCATTCTTGTGATGCTCAGTTTTTTTTTTTTTTTTTCTCTCTCTCTCTCTTTTTGCGTTGTAATCACTCTTGCTTAAAAATGAGGGAAGATAAGTTCACCAATTCGTTGTTACCTGTTGCTGTTGATGACTTGGACATAAATAGTCTGAGGCCTAAACTCAATTGATTAAATAGAAAGGATGAATGTGCCAATTCACTCATCTTCTCTGTTAATGCATTACTAAATAGAACATGTCATATGCAGTCAAAGCAGCATTGCTTTTTTTTTTTTGGCTATTCTGCTCTAGGAGAACATGGACTCTGGGAAGGATAAGTCATTGCTTAAGCTGGGGTCCTCATCCCTCCTTGCTCACAACTAGCCCAAAAGGGAAGGGCATTTCCCTCTGTGGGTAGGAAAATCATGATCTACCCATTCATAACTTTTGCATCATTCCTCCGCACCCCTCTCTCAACCATGTGTCCTTGATGTTTTTAGCTGGAACTTTGAGACCACCATAGATATTTTTCTTGTACTACCACCTAGTAACAATAATACATTCTCTGTAACAGTTACTATTCTCAAAATATCATCAACATGAGCACCATTAAGATTTCAACAACTATGATCAATACCATAGTCAGGCATATGTTGTTGTCCATTTCCATGTAGTAGTTGATGAAAAATGCTTTTAGGTTTAGTTTTGCTGTGATAAGCCTCTTCCTTAGCGTATCTGCACCATTCTTTGATTGTTATATGTGGAGCAGTTGTTAAAAGTACACTCAGTTTAATGCTATTCTAGTTGCTTGATTGCCATACTTGAGATACGGGCATCAAAAGTATATTTTTTTGCTTTGCTGCTAACAATGTAATATAGGCAGTGATGGTTATGGTGGTGAAAGCCTGTGTGACAGCAAAAGTTGTGGCATGGTCTTAAGGTGATTGCTGTGTGCGATTGTGATCAATGTGGTTGGTTCTGGATAAAAGCCGGTAGTCTTGATGGTTCATGATATCGGTTGGGTCAATTATAATTGCTGTTGGCAGTATCAAGGACGAACGTTATTAATTCTTATATTTTTGTATAGTTGGGTTCATGAGCTTTTTCATGTCATAAAGAGATTGAATGAACCAAATGGTTCGGAGAGAATTTCTTCACTGATAGAAAGGGGGAATCGAGACAAGCTTTTGAAGGGAATACATTGCGGATTAAACTACTTTTCTGAAACATATGAAAAAGTACTGTTGTATAATGTTGAGAATCTTCAGAGAACTCAACAAAGTAGAGATGAAATTTTTTTATAATTGCTGACATTTAATAGAATTTGATGCATCTTCTCATCCTACTTTGAAAGTTCATGTCTAGAATAGAGAGGTCATTTACCATCCTCATTGTGCTTGATTGACACCATTTAAGGCCTTTAGCCCAGCGGGACTCGAGGAATGCTGAATCTTTGGCCTTTACTTGACCGTATACATTATACTTGGTACCAACCAAAAGTAGTTTTCTGGGTCTGCATTTATACGGAAATGAACCAACATGGTCCTGCAAAAGTGAGTCCATGTGGTGGTGACTGATTACACACATGCTCAAACGTGCCAGACAGCAGAGATAGAGAAAAATAACTGGATACATGCTATATCCAAACATTTTTGGCTGTCTCTGTGTTCTATTGTGTTGGTGATGAATAATCTGATGATGTGCTTATACATGTCTGTTGTTTTGTGCCCTGCATGCTGGCATGCCTTTTTTATGTGTTGCTCGAGTGATTGTCTGGATCTCCATCAATAGTCAAAACAAACCATTGGTGTGTTGCATTGTAGAATCACTTATGTATGTGAATAGGGGATACTCTAACGGATCCAGGTTTTTGTGGCCAATTTTCATTTACTATTTTTGGGGAAATTTTCCTTTGTTTTCCCTTAGTATAATATGTTGATAGAGGAATTATAATAGATAAGTTTCTGCTCTTAACTGGTTTAAGGTACTATGAGTTGGGACCTGATGATCCACCCTATGCTGCCAAGTTCTATGACTGTTGTGGAGCGGAGGATCCTGAAGCACCTGGCTGCACCACTGGTTTCCATGTCTCTTATGACGATTATTGATGTTTCTCGTATTTGTCAGTTGAAACTTGAGTGAAGGTTTAAGTTGTATAATATATGTGTGATGCATCTGTCCATATAAATCTCATGTTTCTTTAGTGTTTTTCATTAATAGATCTGGCAGAGATCTCTTTCTCTTTTTACTTAATCTGTTTTTTTTTTTTTGGGCTAAACCTGCAATGCAGAGTTACTTGACTAGTGTTGGTTCTCATTCCCCCATTTCCCTATTCTTTTTGTTGCTTCTTTTGTGCTTGAGGAAAAGTATCTCTCAGATTGTATCAGAGTCACACTTTGGTGAAATCAAGATGGAAATCATCGATGGTCCAGTTATCTACAGTACCAACCAGCTTGTGTGGAACATTTCTGATTACATCTTGTGATAGTTGATCAGGAACTAATTGCCTTCTGAGCTTACAAGATTTTTGCAGCCTTCTTTTTTTTAAGATGCTTTCCCGCGAGATGGTCTCTTTAGTTTCTGTAATATGTATTCTAATTACTAAGGCACTTGAATTTCTCATGTACAAGTTTAAAAAAGTGATCATTAAACACTTTCTCCTGCCGGAACTTTAGCGCAAAACTTCAGTCCCCTCTCTTTAACACCCAATAATCACACCATAATATATGAGAATAATCTGAATTCTTCTAAGTTTTACTCAGCTTGGAGTTTGGATTACTTGATTAGGTATAGGGACCCAATATCAGGGAGTTGAGTTATCCATTTCAACAAATTAGTTTGTTGGGTGGAAGGATTTTTTTGTGTAAGAATTTTATTTGATATGAAATTCTCTTTCTAGTAAAAAGAAAACAATAATTCATGTGCAATAACAACAGGAGCCTGACTGAGTTATTGCAGCCTCCAAGATTGAAAGAATTGATGACAAGAAGAGTAAAGCATGTATTGAAAAATACACATGTATGTATAGGAAGTCTGCCACCTAAGGTATGTCTGTGAATGGCAATCCTAATTCCAATCCCATTTGGCTACGTGGACCCAAATAATCAAACAAATGAAAAGCATGAGAGAGTGAGGCTGGCAATAGCACATAATCAAAGGGTAGAAGAAGCAGATGAGGCTGTTCGTACATCTTGTCTTTTCTTGCTTCACTTCCTGACCTTTTGTCTGTCTCAATTTCTCAGCAACTCCCCATGTGCATGACAGTTGTTTCCATCTCCGTTCCTCTCGCGTAGGGTATGCCTTGCCTTTTCTTATTTTTCAGATTCACAGACAATTGAGTCCCCGATTTCAAAACATTTAAATAACCCAACTTTGCTTTTTTTAAATAAATAAATAAATCTTTTTCCGCTTTATAAATGGATTAAATAGTAATTTCCTTTAATTGGGAGAAAAAGGGCCAAAACATTTGAAATGCAAAGCATAATTCAAAATTGGGCGAGAAAGATGAAACATGCCATGTGGTACAACACCTGGACTGATTTCTGCTATGTTAATGGCCTTAGTTACAGTGATATTGAAGCGTTTAAAGATATACTTCATTGAAATAGTAAATTAAATTTAAATAAAAGCTACACATTTAAGTACCAAATACAAATAAAATGCAATAAAAAGCAAAAGACAGAAAAAGAAAAAGAAAAAAAAAATGTAAAGAAATGATCGCAGTTCACATGAGTCATGGCCCCCATTACAACACTCACATGAGTCACTCTTTTTCTTTTGCTATTCTTGGATAGCTACAGCCTCCACCCCTCCATGTCAATCGTGCCTCTATCTATCATGTTTACGCCACGAACTTAGATCCAACAACCCAGTTCGATACTTATTCATCAACAGCTAATAAACCCCTATATAAGCTTCTTTACTTTAAGTCATCTTCATTATAAGAGATGAAATTAAAATTTGATTAATTATTATTTTAATTTTCTATTTATGGTATCTCACGTTAAATCATATTATTAATATAATTTTATTTTATTACAATAATTAAATCTTATCTTATCTCATATGTCAAACGAGATCTAAATAAATCTTAGCCACATCAAAGATATTATTTTCTTTTAATTTACGTTACCATCATATCAAAATTACTCATGTTAAATAACACATTTTATAGTTTCAATAAGTAATTTAAAATTAAAATATTAATTATATATCATCAACTATAAATATTTTTTTTCCTCACATATTTAAAATTACTAATAATAAAACAATTTTTTTATTTTAAAATAAAAAGAACAGTGAATTTAACTTAAACAAAATCTAATGAAGTAAGGGGGAAGCTGGGTTTGTGATTGGGAATGATTGATTTTTGTGTGTTGTGTGGAAGATAATTGTGGCCGTGGCCCCCTCCTCAGAGACATACATTTCAACTGTTAATTTCATTGCAACTACCAGCCACCACACACTGATCTCTGCCACTCCTAATTATCAATTATTTCCTTACTCCATCAATTAACCAACTAAACTGGATGAATTTATCACCACATCCTTAAAGTATAATAATTAACTCACAAACACCCTTTTCATATATCATTAATTTTAACCATTAAATTAACCACAAGTAGCAAAATATTTTATTAATTTTCTTTAAAGACGCAACTGATCTTCGGATTATTATTATTATTATTTTTGATAAATAAATACAAAGCTTAAGTCCTAACTAATTAATCTCATAATTCTAATCAAATTGTTAATTGGTGCAACCACAAGATATGGCAAAAATATTTAATTAACCAACGTTGGTTGCTAGTCAGCTTCAAGCCCCTCCTAATGCTTCTTTCCCAAAACAAACATAACATGAGAAATGCTTAATGGTCACGCCTATTAATCCGGCATATGTTTGGCGACGTAGTTAAACAAACCTTACATTAATTAATACACATTATCTTTTTTCTGCTTCTAACTTTATTGTATTTTTGAAAATCGTTAAAGATGAAAATAAAGCATGTGTTAATGTTTTCAATTCACACATGTGCACCTTATGTTATCATTTCATGGCGTTTTGATGTTTAAATTGTGTAATGGACCCAACTTGTCAAAACCATCATTAATTTTTTTTAATTAATGTATTGTTAATTATCCCTTTTAATGAATGCTTATTTTCAGTAAAATTAACAGTAGCATTAGCAGTTAATTACTTTAGGACGACACATTACAGATAAGTTAGGTAGATTAAACATTATTTATTTTCAAGAAATTTGTAAGATCTTTTTGTTGTTGTTGTTGTTTTTCATCTCTCTAATAAAATATAATAAGACCTTAATTTTATGTATTTATTAAATTTTTATAAAAATAGTGTAATGATGTTTTTTAATTTTTTTTTGTAAAATCTCAATATTTATTTTATATTATTAATTAAATTTTTATATTAAAAAAATAATAAATTCAATATTTATCTAATAATTTGATTTAAATTAAATTTTATAAAAAAATTTAAAAATAAAAATATTTAAATTAAAAATCTTATACAATAAATTTTGATTTAAAATTTTTCAAATTTGTAAAAAAAATTCAAACTATAATCTTAAAAATTTTCATAATTTTTCGAGTGACTATCTTCTTTTAAAATTTTTTTGATGCCATAGATTTTATAAAAATATATTTTTATTGCTTAAAAAATTATAAAATTTTTAATGATAACAACTTGAATATTATTTTATATGTGAAAAATTTTAAATCAAAATTTATTGTATAAGATTTTTAATTTAAATATTTTTAATTTTTAAAATTTTTGATAATGTTTAATTTAAATTAAATTAATAAATTAATATATTATTTTTAAATATAAAATTTGATTAATAAAATAAAATAAATATCAAAATTTTATGAGACATTTATTTTTTTCATATTACTTAACCGAATATATTATTAAATAATATATAAAATTTTATTTTTTATAAAAAATAAATTAATTTTAAAAATATTATAAAATATATAACATTTATCATGTAATTTATATATTAATTTATATAATATCAAATAACAATAATGTTGGTGAGACAAACAAACATTTTAAACATTTGTAAGTGTATTTATTGATTTATAGAAAATGAAAAAGAAAAAAAGAAAAGACCCAAAATGAAAGAGTGGGGACGTATTTGGAAAACCAAAGACCCATGGCATCACTTTTTCTGAAAAAAAAAGCAGAGAGTGGTGATGGCCTCGCTCTCTTTCTATGCGTCTGCAAAAGTCCCCCTTTGACAGAACAGGAACCACCCAGGGACATTTTTGTCATTTAGATGAATATCAATATTTTCTTATTATTAAACTCAAAAAGAGACGGAAGAGAAAAAGGAAAGCATGAGAAAGTGTGTAGTGTTGTGTGTGGTCAATCTGGAGACAGGAACGCCAAACCCAAATAATTTGGTTCTCTCTCAGCTGCTGCCTCTGTAAATTCTGTTCAGCTTCTTTCTTGTTATCATGCTGTTGTTGAAAAAGAGTTAAAACTTGTATATCTTCATCTTGAACAACGGAACGCGCGCAATACAGTTTTCACATATCAAAGTACCTACAGTTTCTTACGAGAATGTCAGCAGTTTAGCGGCGACCCCTCATTTATCACATTTCTTCTGGTTCTCTTTCGCTTCCCTCTGCAACAACAGCGATAGCATCAATCTACTTCATAGCTCAGTCACTACCATGGCTACCAAATCCAAGTAACTAAACTCACTCACTTTCTCTCTCAAGCGTTTCTTTATCTCTGATATTTTCCATCTGGGTTTAGATCTGACTTGGGTTTATCATTTTATTTATGTGCTATGTATACTTTCTTTTTCTGCCTTAATTGTTTATCTTGGTCGTTTAGTTTGATAATCTCAAGCTTTGAAGTTTAATAATGTCTTTTGTGTCTAATTTGGCAACTAGTTTTACTGAATTCTATCCCAAATGCGTTGGATCTACTGTTTTTTGGGGCTGATGTGCTTCCTCAATCCTCATTCCTTAGTCTAAACTAAAGCTTAATATTTTTCTTTGTTCTTTATTTACATTTTCTTGTTTGAAACTCCCTCTTGGGAACCCTACTTCGATAGCGTATAGTATCTTCTTTCTGGTCAATTGTGGTTTTTGATATTGTTGTTCAAATAGGTTTTACTTGGGTTTAGCTTTCCTAAACATTTTAAGATATATATATTGTGGAACTTTCTGCCTGTTGCTTTGTGGATCGGATCTTTTGTTGCACCATTTTTGCCTACATATCAGTATTTCTTGTTAAATGTTGCTTAAAGTTTCCAACATGCCTGGATCCATCTGATTTGTGTTTGTCTCTGGGGCTGTATAGATGAGTGTGCGTTAAACTTTGGCATAGTTCCTGTTTATAGAGAATGCAATATCGAACATGTAATGAAGCTATGATACTTTGAACTTTGAAAACAGATCTGGTTTGTCCGAAACTCCTAACAAAGCGACACCAGCAACTCCTAGAGTTAGTAAACCAAGTAGAGGAGTGATGAAGTCAGAAACTGATTCACCCTCTCCACTACAAAATTCACGCCTTTCAATTGAACGCTCCCCACGATCTGTTAGCTCAAAGCCCGCTGTTGATCGTCGGTCACCAAAGGTTGCTACGCCCCCTGAGGTAACAATAACAAATGGTTGTGGAGTTTTATTGCATTTCCTCTTCAACATTATTGAGTAAGTTTTGTTCTGTTCCAAGGCTGCATTTCCAAGCTTTATCATAAACCTCAAACTTTTAACAAGGAATTCAGACATTCTTTATATTAGATAAGGGCGCTTGTACAATAAGTGTATGCTAAATCATGAAAAAGCTATTTAATGGCTCTTCCAAATGTGTTGATCTTTGAATTGATTTATAAAACAAATTCTTTTTTAGTCATTTTTTAAAAAAATTCCTCACAATATTTTCTTTGAATAAAGTTGCCAGATATTGAATTTATTCATGCACTAAGCATGTTCCTACCATGTTTGTTGTAGAAAAGTTGACCCTGCATTGTTGCTTGCCTTTGGTTTTCAGAAACCACAAACACGGGTTTCAAAGGGTTCAGAATTACAGGCTCAACTGAGTCAAGTTCAGGAAGATTTAAAGAAAGCAAAGGAACAGATAGCCTCAATTGAGAAAGAGAAAGCAAAAGCTGCTGATGAATTAAGAGAAGCACAGAAAGTGGCTGAAGAGGCAAATGAGAAGCTCAGAGAGGCTTTGGTGGCCCAAAAGCGTGCTGAGGAGAATTCTGAGATTGAGAAGTTCCGTGCTGTTGAATTGGAGCAGGCTGGAATTGAGGCTGCTCAGAAGAAGGAAGAGGAATGGCAGAAAGAGCTTGAATCTGTCAGGAATCAACATGCCTTGGATGTGGCTGCCCTGCTCTCTGCCACTCAGGAGCTTCAGAGGTTGAAACAAGAACTGGCCATGACTTGTGATGCAAAGAATCAGGCACTGAGCCATGCCGATGATGCAACTAAGATTGCTGAGATTCATGCTGGGAAAGTGGACATTCTCTCATCTGAACTTACTCGATTGAAGGCCTTGCTTGAGGCAAAGCGTGAAACAGAGGCCATTGAGAGCAATGAGATAGTGTTGAAACTAAAGTCAGAGATAGAGATCTTGAAACATGAACTTAATAAAGCAAAAAGTTTTGGGGAGAAGTTAATGGAAAAAGAGGCTTTCATTGAACAGCTTAATGTTGATTTAGAAGCTGCAAAGATGGCTGAATCTTATGCACGTAATTTAGTTGCAGAGTGGAAAACTAAAGTTGAAGAATTAGAGACGCAGATTGAAGAAGCAAACAAGTTGGAGAGATCTGCTTCAGAATCTTTGGATTCTGTCATGAAACAACTAGAGGGAAACAATGATTTATTGAATGATGCAGAATCTGAAATTGCTGTTCTTAAAGAGAAAGTGTTGTTGTTAGAAATGACAATCAGAACTCAGAGAGGGGATCTGGAGGAATCTGAACGCCATCTTGATATAGCCAAGGAAGAAACATCTAAGATGGAAAAAATGGTTGAATCATTGAAGACTGAGCTTCAAACTGTGACGGACGAGAAAGCTCAGGCGTTGAACAACGAGAAACTTGCGGCTTCTAGTGTTCAAAACCTCTTAGAGGAGAAACATAAGCTCATAAATGAGTTGGAAAATTCTAGGAAGGAAGAGGAGAAGAGCAAGAAAGCAATGGAAAGCTTAGCATCAGCCTTGCATGAAGTGTCTGCAGAAGCTAGAGAGGCAAAAGAGAAGCTTCTGTCCGTTCAAGTAGAGCATGAAGATTATGAGACCGAGATAGAAGATCTGAAATTGGTCCTTAAAGCAACAAAAGAGAAGTATGAAAGTATGCTTGATGATGCAAAACATGAGATTGATCTTCTTACAAATACTACAAAACAATCTAAGAATGAGTTTGAGAACTCTAAGGCTGAGTGGGAGCAGAAAGAAGTTCAGTTGATGAATTGTGTGAAGAAATCAGAAGAAGAGAACTCTTATATAGAGAAGGAAATAGATAGGCTAGTAAATTTGCTTAAACAAAGTGAGGAAGAAGCTCATGCAGCAAAGGAGGAAGAAGCACAGCTGAAGGATAGTCTGAAGGAAGTTGAAGCTGAGGTGATTTATCTGCAGGAAACACTTGGAGAAGCAAAGGCTGAGAGCATGAAACTGAAGGAGAGTTTGTTGGATAAAGAAACTGAACTGCAGAGTGTCATTCAAGAAAATGAGGAGCTTCGAGCTCGGGAAGCTGCTTCTGCAAAGAAGGTTGAGGAGTTGACAAAGTTGCTTGAAGAAGCCATGGCCAATAAGCAAACTGAAGAAAATGGTGAGCTTACAGAAAGTGAAAAGGACTATGATCTGCTTCCGAAGGTAATTGAATTTTCTGAAGAGAATGGACTGGGGATGGGAGAAGAGAAGCCCAAAATGGAGCTTTCACCACAAAAATGTGTGGAACCTGTAAAAGAAAATTCTAAAGAAGAGAATAATGGCTTGAACAATGAGGCTGTTCATGTGGCCGCTGCCAAGATTGATAGTGCAAATGGAAAACTAAAGGAAGCTGAGAGCAAAGAAAAAGATGATGATTCAGTGGAAGTTGAATTTAAGATGTGGGAGAGCTGCAAGATAGAAAAGAAAGAGGCTTCTCCTGAAAGAGAACCAGAGCAGGAGTCGTTCGAGGAGGAAATGGACTCAAAAGTGGAGAGTGGAGATGCCCTTGATAAGATGAATGGATTAACTTCAACCGAAAACATTGATGATGGTGGGAGCTCCCCATCTAAGCAGCAGCAGCTGAAGAAGAAGAAGCCTTTGCTCCGTAAGTTTGGAAACCTACTAAAAAAGAAGGGTTCTAGCAACCAGAAGTAGAGGAAGAGACCAGTTATGGCCTGAAATGTCTGACCAGCAGGCAGGTATATTGCATACTATTTTGCGATGTTTGTTTTATTGTTTTGCTTTGATTTTCAGGATAGGTTTAAAGTAAAGAGGGTTGTAATATTATCTTTAGTTTCTTATTAAGATTCTTTCTCCCTCTGTCCGTCTTTTGTTTAAACATGATTCCCCTCTTGGGGATTAAATTTGTATGTGATGGAGATTCTTTTTTCCTCTTGATTTTTTTTCTTGCCCTTCTTATCTGAACTTGAAACGGAATGGAAAGCTTAAATTGTATGTTGTTGTCTTTTCATCTATTTCTCATGGAAGTTCATTGTTAATTTTGAAGAGAGCTGGGAAAATTGATCGATCATAACATATTTCTGTCCCCAATTTTTTGCTGCAGTGGAACTTCACGATTTTGCAAATATACTTGATCACTGATTATCTCTTTCTTGTTAGCATTGAAAGTTTGATTTCTTGAAGAAGTCTCCTAAAATCAATGCAAATTTCCAATGACAGTTTGGGATTGCTTAAGCTGTTTTGGATGGCTGTTTGAATGTAATTGATCATTGGGTGCTATGTGACCTCAGTTCAGCTAGCATTTTCATCCGTATGTTGTCCCACGGAGGTCAGACTTGTTGATAATATAGGTAATGTTCCTGAAAGAGTGGCTGGCATTCTTGTATTGTAAAACCATTGATGAAGTGATTCTGAATTTCGGTTTGGATATTCTGAGATTTGTTGCACACTAGCGAGAGAGAGAGACACATCATATCAGAAATTTTGTTTCAGGACTGTATTATTGAAGCATGGTTGTATCCATTATTCCTATGAAGCATTAGAATGTATTCAAAAGATTGTGCTGCCAACATACCAGAGACTTTGAAGCTGCTGGATGCCCCTTTCGTGCGTAGTTCATTCAATTGGAGAGTGTTCATTCAAGAATTTGCAGTTTATATTTAATGTGTAACAGGAGTAATGAATGGGTATTAGCACCTTGACACATGAGGTAGGCTCGGCAGCAACCTCCAAAGGAAAGTGATTTATGACATGTCATTAAACAATACATGTTACTGCACCAAGGGAACTCAATTTAGGAGTTTACTTGTTATGGAGCCAAGGGTTAGTCAAAGCAAATCTATAGTTGGATGCCTCGTGGCTCAATTTGTTGTGTTTTAATTTTGTCCAAAAGTTAGCACTCCGAAATTAAATGGATTATGGGTTCTACATTTTAAAATAAAGTTTTATAAATATTAATTAATTGGAGAAAATTAATCATATTAGTTGAGTTTGTTTGATTTTTTAATTTAAATTAAAATTTAACATAAAATAATTTTAAAATATATAATTAAATTTTTTAAAATATTTTTTAATTTTTATTTTGAATTTTAAATTATTCTCGAATAAACTCTATTTAACAAAAAATAATTAAATTGAACTTTAACCACCAACATCATCATTTTTTTTTGTTAACATAAGGGTAATTTTATCTGTTTAAATCTGTAATTTTTTTAAATAAAAAACTGCTATATATTAAAGACTTTCCACAAATCTCCTTAACCAGAGAAAATATTTGTGAAATTGGTTAAATCCACTCAATAGAAATCAAAATTGTGGCTTCGATGTCACTTCCCGTAAGTTTCATTACATTGTTAGTCATCTTTAAAGCTGATTCGGGTAGATGGAGAGTGAGACTTCAATGCACGATGTTCACCATTGTTAGTATGGTTTGAGGGCTACGTTGTGAACTTCATGGATTGGTAGAAATCCAAGTAAAAGCTATTGAGATTTTGGGAAAAAAATATAGTAAGGTTTTTGTTATTCTTGATGCAATTATTGGTTCGATCAATTATAAAAAAACCCATTAGCTCAGCTTGTATTGAACATTGGAGGAATTTGTTTTTGTAGTCGTCCGTATATGGATATTTGTGTAAATAATTAAAATTAATAACGTATTTATTTTTAGCACATTTTAGATATTTTAAGATTAAATCATCTTTTATGCAACATGTGTAATTACTTATTTATCCAAACATAGAATTTAAGAAATCAAACATATCAAACGTCTCTCTTTCTTTCTCTTATTACTTTGGCGCTAAACTTCATCACTTAGCTTCGTCCTTCTACATTCAGTGTTTGTTCATTTTTTCACTTTCGTTGTAAACGGACCTTTGAAGAATGTCCATAAGCTATCGAGTCACCAAAAAATCAATAGCGGTATGTTTTTAAACAATATATTCGACTCAAATTCTTCATTCCTTTTTGCTGAATACCGATTGAAGAAATCCTCTCCTCGTTTTTGATTTGTCATTTTTTTAAAAATATTTTTGAGTTTGGTTTATGGGTATAATAGCTTGAATACATGTTTTGTTTAATATTTTTGGGCTTTGGTATTAGTTTTTCAATTTGCGATGTTTGGGTGATAAATCGCAGTGTATTTTTTTTTCATTTTTTCTTTGATACATTGAAATCAAAAAATTAATTTGGGTATATGTATAGGTAGCGCATGTTTAGGTACTCATTCTTTGGTGTATGCGCACCAATTTCTTGCTTTGGATGCGTCTATATATGCATGGATTTGTTAGATTCGTACCATGTTAGGGCAAATTGTTCATAGTTTTAGGAATCGCACCAATTAATCGTACTTAGTTTCATAAATCATACATAATTTTGGTAAATCGTACCTAATTTTGGTAAATCGTACATAGTTTTAGAAATCTTATCAATTTATCATACCAAGTTTTTAAAATCTTATCTTATTATCGTTTATTCTAATTTTAACATTTTTTCTGGCCAACTGTAGATGGCAACCAGCTCTACTTCTCAGAAGCCATATGTGATCCCCAGAGAGTCCTGGAAGACTGAAAAGATACTAAAACACTGCGACAATGATGTCGTCCCCACCGTAAAGGAAATTTTGGATGACTCAGAAGGAGAAGTTTGAAAGGACCTGCTTAGGGCATTTTCTACATTTGCACAGAGATTTTAACTTCTCTGGGATTGTTGTCGATAATCTTCTACTTCGAGAGATTCAACAAAATCGCGAGGATGAAATATGGTTTAGACTTGGATAGAATGAGGTTTGTTTCAGCAAAATCGAATTTTGCCTAATCACTAGCTTGAAGTTTGGCGAGCTACTGGGCACAAACAAAATTGCAAATAATCCATTTGGTATTCTTGTTAAATACTTTGGGGGGAGGGGTAACATTAGCGATAGTAGCATTAAGACGAGGTTGCTCGAAGGAGAGTTTGAAGATGAAGATGAAAAGTTGTGTTAGTGGTCATGAGTTGATATCATCTCGAGGGTAATAAACACGTGACCATTTTCTCGGATCTTTTTTCATGATATATTCGAATGCTTTAGGGTGATTAGCCTGCAACTCAGTCATTAATTTATTAAATTTAGATTCTCGATATACCCTTGCTGCATTATAAAATATCTTAGATATATCTTCCCTCTTGAATTTATTCTTTATATTTTGGGCCATATACCACGAATATAAACCATGATAAGAATTGGAAAAGACCTTTGCAATGGCATTTGCAATACTAATATGACGATCTGATATAATAACCAAGTCCTTAACCGAACCTGTAGTTTCTTATAGCTGCCTCAAGAACCACTCCCATGCATCATAGTTCTCGAAATCACCATAACCGAATGGTAGTGGATATATCTGTTTATTCCCATCTTTGCACGCCACTACAAACATTACACCATGAAACCTCCCTTTTAAGTGAGTAGCATCGATAGCAATAACCGGTCTGATTACTAAATGAAACCCCCTCAACGATTGCCTAAGAGCCACAAATAAATACTTAAATCTATTAGTTCCATCTTTAATGCATATGTGAGCCTTAGTTCCTGGATTAATTATTTGCAACATGTGACAGTATGACGGCAATTATTGATATGACTCAATTGGGTCACCATACGTAAGAGATGATGCATAATTTTTAGCCTTCTAAGCTTTATTGTATAAAATTTATATGCCATAGAGTTCTTTCATATCACCCATGATATCTTTCAGCTTAATGATTCTAGCATTAGTGGACAACCTTTGAGCCACAATTTGTCTAACAATGGTAGAACTTGCTTGTCGATGCCGTCAATGCAACTCTTCAACTATGCAAGTGTGTGTCAAATCACACCTTCTAATTTGAAAGAATTGCCCTTGTGCAACTCTCACAGTACGAATCTTCCATGCATAATTTCTTTCTTTACAAGCAATCTCAAATAATGATTTGTTAGACTTGGTGACTTTAAATTCAAGGTTCTCAGTAAAAGCATGCATACCCAAAAATCGCTTCAGTTCTTTTTTGTTTGGGAAAAACTGACCTCTAGCAAGGGTGTCAATTGGAGTCACTGATTCCATAGTAGAAGTTCACATAAGACCGTGTAATTCAGCACCCAACACACTATACCATCTGACAACACCATCATTTGAATTATTATGTACTTTTGGGCATGTAACTGAGACATAAGGTGAGACAGAATGTAAGTTCTCATTCAATTTTTCATTGCCGAGTTCTACTTCTGGACTGTGTTCATATTGATCTTCACTGGTGGGTTGAGTAGGTGGAGTTTTCATAATTGGGTATTTACACCCAATATCATAGTCTATCTGCTCATCCAAGTTAATCTCATCAGTATGGATCTCATTAGTATGCAGAGTGTCAAGGGGAGTCTCACTATGGATGAATGGTTCGATGCCATAAATATCTAATTTAATAGTTGGATTACTCCCAGAACAACTTATGTTAATAGGATTGACTCGTCTTGAAATTTCACCTTTACATAAACTTTGTTTATTCTCAACAAAATTTCTCTCCACTAGATCAACAATCACAGGAGGAACTATGTTGTCATCGTACAACATAAACTCAATATCGTCATCATCACTAACTCAATTTTGATAGCAGTTTTTTCAGATCTTACTATGGTATGCAGTATAACATCAGTCGTAGAGAAATCAGCCTCCACACAACATTTAACCAAATCCAACAACTGCACATATGTCAAACCCCTCCACACAACATACCCCTTAGTTTTGATATCTCTGCCAATATACTCAAAACTACCACTGCACTCAGGCCACTCATCATTCCAAGTTACAATTATCCGCATTCTGTAATGTCAAAGAAAATATTTCAAATTACAACTGAAAAAAATTACTTATAATATAAGATAAAGCACGATTTCATAAACTTGTTACTATTTCATGAGAGAAGTTACGAATTAGCATAATGATGTTACGATTTACTAAGATATGATTTTCAAACATATATATTTCATATTCATATAATAACAGAGAACACTTATATTTAAGCTACGTTGTTGTTCAAATGCATAATGATGTTATGATTTACCAATTAAGATACGATTTTCAAACATATGTATATATATATATTGATATATATAACGAAGGACACAAATTATATTCAAGCTACATTATTGTTTAAAGGTATACATGTCGCCCTTTTTACCTTCGAGCACATTCTGATTTTGAAGACAAATATGTTGTGAAAAAGCACGAGGTTGAGAAATATGCTATGAAAAATACGAGCTTTCTTCTCTGCAGGACAACTAGTCAAAAATATCAATGATTACCTTTGATTCATTCTTTGGATCTTGGATACAAAGGAGGGAAGAAAAAATCAAAAGAGAGAGTGAAGAAAGATCGAGATCCAAGAGAGAGAGAGGTCGAAGAGAAAGAGAGATCTCAAAAGGAGAAAGTATTCAAACAAATCTCCTCAATTTTTTAGTTATCTTGATTTCAAAGATATCATTGTCTTTTACAAGGGTATTTTCATCTTTTTGATACATGTAAGTGCTAAAAAAAAAAAAACTTAGTAAAAGAATTTCTTTTGCAAAAAAAGGTTGGCGGGATGCTAATTTTGGCAATTTCTTCATTGAATATTATCACTGAATACGAAGAACCTATCCACATGGTTTATGGGATAATCTAAAAATAATATCATATTTTCGGATTCTCTTTCTAATGACTAATTTCTTTTTTGCGTTTTTTGATTCATAACATTTGAGAGAAGATAAAGGTAGAACTCTTGAACACTATAAATACTTAATTTTGCCACTAAGACTTTCTTCAAAGGGGCTTGTACATGTGAATGAGATCGAGTGCGAGCATTGTGACTCTTTTTGAAAAAGATTTGTTTCTTTAGTGATATTCTTTAGGATCAAGCAAATAGAAAATGGTCGAGCTATAGTAAGGCATTAGACAATGAAATGGAAAGTCACGTTTCAACCTTGACAAAGATTGGGATTCTAATAATAAATAGAGAGGTCAAGAAAAAAATCTTTTCTCTAATGCATTGTTGTCTAAGTAATTTTTAGTGGTCAGGTTTAATGTCTTTTTAGGAAAAATGCAAAAAAGGTAAAAATTCAGTTGAAATGAGCAAATATGATTTTCATTAATAAAAGACTAATTCAATACATAAGAACTTGGGGTAATACATAGAGATTTGGAAAAGGAAAAAAAAAAGAAAAAGCGAGGGCTTCAGTAAGAGCAAGCATTATGTCAGCATTGAACATAAAGGTTAGACCTTTCACTACCTCATGATTAACCACTTCCTCATCCTCCATTTGAGTTTTAGTTATTTCGAGAGTTGAAGTTGAGGCTTGAGTTCTAAATTAATCTTTGGCATTTCAACTTTTATTTCTATGACTAATCAAGCACGAATAGGATAATACAAAGTCATAGTAGTTTTTTCTACCTCAGATATGAATGCCTCGCTTTTCTTGAACTATCGATTGCTTTATCTTGACCTTCATCAGAACCAATTACCCGACACTCCTCAAGCGGTTAGGCTTTCTCTTGGAATTTTTCTAGCTAGATATTATGGAGGATGGTGAGGTCAACCTTTACTTTAGCAGCCCGAATATCAATAGCCTTTCTCGTGGCTTCCAGCTCCACTTTGGTGTTATAAAGCTCCTATTCCTTCTTCAATAGGATGTTCTTCAATTGTTCAATCTCAATGTTAAAAACAAAAGAAAATTGCCAAAATTGGCACTTTGTATCCCTTGTTTTGTAAAACAAACCATTTTTACTAACATTTATATTTTTAGCAATTAAATATACTGTGAAGACCAAAATACCAATCTTAAAGATAATAATACCCTTAAAAAGTAAATAAATTCAAAAAATAAAATTACAGCACACAGTATTAGTATTTTTTCTCATCGAACTTTCTCTCTCATCGAGCTTTCTCTCTCTTTGTCTTAAGGTTCTTTCCCCAAATTTTTTCTTCATATTTGTATGTAAGATCTACATACATAAAAGCTAGAAAAGGAATAAAAAACAGTCATCAATTGATTTTGGCTAGTTCTCTTCATGTTATATCTAAGATTTATACAACCAAGCTCGTGTTTTTAGTAACACATTATTCTTCAAAAGCAAAAAGTATTCGGGTGGGTCAAGAGACTAACAGGTATGTATTTAAAAGATAATATATCTTAACATTGTGAAGATTTATGTGTTTGAAAGTTCTCTTCATGTTGTATCTAAGATTTACACAACCAAGCTTGTGTTTTTGGTAACACGTCGTTCTTCAAAAGCAAAAAGTGTTCGGGTGGGTCAATAGACTAACAAATATGTATTTGAAAAATAATGTATCTTAACACTGCAAAGATTTTATATGTTTAAAAAGAATAATCGTGATGTATCATGCATATTGTAACATGTACAAAGGATCGTGCTACGTTTGGTTAAAGCATGACTTAGTCACCAAATTCATGTCATCTCATGAACCATCGTGACTTCATTCACAATTGATATTTCTTTAATGAAATCGATACATGAGATAACATTGTTGCTTATTTCATAACATGGACATAGAATCGTGTTATGTTTGATTAAATCGTGACTTAATTACCAAATTCGTGTCATCTTGTGAACCATCGTGACTTCATTCACAGTTAATATTTTTTTAATGAAATTGATACATAAGATAATATCGTTGCTTATTTATCTAAATGGTTATTTATTTACTAAACTTCAATTTTGTTCTTTTTTCTAAAACTGTTGCTTCTTTTTTGAAATGTTTTCATGGTCATTGCAGAATGCGTGTTACTGTAACTTAGAATGGTGAGTGATCTGAGTCAAGAGGAAGTTTTGAGTATATTGGTAGGACTATCAAAACCCAAGGTTAGGTTGTTCGAAAGGATTTGACACATGCACAGTTATTGGGTTTAGTTAAATCTTGCATTGATATTAATTTATCTAATTATGATGTTATACTACACACTATTGTGAGATATGAGGAAATTGCCGTGAAAATTGAATTAGTGAATGATGATGATATTGAGTTCATGTTGCATGATGATAACGTAGTACCCTATTAATTGTGAATTTGGTGGAGTGACATAATGTTGAGAACACATATGGTGTATATGAAGGTGAAAATTCAAAAGGAATCAATCAGTTGAATTCTTGTATTGGGAGCAATGAGGTTACAGATGTAATCTCCAATTACAGACCCATCCAATTATTCAAGGTCAAAATTTGGGCATAGAACCATTATTCCATAATGAGACTCCTCCTAACACTCAGAATACTGATGAGATTAACTTAGATGAGTCGATGGACTACGATGTTGGGTGTGAGTATCCAATCCCAGAAATTGAGCCCACTCAACCTATCGAAGAAGAGCAATATGAACCCATTATGGAAGTTGAGCTTAATGATAAAAACTTGCCTTTTGTACCACGTTCAATCCCACCTTATGTGCCACCTGCATGCTCTGAAGCACACAATAATATAAGTGATGGTGTTAATAAGAGGTATAGTGTGTTGGGTGCTGAATTACATAATATTATTTTGGCTCTTACTATAGAATCAGTGACTCCGATTGACGCCCTTATTAGAGGTCAATTTTTCTTAAATAAGAAAGAGTTGAAGCAATTGACTGAGAATTTTGAATTTAGAGTCACTAGATCTCACAAATCAATATTTGAGATTACTTGTAGGAAAGAAAATTGTGCATGGAAGGTCCTTATTGTGAAAGTTACACAAGGACAATTCTTTCAAATTAGACGTTGTGATTTGAACCATACTTGCACAATTAAGGAGTTGCATCGACAATATCGACAAGCAAGTTCTACAAATATTGGAGAAATTATTGTCCAATGGTTATCCACTAATACTAGAATTATTAAGCCAAAAGATATCATAGGTGACCTGAAAGAATTATATGGTATTCAAATTTTATATAGCAAAGCTTGGAAGGTAAAAGAATATGTATTATCGCTTACTTATAGTGACCTAGTTGAGTTATACAACAATTACCGTCATATTGTTATATGTTGCAAATAACTAATCCAAGAACTAAGGCTCACATATACATCAAAGATGAGACTAATCGATTTAAATATTTTTTTGTAGCTCTTGGACAATCATTAAGGGGGTTTCATTCAGTGATTAGACCAGTTATTGCTACCAATGCCACTCACTTGAAAGGGAGATTCCACAGTATCATGTTTGTAGCTATGTGTTAGGATGGAAATGAACAGATATGCCCACTGACATTTTGGTTACGGTGACTTGGAAAAAACTATGAGGCTTGGGAATTGTTTTTGGAGCAACTAAAGGAGGCTATTGGTCATGTTGATGACTTGGTTATTATATCGAATCGTCATGCTAGTATTGCAAAGGCCATTGTAAAGGTCTTCCCCGACTCTTATCATAGGTTATGTTCTTGGCATATGGCCCAAAATATAAAGAATAAATTCAAGAGAGAAGAAGCGTCCAAGATATTCTATAGTGCAGTAAGGGCATATCGAGTGTCTAAATTTAGTTAATTGATGGCTGAATTGCAAGCTAATCACCCTCAAGCATTTGAATATATCATGAAGAAAGATCCGAGAAAATGGTCACGTGTGTATTGCCCTCGAAGATGATACCAACTCATGACCACTAATATTGCTGAAAGCTTGAATTCATGTCTTCATTTTGCCCACGAGTTACTTGTCATGGCTTTATTGAAATTCATTAAAGATATGATGCAACATTGGTTTTATGATAGACACGAGAAAGCTAAGATTTGGAAAGCACAATTAACTGAATAGGTCAATTTTTTGATGAATGAAAGACAAAAAGTTTCATTACAGATGACGGTTTCTAACATTGATTGAAATGTATTTGTAGTCAAGCACAAGGATAAAGAGGTGGTTGTTAACCTCATATAATGTACTTGCACTTGTAGGGAGTTTCAGACTGATCTGTTGCCATGTGCACATACACTAGTAGCATCCATGTGACATTTATTGTTTGTTGATAACATTTTTTTATTTTTATTATTGTTTTAATAACTTTGTTATTTTTCATTTTCTTGCAGGGAACGTAACATTGATTTTATAACCTTTTGCTCTGACTATTACAAGCAAAAGCACTTAGTAGCAGCATACACCAAGCCAATCTATCAAGTTGGTGATAAGTCTGATTGGAATTTGCCTGAAGACGTCAAAAATATTGTTGTATTACTACCGAATAATGGTAAGCATGCGAGTCATCTAAAAAAGTAAGGAATACCCTTTAGTGGAGAAAGGACACGACAAAAAAATGTTTTAGGTGCAGCCAATATGGATACAATCGGTTGACATGTTCAAACTCACAGTATCACGATCAAGAAAGTCAATATCAATCAACGAATGTGTCTGAACAGTTGCAACGTAAATGTCACAATTGTGGTGTGGTTGGACATAACTCACAGACTTGTACAGCTACCTATTGCTTATCTATAATTGATAATAATATCATTGACTTATGATATATAATATTTTTATTATTGTTGATTTATTGTATAATTGAGAAATAAACTGTTAAATTGTTATCTTTTAATACCATTGACTTATCATATATTTGAGATTATCACAGGTAATGTATGTAAGAGTATACCAATATCAACATTTAAACTATATACTTAATGAGATTTTTCATAAATCATCTATTATTAAAAAAATCATAATAAGATTAGAAAATTATATGATAATAACTTATCCAGCTAACGTGAAAAGTCTCGTATATCGTGACATCTTTTTCATAAAATCGTATGATGATTGTTAATAGTTTCGTACCATTATTTTGATAGAAATCGTACCATATTATCTAATTTCGTGACATATTGTTTATTATTATTATTTTTTATCATCATATTATCTAAGTTTTGTAATATCTTTTAGTTAAAATTTTATCATTATTATTTTCATTTCTTTCCTTCTTGGTTTAAACATAAGATTGGCTTAGTTTCATAATATCTTTTAGTTAAAATCTTATCATAATTACTCCTATCTCATTCTTTTTTATTTTAAACGTAAGATTAATCTAATTTTGTAATATTTTTTATATAAATCATATGATAATTGCTATCATTCAATATTGCTTTTTATATATAAAATATACATCAAAAAATATAATACAAAATAATTGTGTGAAAAATAATATGTAGGCTGTCATGGTGGGTCATTTTTCTCATCAGTAAAGTTAGCAAATACATAAACAGTCACATGGTTTCTAATTTTTGGTATTTGGGTATCGGTGTACTTCAGTGGCTTGCCAGTTAATAAATACTATATAACATATAGCATATGAGGGCCACAATTACCACTATATAAAAAAAAAGAAAGTATGCCATTTATCATGTGTTAGAAAACTGATAATAATAGAAATATAAATAAATTGATATGACTAAAACTTATGATGTTTTTTGCTGAGAGACTTGAGACTTTGGATGTAATGTGCATGACAATGGAACTGTAGGAGTTGCAACATCAAGTTTAACAATGAACTAATCCCCACTTGACAAAAAACTAAGTAGCATGAATGTAAAACAATTTTGCTGTCGAATTCGCACTTTTATTGGCACATGTTGTTGAAACGTGTCATAAATGTGCAAACAAAATTTTTGTAGATCAATGACGACAATAAGCCAATGCGCTCTACTAATATGGCATGGCACCAACAGCTGCAATTGTTCATATTTTAGTGAAATGAAGTATTGCTAAAATTAATTATTTAAAGTGATGAAGATAATTTTTTTTTTACCTTATTGATAGTGTGCCATATGGTGGGCAGCTATCACAAAATGTTTCGCGCACACGCTCCAAAAAACCATCGTCCCATTGATAAGTGTCCCATCGTGAGTTTATTGAAGGACCATCAGCATCTAGATCTACTTGATACTTATTATATGTATAAAAAAAAATGTCTATGAAACTATTTAGAAAAGAAATGAAGGAGATTGTCAAACAACAAATAAAAAGCAGTGTAATCAGAAAAGATCAATGAAAGTTATCAAAACTTACATAAAGTAAAGGGTCACAAATGCATATATCTTGCTTATATGCATTTAAAAACTCTCCTGTCATTTTTTTAGAAGGTACAAATAAGCATCAATATGCTACAAAAACCAAGTAACGATGTCACAAAATATTAAATATAAATAAAAATCATAATACTTGATACGAAATTATATAACTTTAGAACGAAATGATGTAATCTAGCCACGAATCATAATACTTGACATGAAATGATGTAATCTAGTCATGAATCACAGTACTTGACACAAAAACATAAATGTAAAGACGAATAAGTAGACACGAGATCAAAATACTTGATACGAAGTAATATAATCCAAGCACGAATCATAATACTTGACACAAAAACATAAATATAAAGATGAATAACTACACATAAAATTATATAAAATGAGACATGAATCATAATACTTGATACGAAAATATATAGCTAGACACAAATTATAATACTTAATACGAAAGCATATAACCTAGACACGAATCATAATACTTGATACGAAAGAATATAACATAGGCATCAATCCCAATATTTGATACAAAATGTTACACTTAGATATAAATTAGATAAATTAGACATGATTTAGTATGATGGTGGCATATCGAATCATCGATCCATTGATCATTGAGCTCAAATGTGTGAAACCAATCGACACTGACAGAATAACCAATATGTACATTGCGACTGCATTACAGAAGTTAGTTTGTTATTTATATGATATTTATAAAAAAATATATGATATTTATTAAAAAAATTACACATAAGTTTACTCATTATAACATTGATGGTCCTTTCATAAACGCTTCGTATTTATTACATATGTCTTCATCTAGCTGCAACTTTGAATTAATCATTTGGTCAAACCTAGCACGTTTATATTTAATGGGGTCGATGTATAGACTACACAGTTGTCTAGATCGCTTACGTGTCTTAGAAACTGGCACCACATTATCTTCCCTAGGTGGAACGATCACTAAGCATGCTAAGCCCGCCATTGCCTCTCTTTCAGCCTCAACGGCTCCACTTCTGTACCCCACCTCCTCACCCTTGACCTCATTTACACTAATATGCTCCTGAGAATATTGGTCATGAGCAGCTGAAGGGTGTGCTGTGGAAATTGCATTGTGAAAATTACATCATCACCACCTTATAAGAAATAATAAACAAATATATTGTAACAAAACTTAATTCTATAATGAATTATTCTTGAAACAATTCTAGTATAATCTTGTGATGAAATGTTAATTTTGCAATGAATGATCTTGTAACAAAACTTATAATCTTGTACTGAAATAAGGATAAAATTACCTCATTTTGGTGTGTGTCAATCTCAATGCGTGCAGGATCTTGATCAGAGGACACAACTTGTCGGAGTGCTTGTTTGATGAAGGATATGGCAGCCATAAGCTTGATGTGATTACTCACTATTCTTGCATCCAAAAGATTTACCTTCGCCTCTAAGTTATCGAGGGGAAGGTAAATCTCAGCATCTTTCTCTACCCTCCTAGTTTGTGATATCTCAGGTTGGGATTCTTCACCTATACCTACAGTTTAATTGTCTTATTCTTTGCCATAACCTCCTCCCTCAAATCTGTATGTATCCTCTCCTCTGTTTCTCCTCCAACATCCTCCCTTCCCTCTTCCTCCATATCCTCAACCTCATCCTCATCCTCATCTCTTAGTTGTGAAGTAGCAATGTATCTAGATCATCGCCACATTTAATCATCGATCAAATAAATTAATTAGTCATTAATTAAGAAAATAAATAATAAAAACATAATATACATATATATATTAACATATAACTGATATTGATTAAATATTATAAGGTTTTGTATACATTGTATACCTTTGATAAAGTCGCAGACAATTTTGCATGATTTTTTCTTCTTTTAGCCATGACATTCTCATCATCCTCCTCATCTTTACTGGTCGAAGCGTTGCTATACTTATTAAGTCGATACTGTTTTGTCGCACCAAGATGCAGAGGTAACACACTCTCATCAATTCTCAAGTACTATGAAGCTTGACATTTAGTGGGAGTCAGCTCAAGTTTGACCTTGACTGCCAACTGAAACAATAATCAAATATTAATTCAAATAAAATTTTTTTAAATAAAATTACTTACATATTAATAATTTTACAATTATGAAAAATATAACTAAGAATATGCAAATGGTATCACGAAAGTCTAAATTGAAATGAATTTAAATTTTAAAAGATGTCACGTAAATGGTAACATTTGGCACGAAATGGTGAATCTTGGTGCAAAAATGATAAATCTTGACACGATTTTGTAAAAAAAATAAGGACTTCACTATTGTTATAACGATTTCTAACTGTTGTCACGATAGTGTGAATGATGCAATGAAATAATATATTAGATATGAATTCAATCAATAATGATACGAATTTAAACGTACCTTGTTTGTAAAAATCTTCTTACAGTGGCCACTGTGTGGCTTATGATCAAGTTTCCACCAATAAATTCTAGGCAATGGTGATTTTACTATTTTAGTGGCATGCTGTTTTGTGCTAGGTATCACCTCAAATACAAAAATCTTAGAATAAAAAGATAAGTTAGGTGTTGCAAAGTTTTTGAAAAATTAAATAAAAATATAAAAATAAATAAAAATAGATACCAATAAGTTTAATACCAGTAGTGCCCATACAAAACCAAATATGTTGTACGATAATTCCCCATATTGAGTATTTCGAGTGGTTAGAGCCTTTTTAAAATACATCAATAAGTTGCAGTATACCAAGGTACCCCATGAAAAGCTATTGAATGCTTCTAAGTTATCAACAAGGTGAAAATACCACTAGGGATATGTTGTTGCGCATCATGGCCTTTGATGAAGGCATTGAGTAAGTAAACCAATGCAAGCTTTACTGTATCATTGGAATCTTCACCAAATTCTCCTTCAAGTAGTTTTAACTTAAAAAAACTAGTGGTAACCTTGTTTTCCCCATCAAAATACTTAGCGTAGATGCCAAACGAATTTGGTGCAATCAAATTTGTGTCTGGTAGCTCTCTAAATCTCAATCCGATGATTAAACAAAATTCTTCCTTACCAAAATGTACTTCATACTTCCCAAGTCAAAACCACATTTTTTCATCATTAGGTTGCTCAATTTGATGACTAAGCCAAAAAATATGAAATCCTTAATCACTTCCAATAAGTGACCAAGGCAGGTGGCATTGAACTTTTGCCTTTGCGAGTCATTCAAAACACGTTTTATATTTGATACGACATCAATATCGCAGTGTTTTAATACTCTGGTTGAGAGCTTCCAACTCTCTTGAGGAATTAAATATTTCTTAGTAACATCCATCTGTACAGAAAAAAATAAATAATGGGTGAATGTATTAAGGATTTATAAAATGTTGATACGAAATTAAAGAAATTGATACAAAAACTTAAAATGTTGATACGAAAGCATAAAAATATAATATGAAACTTGACATGTTAGGTTTAAAATAAAAACTCAATACTAAAAAAAGTATAAGTACGAATTTATGAAAGAAGAAATAATTTCTTAAAAGTTATTACGATTTTTAATAATACATTAAGATTCATATGCCTTAAACCCAAGTTAGCAATATTTGCGAAATTTAAGGTCAAGCACCATAAATGAAAGAGTAAAACGCAGTTCACGCACATAACACACACCAATATACCCAATGTTCTCAAAAAAATTAATCAGATTCAAAGTATTGAAAAAAAAATGAAAATAATACACACAAATATTTCCAATCATTAGAGATTCATAAACTAGCAACTCAAATCATTTAAAACATGACAGAAGTATTTAATCAAGTTTTCATATACAAAAATAAAATTAAACATGTAAAAAAAAAATGGAGAATTAGACGTCGTAAGAAGATTTGGTCTGTGGGTATCTAAAATGCAAAAAATCTAAATTTCATGCCAAAATAATCATTTTAAAAAATACTTTTATAGATTTCTAATACCTTTGATAGTTCCTCGATATTTTTGCATAATCAATTTATAAAAATAAACACAAAATCACTTAAATCTAGTGAGAGAGATTGTAAGAGACACGAAGAGAGATGAAGACATTGTGAGAGAATAGGGGAAAAAGTGTTAGGTTTGACTTTTGGTATTCTCTTTAGTGAGTAGGAATGTAATTGTTACTTTTCATTAAGGGTAACTTGGTCCGAAACTATTCAAAAAGTGCTAAAAAAACATGAATTAGTAATATTGGTTATTTTTGTAAAATCATATGTACAGAGGCCTAAAGATAAAAATTCCCCTAAAAAAAACTACCTACTTAACTACATCAGTAAATGACTTGTTCACAACCATTTAGTCATCATAATAGTACCGCAGGTAGTTGCTGCAAGTGTAGTATGTCTTTTCATTATCTACATAAATTAGTTTGCTTGAAAATTAAAGAAAAACAAAGCAAATGAAATGTTGATTATTTTTTGATAAAAATTTCTTCATCAATAAAGAGAGTAGACTTATTGACTAATTAATAGACCTTGGTAACAAAGTCAAGTTGGTCTGTAGCCTTTATGCTCTAGTCTGGAACAAAATTTTCTTCATTGTTAATGGTTTCATAATCCTGTGGTCTAGTTAGGGCTTGATCGATCTATGATAATGATTGCTTCTTGGGGAGTGAGATGGAGCGATGTTAGTGGAATCATTGTTGAGGAGTAGAAACTACATTGGTTTTTGTTAGTGGTGGTGGAAGTAAACACTAATGTTGGAGCTAGTTGCTTCCTTTGTGGTTGATGTGTCAAATTCGCAAGTGTAAAGGTCATTTCAAGTAACAAAGAAGAAGTTAAGACGGTTTTCATGATTACTTTATCTAACTATCAAATTTAAACAATTTATAAATTATTTAAATAATAATAAATAAAATTTGATTCTTTAAACCATATTATTAACTGTGAACACAATTAAAGTGATTTTGAAAATAATATAAAAAATCAAAGATAATTAGCTTTACTTTAACAAATTAGATTTAACTCAAAATTTGCAGTAATTAATTTAAATATGCAAATCAATTGATTGAATAATCTAAAATGCATCAAAACTCCTTTGCGGAGTGAATTGATATATTACTATATATTAATTATCTATTTTTTGATGATAATTAGTAGGAGTGTTCGCTGTGCGGTTTGATCAGTTTATACACTTTTTTAGTACACTAAATCATTAATATGGTTTAGTAATTACTTTTAACTGTACGATTTGTATGTCTAACAAAATATGGTGTGATTTGGTTTATTAGCGTACTGTTATAATAAATATCAAGTAATGTCAACTTACTATGAATTTAAAAAAAATCAAACTTCAATTATAATTAATATTTGGGATTGATTAGACCTAATTCTTTATGAATTAAAGGTAACCCCATAAACTACAAATAAAAAAGCAGAGAGATAATGAAGATATGACAAGTTTAAGAGTTCATCACTTTTTTAACATAGCAAATTAGAGTTCTTTTTTTTTTTTTTTTTAAAGAGGCTTTGAATGAAAATTGCTTGTGCTTAAAGGTTTTCAAAGAGTGATGGAGAATTAAAAAAAAAAGATTTGAACTTTAATTAAATGCAGTGCGATTTGCTTTTAAACCAAACCATTTATATTTTTTAAGAAACCAAACGACATGAATGCGATTTGTATTTTTCTAAATCATTTCAAATAATTAATTTAAAAAATCATGTGGTTTGGTTTGGTGGGGTTTGATTTAGGTGGTTTTGGTTTGACTGTTTTTTTGAACACCCTTAATAATTAGCCTATAAAATAACTTATGAAGATCTTGATTATTTTTTACCTAATTAATTTACTGACGATTCAATCAATTAGCAAATTATCATGCAATCCAAAGTGATAGCTTTCACCTGAACTTAGTTCTTATGTTGCTTATTACTATGATATATATCTCCTACCGATGTCTATCTCATTCTAATATTTATCTCTTTCTACTATCTTTTTTTGGTATTTATTTCTTGGTATTTATCTCTTTCTGAGCATCAAGGCCAAGTCTGACGTCAAGAGCTAGGTTAGGGTCACGCATTTAATGGTTGGGTTATGGGTAAGTTGGAATGGGATGAAGGATAGTTTCTAGCTCTGGTAAAGGTAATGAGTCACGGTCAAAATAAGGTTAGGCTTATTGACATCTATGATTGTTTGTTCACTTGACATAACTAGAAGACCCATGGTGATGAATTCGAAGGGTCAGGGTGTGAAAAATTTTCTAACGAACCTAGAACTTTTGTGGACTTTAATTGTTTAGTTATCGATATAAAATTTGAACGTTTTGACTCCTTCCTAAGCTTATTACAAAGCTCAATGGTCTTGTTACTAAAGATGAAAGATTGATCTATATGACTATTGGGGTCAGACCAGTTATTAAGGTAGGGATTCATGGCATCCCACTATGCCTAAAAAAAAAATAGCTTATCTAACCTTTATCGGATTTAGGCAAATCATTAATAAAAGAAGACGGGATGGCTAAATTAAAATACTAAAATGTGTAGTTATCCTTACCTCTTTAATCCCTATTCTGCTTAAGCTTAAAAAAGCAACTGAATAAAACTATAAATAAGCTTTTACATTTGAAGTCAAGACATTTGGCTATGAAGGCTACCATGCCTCTCCAAGAGTTAAACAATAATTAAGAAAAGGAAATGTGGTACATTTTACAAATATAAAGCATAAAAGGTGGATGGCTAGGCAAATAGTGGCCTTAAGGTAATATTCAAATACACAGACCCAACCATGGCGTCGAGATCATAGTCGTTCTAAAGGAGAGGGAACTTAGAGTCTAGTAAATGATGGGATGAAATACATTTGTCTAGTTATTTGAAGTTTGGCTTCAATATACAGTAAAGATTCAAATTCAACTATTAAAGAATAAGAAAAGGATGAAGAAGATAAAAAAAAGACAATGATATTGAAAAAGATTAAGACTCACTCGAGAGAAGAGTTTAAAAGGCTAAAGAGTGTTTTGAGAGAGATAAGGATTTTGCAAAAACTAAAAATGTGATATGGTGAAGAAATAAAAGGAAGGAATGAAAAGGCACGACCCAAGACCTAAGGCCTTTTTAGATCCTTATTCACACCATTTTAATGCATATAATAACATTGTAATTAATGTGTCAGGATATAGGATTGTTGCAAGTTGGCAGTGCCTCAAAGATAGTAAGGTTAGGTGTGACCACATCAAAGCTTGATGTTAAACCTTGTTATGTTAACTAACTCAAGCTTGAAGCTAGACCTTGTTAGTTGACCATGTCAAAATGCTTTAACGCCTAATCGGGTTATGTTGACCAAGTCAAAAGGGGAGAAAGCTTGATGTTGTCATTTGACCAAGTTAAAAGTAGCTTGATGCCCAATGTTTTAGGATTAATCCCATCAAAGTAAGACAGATCTCTACCTTTCCATATTGATAATGTCAAAGCCTATATAAGTTATCTCTCGACTGTGAACTCAAGCACTCGAAAGACAAGACCATTGGAAGACTGGACCATATGGAAAGGTAAAACTTGACCATGAAGAATATGCTCGATTTTGATTCTTAAAAGTAAAGCGTGGGCTAACCATTGGAAAACATATTCCAGCTTGATAATATGATGATATTTCAAGGCTAGACGTAGGGAAAAAGGACAAAACTTGGTCTCTTAATGACTTTCATATTTCCTAAGGATCTAAAATGTGTTTGAATGCCATGAAAGTTTTTGAAGATGCATAAGATATGGAAGGCATAATACACATTAGTGTACGCCACCTAGGAGGAGCATTCGATGCACAATGGTCCTTTTTACTAGCTACAAATTTTGAGATTTGGGTGGGAGCTCACCAACATTTTTGTTGTAATTAGGATAACAAGTAAAGAGAAAAGTACCTTCACCCACAAAGTTTGTTTAGAGCACACTATAGTCTTACTTGCTTTATCCTTGCAATTATGCTATTTGCAAGGATAATGAAGATTAGAAGAGTCTTGGTGTATTGAGAGTAAGTATAAATTATTTTACTTTAAACCTATGTACATATTTCTTGATTGATTCTTCAATAAAACTTTGATCAATCGATCAATATTTAAACGTAATTCTTGTTTATTTCCTAATTGCTTATTTACATCCTTTACTGTTCTTGAGTTTATAATTATTATGATTTGTGTTTAATATTTTTTTGCATGTATTTTTTAAAAATGAATTTCGCTTATGTTCATTACTACAAAAATTGTAATAAGTGACACTAATTTAATGATAGTTATTTAAATAATTGTCATTAAAAGTTTCATTAATACTTTTAATGACAGTTCCTCCAAAATTGTCATTAAAAATAAAATTTTTAACATTAGTTAAAAAAAAAACCGACGTTCAAAGATAGATCACAAAGCTTTTAACGCCAGTCCGTCAAGAATTGACGTTAAAAGCTGTAGTAATGGGGTTTTTAATGCCAGTTCTTGAAGAACTGACGTCAAAACACTCATCACTGCCAAAGATACGTTCACCAGATAGCAGCTCATGACACTCCAATCCGGTTCCTCCATCAACTCCTAATCCGGCCAGCTGCCCCTATTGTAGTAAGAGCAGCAACAGTTTATAGCAGCAGCTATTGCAGCTGTTGCTGCTTCTGCCTACAACAGCAACAACAACAGCTGCTATTATTGCTTTCGCTTACAGCAGCAACAGTTGTTGTTGCTATTGCTACTGTGAGCAACAGCGGTTGCCGCTGTCGCTGCTACTGCTGTGAGCAACAGCAGCAGCCGCTGCCTCACAACAGCTATCGTTGCTGCTGCTTCCACTTACAGAAGCAACAGCAGCTGTTGCTGCTTTAGCTTACAGAAGCAGCAGCAGCAGCAACAGCTTACAGCGGCAGTTGTTGCTGCTTCCACTTATAGTAGCTGCTGTAGGAAGCAGCAGCTGCTCTATTGCTGCTTCTGCTTATAGTAGCTGTTATAGGAAGCAGTAATAGCATCAACAACAGCTGCTGTTGCTACTTTCGCTTACAACAGCAACAGTAGCTACTACTGCTTTCGCTTACAGCAACAACAGCTATTGCTGTTGCTGCTGTATGTAGTAGTAGCAGCGACTGCTTACAGTAGCAGCAACGGTCGTTGCTGTTGTTGGTGTTGGTGTTGCTGCTGCTTATAGCAGCAACGATGGTTGTAGTCTCCATAACTTAGATGGCCTGTCAATGCATGCATGGCCTGATGATTGCTGTGTGTGAGACTGCTCATGGTTGGGGTGCAGAGGATTGGGCTGGGAATGAAGTTGAACTTACGATTGCAGCATAGAAATGGATGTACACTTGAGCTTCAGCAAAGGGCATCTAGTGGCATGTACACTTGAATTTCCAAAAGCATACCTAGAGCAATGCATTGCACACTGAGATAGATGCATCCACTCCTCTGATCAATAAATTTTCTCTCATTTAACATCAGTTTTGGAAGAGCTGCCGTTAAATTCTCTGGCCTTTAACTTAAATTCAGTGGCCTTCAACGCCAGTTCTTCCAAAACTAGCATTAAAATCTGGCCTTTAACGTCAGTTCTGGAAGAATTGACGTTGAAGGCTGCCCAAGGGATCCTAAATTTGCCTCTAAAACCCGCCAGAACCTCGTGCCCAATTTTTAGGTCATCCTTCTCCTCTTTGCTCTCTGTCCAAAATCTAAACCAGTTAACAGCTGCACTACCTTTCTTCGGTTCTTCTCCTTTTAGCTCTCTGTCCAGAATCTAAACTAGTTGACAGCCGCACTACCTTTCTTCAGTTCTTCTCCTTTTAGCTCTCCATCCAGAAGCAGCTAAGCTAGCTGCTGGTAACACTACTTCTTCTGGCCTTCTCCTTTTTGGTCTCTGTCCAGTTAGACCAATTATTGGCAAGTAGTGGCACTGACTCTCTTCGGGCCTTTTCCTCTTTGCTCTCCATCAAGAAGTTGGTGGGCCAACTATTGAAAGTGGCACTACCTTTCTCCTTACTTCTTATTTTTTCTCTCATTTGTCTCAACCTTCACGAGGGCAGCTGCATCTTCCCCCTCCATTCGGTCATCCTTGGCATTCAAACATATGTAAGTGTTTCATTATAAATTTGAAATTTTTTTACGAAATTTAAGTTTCATAATTTTGATTCAACTTGGTTAATTTTAGTTTAAAAAATAGGTTGAGGATGTATATTATTTTGAGAAGTTTTTATTTAAGTGTGTTTGGTGATTTGTTATTAATTGATGAAATTTGAGTTTTTTTTTTGTTAGTATATTTGGATGAACATATTTGGTATGAATGAGTCTACATTATGTATTTATTATTTAATAATTATTAAGATTTTTAGATTAATTGATAAATTAATTAGATATTAATTAGATGAATTTATATTTTGATAAATTAATTATATATTAAGTGTAGATGAATTTATGTTTGAATTAAATTTTTTAGGTGAGATTAATTGGTATATTTTGTCAAATTTAATTATATTGATTTTGTAGTTAACATAAATTAATATATTTAGTTAAATTTTAAATAGATAATTAAGTAATTATATGCTTGTAAAATAAATCATTAAATGTTATTTAAATTTTAATCAATTAAGTTATTAGCTAGTTAAATGCTTGTGTAGAAATTAATTAGATGATAATTAATTCACTATGTTTTAATTAACTAATTAATTATCAATCATTTTTTTTAGCTAATATTAATAATTTAATTAGATGTTTATGAAGCAAAAAATTACATATTATTTAAATATTAATTAGGTTACTAGCTAGTTAAGTGCTTATTTAGTAATTAATTAGATGTTAATTCAATATTAACTATGTATTAATTAATTAAATAATTATTATTTATGTATCTAAATTTTAATTAATAAATTTGATACTTGTAAAATAAATAATTAAATGTTATTTAAATTTTAATTAATTTACTAACTAGTTAATTAGATGCTTTTATAGTAATGAATTAGATGTTAAGTAAATATTAACTTTTGTATTAATTAATTAGTTATTAATCATTTATTTAAATTTTACTTAATATTAGATGCTTGAAAAGTGAATAATTAAATATTATTTAAATTTCAGAATGGATAAAACTTAAATGTTTGCTGATAGAAGATTAGAGGCATATTTAGTTATTATTGTTCGGCTACATCATATTTATATATTTTTTTATTCTTCATTATTTCAGTAAACTTTATACAGATTTAGCTGCACTTCGCTTGGGAAGGTATTTTGTATTTGCTGATCCGTCAACATTGTCATATGGAATGTCTATAAGTATAGACACCCAAGCTCGTCACCTAGCTAATAGAATGATAGATCCATGTGACGGAGGAGTAGTGATATTTTCTTATAACTTAAGGTAAGTTATAATACTAGTTGAAATTATTAATAGTTTTGTTCACAATATTTTTAAACATTTATTTTTCATAATGTAGGCAGCACTGGCTATTAGTAGTTGTCGAGCCTCATAATTTTATGTACTATATTTTTGATCTTTTGAACCATGGTTCACGTCAAGAACTAGATCAACTTATGTCCACGTAAGTGAAAATATTTATATTAGTATGTATTTTTTTTTCTTTTTACTCTTAAGAATATTGATTATTTTCTATTGGCAGCTATTTTAAATTGTTTTAAGTTTTCAAAGAATTAAGTAATAGGCGCATTCCTAAGAGTATTCTTGCTAAGGTATGTATATTTAAACCTATATATGATGTTAGTTTTTTTATTTTGTAAAATATAATAATTAAAAATTTTCAATGCAATATCCATATCAGTCTTCAAATACTGAGTGTGGATATTATATTATAAAATTTTTAAGGGACATCATTGATAGACGTGATAGAAATATCTCATATGCAAAAATGGTAAGTTTTTAAGCATTTGCTTATGTAAATACTTAACTAATTAATTGATATACTTATTAAATATTTTAATTAGACTAACTTTTTTTTTAATAAATATAGTTATTGGACATAGATACTTACACCCAATCGGATATTGATGAAGTTAGCAAAATGGTTAAACAATTTCTTTGGAGTGCTATATTAAAAAGTTGAACTTTGAAGATTTTTATACACATGAACATCATTGGATTTATATTGCTGAACTTATAGGATTGTGTATGATAATGTATATTTAAACTCATGTATTTTACATATAGAGTTCAATTATGACATTAATTTTTTTTTATTTTGTTCATCTTTTATTACTCTTTTGGATTGGATTATTTCGAATGTTTTCGAACATGAAAGAAGTAATAACGATGTCAATGAGAATGGTATCGAAGTGTATAACAAAAAAATTTTGGTTGCAAATTATGAAAATTGTATTGATGTATATGAAAGATGTGGACGAGATGAAAAATTTTATATATCCAGGTTTTAGATAATTTGAATGTAAAAATTTTGTATTTATTTTAAAATTAATAAAAAATACTAAAAATGAACTTTTTTTATAACAGTTCTATTAGAACTATCGTTAAAGATGGGGATGCCTTTAACGACAGTTCTAATAAAACTGTCATTAAAAGGGTTGCCTTTAATGACAGTTCTAATAGAACTGTCTATAAAAGCACCCCCTCTTTAACGACAGTTCTATTAAAACTGTCATTAAAAGTTAGAGCTTTTAATGACAGTTCTTGAATTGCTATTAAAACCTCTCCCCTTTAATAACATGAGCAAAGATGACAATTTTATAACTGTCATTAAAAGTTATTTTTAACTATCATTAAAGTTTTTATTTGTTGTAGTGGTTGTTCCAAACTAAAATTGTTTGTATTTAGGAAATAGAAATGTGGATGAATATCCTATCAAAGTTTCCAAAGTACAATATGCCTTATCATTTATAAATAATTATCATTTGTTAGCATTTTTATTGTTGTTTCTTGAAGACAATGTGGCGACTCTCACAACAAGGTTCAGGACTAACCTTGAAGAGAGAGAAATTTCTTTTTAGTTCAGATTGATAAATATTTGAAGTTAGTTTTTGTCAGCTTTTTGATAAAAATCAAAGAAAATAGGAGCCATCATCAAAATGTTTTTTTTTATGGTGTGATTGGCCACCAAAGATACTTTCACTTTTTCTAAGATTCTTTTGTAAAAGAACCAAAGAAAGGCAGAGGAACTAGAACCTTTAAAGCGATGATCTATCTTACCAAGAAATCTTTTTTTGAGAGTGAGTTACATGTAAGGAAGGATTAACACTCTCACAATGCCCTAGGATTGGTATTGATTAAATGAAAATTTATTCTATTGAGTGACTCGAAAGATGTTCAAAATTGATTCCTATACTCAAAAAATATAGAAAAATGATAAAGAATACATAACCATTATAAATAATTTCCCTTTTATGAATGATGAAAATTTCTAACTATGACTATTGTCATGTCTTAATCTTCAAAATGGTTTTATTTAAGACCAAGAGCATTGGTTGTTGCCTAATTCATTTTTATGTGTAGAAATCATGAAAATGTAAGCATAATAAAGCCAAACATAAATATAAAAAAAGTCAAAATACCAAGAAAATATCAAAGCAGGAAAAAAGTGAAAATGTTAATTGGTCAATCAATCTTATGCATAACCATACAAAGAAATTACAAGAATTGAACTTGACATGAGATTTTATACCCATTTCTTACTTTACAAACTTTACTGCCTATTGTTCCTTTGCTTAACCAAAAAAAAAAAAAGAAGTCTTAAGAAAAACCCTCAAGTGCTTAAGAGCTCACTTCAATGTTTACTATGTACTTATGCTTGCGTTTCTTTCGTAACGTTAAATCTCTAAGAATGTCAATGTTTTTAAAATTGAAACCCTTTTTTTCCTTAGATCTCAAGTCTATTTACAGCTAAATGTTTTTTTTATAGTATTTCGCCAAAAGTCTCAAAAATATGGTGCTCATAAGAGATCATGTGCGCTTGTCATTTCTCTATGATGCATTGGTGTATGATTCTTGTATCATGTGCACCATTTCTTAAATCATCCACAGTCTTCTCACTTTCTTTAATTTTTTTTTTTGAATACTATAGACCTTTCAATCTTTAAATCAACACTCATATTTCGAAAAAGAATGTAGAACTTGGCTTTAATTATCCTTCATAATGATTTATCCTCATCTCCAAGCTTTTGTACTTTCCTTAAGAAATCATTGGGATAATTCATATGATTGGGCTTCCTCCTCAGTCCTTTAGATCAAGGTATGATTAGGATTTTCCACTGTTTGGGTTTTACTTGTTATTGGTTAATGAAACAAATGGATTTCTTTGTTTTTATCATTGCGATCTATTCTTCATGTTGTTCGGGATTTAACATGGGTTCATCATTCATACTCAACTTTAATTGGAATTTTACTTGATTGAGTTTTCCTTTACTAACTCAGATTTTTACTAAGCAATCACAACGATTGTTCTTTCTAACACATTAATGGTTAATTACAGCTCATTATTGACTGACAACTTAAGGATTCAAAATCATTTTTAGATCATGCATCGCACCTTTTATTATGAAATTTTTGATTATTACTATTGTCATATCTTTGTTTTCATAATGATTTTGTTTAAGACCAGGAGCATCAGTTATTTCGTTTTCTTTGAATCTTAAAGAGATGTGTTGAAATAATTATGCTTTTTTGAAGTAATCAAAGTGTAATTAAGATGATACAATTTAGGTGGAAGACCAAAATATGAATATCATCATCACTCATTTCTAAGACAATATAGTTTTATTTAGAAACTTGTGAATGAACTACCATTCAACCCCAACATTATGAAATTTTCTTCTATAAAAAAATCATAGGAATGCGAATATAATAATAACATCAAACATAAATATATATATATATAAAGAAATACTTAAGAAAGGATCAAGACAGTAAGAAAGTGAAGATTTTTCCGCAAGAGGTCAATTTTATTCATAGAACTACTACAGAATTAGAAGAATTGAAACAAGAATGGCAATGAGACTTAAAAAATAAGATAACTTATGCCTTTTTTTCTATTTGATAGATCCCAATTCTTAGTATTCCTTTGCCAATATTAGAACTAAAATTGAAAACAACTCTTAGACGCTCAAGATTCACTCTATTAAAAGTTTGCAAAGTATTCTTAACCTATTTCTCTCTATGAATGTGAAAGTCTTTTTTGTTTTCTTTGATCTCAGGCCTGTTTATAATTGAATTCATTGGTAAAATCATGCAAAAAGTCCAAAAAATGTGGGATACTTAAAAGGGGACCATGTGCACCCACCATTTTTCTATGACGCACGTGTGTGCATTTCTTATATGTTTCACACATTTTCTTTAGTTATCTATGTCTTTCTAACGTCTTTTGGCTACTTTTAGAACATCCTAAATCTTTCATTTAAAAGCTAACATCCTTCTTCTAGCTACTGAGCTTGGCCGGAAAGATCCAAAATCATGATTCACCATTATCAGGCTCTCTATGCCATTTTTTCTTGAATCATTTGGATAATGTTCAAGATTGGGATTTCTTGCACCCTTTCTTAAGGTCAGGGATTATTAGAGTAGGGTTTTATTTGGATAATGTTCAAATCTTACTTGATCATTGTCTTTTCACTCGTAAATAAGCCAATCAAGATTAGTCTTCCCTTTAACATCAAGATGATAAATTTAGTTGCCTTTTGTGTTGTTTGAGATTTATCATGATCGAGTTTACAACTGTAACATCCTTAGTTTTGAATAAGAGTCTCCTTGATCAGGGCTTACTAAGGTTGAGATTTGTCAAGGCTGCTATTTATCAAGGTGAAGATTGTCACAACCAAGGTTTCAACCGGAGAGACCCGTAATGTGAGAAAAATATGGGGAGTCACCATTAAACTTTTTAGGTATGATTGGCACCACCTTAAATTAAAGCTAACTTTTTTATTAAAAAAAAAAGTGATTCTAGGTTCAAGAGTTATTTATGTTTGGGTAAGCATTAGCAACCCCAAAACATCAAAAAATTGGTACCATTTTTGACTTTTTTCTTGAAAAATAATTTTAAGGGGTATTTTGGTAAAAATACTTAAAATATTGTACTCACTCAATCTTAATGCACCAAAACATTTTTTTAAGGAGAAAAAAGTGGTTTGTAATTGCTCATCTTATTCTCCTGCAAAATAAGGGTTAAAAATTAGATATGTAGTATTTTCTATAAAAAAAACTTTATTATGAAAGCATTTCTATAACATGATGTAACTATAAACACTAGATAGATTAAAATATAAAACTTAATAAAAATCTAATGATATCTCAACTTAAGCAATTTTATTCAATAAATAAATAATTTACAGTAAATTCAAGAAGATAGTTTTAATACCTCTTGAAGTCCCTTATTTTTTTTTTGTAGATTTCATTCCTCAAAAAAGAAGTGAGTCCCACATTGAGAATTCAACAAAACTTCTACGTTCTCTTTTGAAAATCATATGGAACACAAATTGAGGGTCCACTATCTTCTACGTTCTCTCTTTTTGAGCACTTTTGTACACTTATTACAAGTGAGAAGTTTTGTATTTATGTATATATAGCGAAAAGATTAAGACGTGTGATGTAAAAGAAAACTTCTTTAGTTTTGTAAACCAACTTACTTGTACAATGTATGAATGTTGATTTCCTTTATATGAAACATATTTTAAATATCACATATTTGTGATATTTAAATATTATAAAAAATTGATCATATATTTTTATTGTTAGGATATGATAAAGGGAAATTGAGTTTTTAAAGAAAAATCAAGTAGGTGGCCTCTTGGACGAGTGAGGTAGAGTTTCACAAACCCGAGAAAACCCTTATTTAAGGTCTTCCCAAAATTTTCAATACTCTTCCTCTATGCTTATAAGAACCCAATGAATTTAAAGTGTTTGAGTTTACTTTACAGAGGAAAGTCATGATTTTGATATTGTAGGATTTGAAAAAAAATATAAAAATATTTAATGAAGATTTAGAGAGTCTCCTTACTCAATTTACTTTTTATGTAGGACATCTTAGACAGGGAAGGGTTTTCAAAAACATTCTCAGATGAGCTGGAAAAAGGGTCTTCCTAAGGATGTAAAGTAAATATTAAGACATTAAAGTCTGATATAAAAAAGAAATTCACTTAATTGCTCAATAAGGGAGTCTCCACAGATTAGTGCTCTATTTTGGACACTCTTCCTCAAATAAGTGGAGTCTATCAAAAGCCTAAGAAAGAGTTGAAAATCTTCTAAAAGGAGTTAAAGAGTTGTTCTTAAATGATGTAGGATAAATGTTATTAGGTTAGAACCATCTAAAATATTGTATATATTTCTCCATTCATCTTTTTAGAAAACAATCTCCTACTAAAAATAAGAAAAAGATAGTGCAAAAGAGAAAAGTCATTTTGTTCATATTCAAAAAGTTGAATTACAATACGTTTGAAACAAAAAGAAAAGAAGAAAATACATTTAAGAAACTTATTCTTCAAAATCAATAGAGTCTTTGTTCAGCTCTTGAAAAATTTGACTCACTTAATTAGGAGAGATGAACATTAGACTTCTAATACACTCAAGCACTACTAGAGCAGCTTGAGAGGTTGAAAGTATTCTAAGTTATGTGGTGATGAAGCCTAAGTTATTGTTGGGATATTCTTTTAACACTTTCACTTTTGTATCCTTTCTTACCTCTTAGAACACCTTAGCATACTCTTCTAATATTATTTTATTCATTTCATCACTTTCTTTGAAAGCTACTATACCTTCTTCTTTTGTAATGACTAATTACTCTAACTGTTATTTCTTTACCTTCTCTTATTGGAGCTGAAAATCAAATTTTATCCTCTCCATCTCTATCTTAGTTACAAGGTTTATTATTGTGCTTGATTTTTTTACTGCTTAAGGGAGGAGTTTTTAGCTGCCAATTCAGCTTCCTTCTTCCTAGCTTCCTTCAAAGCCTTCACAACCTCGTTAAATATAGATTCAGTTTGGCTTTACATCTTGTATTCCTCTACTGCCAAAGACTCATGAATGACTTATAATAAAGAGTCAACCATAAAAAGAAAATATAAAAAATGAGTTAGCTCAATTCATACCTCATTAAGCATTGCAAAAATCTTCTCCAGGTATTGCCTCTTCTTTTGTGGTAAAGCTAAGAATGTGGAGGCTTGTAACAATACCTCTTGCATAAAACTCCTAATCTTTGAATTTGAGGAGTGGTGACCATTGAAGACTCTTACTGAAAGGGGAAGTCTATAAAGGTTACCATGTAGGTAGCACACTCCACTAAGAGCTTGCTTTCTATAGAAGAAGTGCGACTATGTTACCTTTTTTAGAAGATGAGCTAAGAGGTGTCTTTTTAGCCACTTTAGCTACCTTTTAAAGCTCCTCGTACTCATTTGAAGCATTATTAGAAAATGGTCAGTAATAAAAAAAAAGGTTATTGACAGTCTTCCAAAAGCGTAAAAACATAATTTAAAAGGAAATAGCCCACTTGTTGCTAGTGGAGACTCGGGATCATCTACAATGAGATGTTGAAAGGTTTTTTTTTCTAAGATTTCTTCTTAGGAAATGAGAGACTAAAAGTAAAAGAGGATGATTTTTCAGGTTTTATGCTAAGAAAGAGTCTACCTTTAAAAGGAGATTAGGTAAACGGTAAAAGACTCTCAAGGAAGTGGAATTGGAATAGGCTTTTTATCTATTAGATTGGAATAAAATTTAGCAATCCAAGACTTAGTGAAAAAGGAAGACATGGGTAGAGTTTTCTTGTTGTTTGTTAAAGGTTGTCTAGCAATAGTAAAAGACTCGCAGATAAGGATACTAGTGTTATAATCTTGGTTTAGGTGAGCCTATATTTTAACCTTAAAGGGAATTACAATCTAGAACACCCAAAAATAGGCAGGTCTCCAATTTTTGATAACTTTAGGAAGGTCTCTTAGAGGAGAAGTACTAAATTTCAAAAAATAACCTATGTCACTTTATTGTTGCTTTAGTTTAAAGAGCCTAAAAAAAATAGAGGAGATAAAGTTGTAATCCTTAAGTCTAAGCAATTAGCACAAAAGCTACTTGGATCCTCCAAAAGCTAGGGACTAGCTAGGATGAGGATAATTTATAACTTAAGTATATCACCTTGAAAAGTGTGTTTAAAGGGAGCCTTAAACCCCCTTTGAGGCATTCCTTAAACACATAAAGGGCACCTGATCTATCTGACTAGGACCTCTCATTAAGTGAAGGCATTAGCATGCCCACTGAGGTCAAGATCTTATATGACTTCCTAATTCTAGCTAGATCCCTAGTTATGATTGTAGAAGGGCTTATGAATTCTATTGTAAGAGATCTAAAGGAAAAGAAAAAAGAAAGCATAGAATGAATTTACCTTAGAGAAAAGAAAGTAGTAGGAGACCTTATTGGTAATGGAAGATTCTTCTCTAAAGGGAATTTGATGAACTTAAAAGGAAACTGTAAGAAAGACTCAAAAAAAGGAAGAAACTTTTTAAAGACAGCACTTTAAATTTTAGCCATTGAGGAAGAGCTATTACAAAGAAGCAGACCCTTCAAAAACGACACCACTAATGTGGCAAGGTGAGTTAACATGGCACGACATTACTAAAGAACCACTATTAACATGGAGTAAAGTGTTGACATTACACATTGTTAGTTAAGTCATTGTTATTGATAAGGCAATATAGTCATTAACAGTATAAAAATGTTGATGATGTGACATAAAGATCTAAGTGGTAAAATGTTAAAAGGGCCAGGCTAATGACATGGTAAAGTTAAGCATTATTTGTTTAGTTGGTTTATTAGTTGACGTGGCAGGACGTCATTGGGCATCACTACTAAACAAGCTCAAGAAGGTAACAAGCAGAGTTGAAATGACATGGCAGACGATGCTAGCTTAACAACATTTGATTGAAGGCTGGCTTAATAACATTTGATTGCAGGCAGACTTACCTAGTTAATAGAAGATTTTTACTAGGCAAGTGGAGCTATTGACGTGGTAGTCTGCCTGAATAAGGCATGCTTAGAAAAATTTGCAGCGTCCCTTCTATTAATCCTTTATTTGATTTATGAAAATTCAAGCTAGAAATCATGCAGAAGAGAATGAAACCTAAAAATAAACTAAAAATTAGAGCCAAATTTAAAGATTAAACCGTGAATTTGAAGGAACAGGATGACGCAGCAAAGGCTAGCATGGCCGACTTGTTTTTAGGTCATCTAGATGATGATAAGGATAATTCAGGGAGCTATCCTGCCTAGCCAAGACTAAAGAATGTCAAAATCATGTCAAAATTGATAAGAATGCTATAAAAGAGTCTTACTTTTGTTCAGCAGACCATTCATAGGTAGGCTTTGCTAAGTTTGTAGGTGCTACTGGGCCTATTGCACCCACCCATCATTTGATACTAACTTATGCTATTGAATTCCTATAAATAGGTGTAGCATTTCCAATTGCAAATAGACACAAACGCTTGCATACTCACTTGCATGCTTTTCACACTACTAAGATTCACATAGCAAACAAGAGCTTTCTGTCTCTAAAAGATTTCTCTTTGTATTTTTCATAGTGTCCATTGAGATTTTCATTTATTTTTAAATTAATTTCTTTTGAAATTTTATATTTGTTCAAAAAATTTTTTGAAGAAGAAAGGAATACTGCAAAGAATGTAAGGAACTTCAAGAGGTATTTAATCCTAATCTTGTATTCTTTTAACTATAGTATAGTAATTTCTTGAATGAAATTACTTAAGCTGAGTTAATTATCAGTAGAAATCTTCTTAATATATTTTGATCTATTTACGTTTTAAACATATAGTAAAGTGATGTTATGAAAAAGATACCTTTATAATTTTACTAGGATATTCTTTATAAAATTTAATTTTTTATAACAAAGTATTAATATATATATTTAAAATTCCTTAAGTTGGAGAAGAAAAAAGGTGAGCAAGTGCATACCCGTTTTCTTCTCTTTAAAATAAATGTTTTAGTATATCGAGATAGAGTAAGTATGAAGTTTTTGAGTACTCGATCAAAATATTGCTAAGATTAATTTCTTTTTAAAAAGAGATAAGAATGAATCTAATTTTTGGGCATTTTAGAGATACTAATCCTTTCCCAAGCATAACTAAATCTCGGACCCATAATCTCTTTTTTTTTTTTTTTTTACTAGTTGGTTTTAGTGTAGGATGATGGCCAATCTCACTTGAAAGATTGGTTGAAACTCTTAACCTTTTCTCATGTTGCGGATTTTCCTAGTTGAAATCTTAATTGTGACAATACTTACTCAAAGTCAAAAGACTGACAAACTAATTTTAGGCATGCAAAATAAGACAAGTATTAAGGCTTAAAAACACCCATGCATATGCACTTACCAAACTCTTCTTTATTAGTGGCTCAGTTTAGGATAAAATTTTTTGGGAAGTCTTGGAACAACACTTTCAGATAAAGCACACAACTAGAGTTTCCTTGGCACATTAGCCACAACTACAAGTACAACTACGATTATAGCTCATGATACCACCTTGGAGATGCTGTAGGTCTTGAGGTTAGCTGGCCATAATCATGACAACCTATTTGAAGCTATCTTTGACCTTATAAGTTCATCATGTTACAACTTATTTAATAGTAAGTTAAACAAGTAACAACCAATCTCAAAGGATAATCGAGCCATCATTCTCGGGTAAGATTGACATGGTAAGGTTAGCACATTGAATGCTAATCTTGACCTTTAAATTAATGACCTTTAAGTGAATCTAATACGAATAATTAGGATAATAAAGCAATAAATCACAAAATGATGACAAAAATATTAAGCAGACAATTTAGAAGCAATAGCTAAGTAAACTGTCAAAGAAGAAATTACTTAACAAAATACTATTATTTTAATAAAAATTATTCACATGACAACTAAAAATTATAAGAACACAAACATAAAATCTAGGAATTATGTCACATTTGAACTTTGACAAAAGATGCAGAAGCTATGAAAAATTTAAACAATAATCATTTGTTGAGTTACAAATGAGCCTTTTAACCATGCCTTAGATTATCGACATACTTATTGGTAATAAGCTTGGTAATTAGGAGATTGTCATTAGCATAAATTTAGAGCCGTATAATTCTTCATGGGAATGGGAGCCAACCCTTCCAAGATGTGGGCACTATGATCCATAAAGCCTTTTTCCTTTACGATGCTTTTGGCCAAGCTCCCACAAAATTTTCTTTTTTTGAAGTGCAGTAAGGGCAATATTGGTAAGGCTCCCCGATGCAATATTCTTTCGTGATACCACCACTAATAATAATAATAATAACAACAACAATAACAATAATAATTATAATAACAACAATAACAATAACAATAACAATAATAATGACAACGACAACAACAACAATAATAAAAATAATAGTTGTAATAATAATAATAGTAAGAATAATAATAATAACAAAAACAATAATAATAATAACAAAAATAATAATAATAACAATAACGACAACAATAATAATAACAATAACAACAATGATAATAACAATAACAATAACAATAACAACAACTTAGTCATTATGAAACTTTTCCTCTTTGTCACGTTATCAATGCCTACCTTTTTAACATTATGCTTAGACTAACTAAAAAGCCCTAATGATTATAAGTTACTATTAAAAATTATAGTCTAAATCGTTGTAGCTTTCATTGAAAACTAAGAAAGCTTCACTAATCAAAATAGGGCCCTCAACTTAAAAGCTTTGAGCCTTTCGGACTAACCTCCTAGTAGAGAGACCTTTAAGCTTTTAGTCATGTTTTTTGGAAGGGGGGAGGGGAATTCTTAGAAGGGCCTTCCTATTGAGAGCCTTACGTTTTCTTCTAGGCCTTTATGAAGTAAAAATCAGAAGTTTTTTTTTTTTTTTTTACGCTTTCTAATAGGGAGGCTTGCTTTATGTTTTGAGAGCTAGGGGTAAACCTCACACATTATCTTATTGGTAAGGTAAGTAGCCACCTCTTACTCCTTTGATTGTTTTTAAAAAAAAAAAACTATCTAATAAACCCTTAGAGTCTCCAGATGAAGCAATCATTGCTAAATTATAAGAAGGAGGTTGTTCCTACACTCTATAAAAGGATAATAAGTTGTTCCACTTAGCCTAGAAAAACCCTTTCTTTAGCCAATTTTTGAAGTGGGGATACCTTTAGGCCCAAAAATACTAGTGTGAGGGTCAATATACCAATGGTGAAATTTGCCCACTTTTTCTATAGTTTCCTTAAGGAAGAAAAATGGAAGAGCACCATTAAAGAGTAACGATCAAGCTCGCACTCTAGAAGCACAACCATATTGCAACAAGGTATCGCCATGAGTTTGGCATCATCTAGGTATGGAAAATTTTCAACTCTTCATATAAATACAATGGGAAGCTACGAATAAGAAGCCTTAGCACTTCTTTCAAAGCCTCTTCAAGTACACATAAGTATTTGACCCTAAGGATCCGTGACCTATCTAAAGGACGAGCTATAACTAAGGTTGCGGAGTCGAGATCCTAACCAATTTATGCTCATCTATCAGAAAAAATTGCTCTCTTATAATTCCAACTTATCTTGATTGCCTTTTCAACTCCTATTCTCTTTTTGAGTCATGACCAAATGAAAAGAAACATAAGAACAACCTAGAAAAACAATAAGAACAACTAAGGGTACAAAATGCACTTATAAGCTATTGAAATGTGAAATTGAGTGGATAAGAACTCAAAGAAAATAAAATATCACCAAAGATTCAAAAGCACAAGCTCAAAGCTAAAAACTATAGTAGGATTAAAGAGAGGTAGCAAGAAGAACAAGTGAGAAAGCCAAAGACATGAAATGACATGTAAATGATGTTATTTCCCCATAAGGTACTTGATCTAACATCATTAATAAGCATTAGACACATTGCGAACTATTTTTGAAGGAGTGCAAGGTAGAATGTTAAATATAAACGATGATGTTTCAAGCAAGCAAGCCAAAAGTTAGCAAATTGTGCATCTTTTTCATCAGTCTAAGAATGTTGTCATGACTACTAGGAGTTCCAATAAAACACTTTAAAATACTTTAAATCGTAGTTGGGGACCTTATCAGCATCATAAAATTGAACTCTATTTTAAACTTCTTAAAAGGGATGTAAGTGATATAGCACTACCAGCTAGATCAATAAGAAAGCCTATGTTATCCTGATTGAAACAAACCAACTAAAGACAACACGTGGAGCCTTATGTCATGGCTCAACGTGTGTGCTTGGATTAAGCTAACTCATCTCAGATTTTATTTGATCCTTATGTCAACTTAGCCCATATTTAATGGACCTATATCTTGGTAGTTCTCATATCCTACTCTGGATCCCTATGATCTCCATCACGATGATAATTTCTACAAACAAAAAACTCCAAAAATTATGTAACTACACTTCAAAAATACGCTCCCATCAAGCCTATTTTCTCTCTAATAAGGCTTATAAAAAGTGCATATGTTTTTCATTTATACTTTTTTAGAGCTATTTTTTTACATTTTCTTAGTGCATATATAAGATTTTCTCTTCATTTGATTATTAAATATTGACTATAACTCACATTCACCCCAAACTTTAGACTTAACTTAGAAAAGTCAAACTCAATTTTTAAACGATAATATGTACACATCAAACACTATTAATTTTATTGCACAAGATTTAAATTACTCTATCTCAATCGTTTTAACAATTTTTTTAATAATTAAACTTTTTACTTACAACAAAATCTTGTATAATAATTTTTTAATTGCAATAGTTAAGTCAATCCTCATTATGATCAAAGTCATGGCAAAACAGTGTAAAGAAAAGTTTGGCATTGGAAAAAGTTAAAAAATTAAAAAAGAAAAGCTAAAAAGCTAATTTGGTTAAACATTTTCATTTTTGAGGAAATTGTCAAAATTGGCATCCCGCCATTTATTTTTTACAAAAAAAAAACTTCTCTTAGTAAGTTAGTTTTTTTTAGCACTTACATGTATCAGAGGGACAAAAATACCCTCACAAAAGACAATGATACCCTCAAACTTAAAATAAATAACCCAAAATTTGAGGAGATTTGTCTGAATACTCTCTTTTTGAGGTTTCTCTCTCTTCGAGCTATATCTTTATTCGTTCTTTATTTTAGTTTTATCATTTCGGATTTTGTATCCAAAATTCAAAGAAGGAATCGAAGGTAGTCATTGATATTTTTGCCTAATTGTCTTGAACAGAGAAGGAAGCTCGTGTTTTTCACAGCATATTTCTCAAGCTCGGGTTTTTCACTACATATTTGTCTTCAAAATCAGAACGTACTCGAATGGGTGAAAAGGGTGACAGGTATACCTATGAACAACAATGTAGCTTAATTTGGTGCCCTCCGTTACATATGTGAATACATATGTTTGAAAATCTTGCCTTATTTGGTTTACCGTAACATCATTATGAAATTCTCACCTTATCTTCTAAAATCGTGCCTTATTTGGTCTATCGTAACATCATTATGAAATTCGTACCTTATATTTTATAATCGTACCTTATTTGGCCAATCGTGACATCATTATGAAATTTGTATCTTTTTTTTTTAAAATCGTGACAAGTTATAAAATCGTGCTCTTAAAATCGTAACAAGTTCATGTAATCGTGGTAGTATGAAATGTTTTCTTCGGCATTGCAGAATGCGGATAATTGTAACTTGGAATGGTGAGTGGTCTGAGTCCAGTGGTAGTTTTAAGTATATTGGCAGAGATATCAAAACTAAAGGGTTTGTTGTTCAGAAGGGTTTGACATATATGCAGTTGTTGGATTTGGTTAAATCTTGTGTGGATGCTAATTTCTCTAATACTGATGTTGTACTACATACTATTGTAAGTTCTGAAAAAACTGCTGTCAAAATTGAGTTAGTGAATGACGATGATGTTGAGTTTATGTTGTACGATACCAGTATAGTTCCCCGTGTGATTGTTGATATAGTGGAGAGAAATTTTATTGAGAATAGACAAAGTTTATCTGAAGGACGAATCAATCCTTTTAATTCTTGTTCTGGGAGTAATCCAACTATTGAATTAGATGTTGATGCCATCGAACCATTCTTTCATAGTGAGACTCCCCTTGACACTCAGAATAACGATGAGATTCAAACAAATGAGAGCAACTTGAATGAGCGGATGGACTATGATATTGGGTGTGAAGACCCAATCAGAGAAACTCAACCTAGTGAACCTACCAGTGAAGATCATTGTGAGCCTATTCTAGAAGCAGAGCCCGACAATGAAGAATTGAATAAGAATTTACATCTTGTCCCACCTTATGTCCCAGTTACATGCCCGAAAGTACATAATAATTCAAATTCAACCGGTAGTGTTGTCAGACAGTATAGTGTGTTGGGTGCTGAATTATACGGTCTTGCGTCAACTTTTACTATGGAATCAGTGACTCCAATTGACACCCTTGCTAGAGGTCAGTTTTTTCCAAACAAAAAAGAGCTGAAATGATTTTTGGGTGTGCATGCTTTAACTGAGAACTTTGAATTTAGAGTCGTTAGGTCTAACAAATCATTATTTGAGATTGCTTGTAGAGAAAAAAATTGTGCATAGAAGATTCGTGCTGTGAGAGTTGCACAAGGGCAATTCTTCCAAATTAGAAGGTGTGATTTGACACACACTTGTATAGTTGAAAAGTTGCATCGACGGCATCGACAAGCAAGTTCTACCGTTATCGGTGAAATTATGGCTCAAAGGTTGTCTACTAATGCAAGAATCATCAAGCCGAAAGACATCATGAGTGATATGAAAGAACTTTTTGGTATACAAATTTTATATAGCAAAGCTTGGAAGGCTAAAGAGTATGCATTGTCCCTTACATATGGTGACCCAACTGAGTCATATCAACAATTGCCATCATACTGTCACATGTTGCAAATAATTAATCCAGGAACTAGGGCTCACATATGCATTGAAGATGGAACTAATCGATTTAAATATTTCTTTGTAGCTCTTGGACAATCGTTGAGGGGATTTCATTCAGTAATCAGACCGATCATTGCTATCGATGCTACTCACCTAAAAGGAAGGTTCCACGGTGTAATGTTTGTAGCAGCGTGCAAAGATGAAAATGAACAGATATATCCACTAGCATTTGGTTATGGTGACTCTGAGAACTATGAAGCATGGGATTGGTTCTTATGACAGCTAAAAGAAGCTATAGGTTTGGTTGAGGACTTGGTTATTATATCAGATCGTCATGCTAGTATTGCAAATGCCATCGCAAAGGTCTTTCCTAATTCTTGTCATGGTTTATGTTCGTGGCATATGGCCCAAAATATAAAGAATAAATTCAAGAAGGCAGATATATCTAAGATATTTTATAGTGCAGCTAGGGCATATCGAGAATCTGAATTTAATAAATTGATGACTGAGTTACAGGCTAATCACCCTAAAGTCTTTGAATATATCATGAAAGAAGATCCAAGAAAATGGTCATGTGTGTATTGTCCCCGAAGACGATATCAACTCATGATTACTAATATAGCCGAGAGCTTGAATTCGTGTCTTCGATTTGCTCGCGAGTTGCCTGTGACGGCTCTATTAGAATTCATTCGAGACATGATGCAACGTTGGTTTTTTGATCGACTTGAGAAAGCTAAGGTTTGGAGGCCACAACTAACAGAATGGGTTCACTTGTTGATAACTGAGAGACAAAAAGTTTCTTTACAAATGATAGCTTCCAATGTTGATTGGAATGTATTTCTAGTTAGGCACAAGGGTAAAGAGACAATTGTGAATCTTATTGAACGTACTTGTACTTGTAAGGAATTTCAAGCTGATCTTTTGCCATGTGCACATGCACTAGCAGCTTTCAGGTGGCATTAATTGTATTGTTTTATTGGTAATATTCTTCTATTCTTCTTATTCTTATTATTAATTGTGATTTCTTAAGTTAACTTTACATATTGTGTATTTTTTACAGGGAACGTAATATTGACTTCATAACTCTTTGCTCTAACTACTACAAACAGGATCAACTAGTAGCAGCTTACGCTGAGCCGATATATCCAGTTGGTGATAAGTCTGATTGGGATGTACCTGAAGAAGTTAAAAGAGTTGTGGTATTACCACCAAATAATGGTAAGTCAGTAGGACGCCCGAGAAAACGGAGAATACCCTCTGGTGGGGAGAAGACGTGCAAAAAGAAGTGCTCCAAATGTATGCAATATGGACACAATCGATTGACTTGCTTTAATCCACAGTATTATGATAGAGTTAGCCACTCTCGATCGTCTAATGTGCCTGATCAATTGCGTCGTAAATGTCGTAACTGTGGTGGAATCGGGCATAATTCACAAACTTGTGTAATGCCTCCCATTTCAAATTTACTAAATGATGATACAATTGACTTATGATAATCATGATATTTGTATTGTATTGTTGATTTTAAACTTATTTTTTATAAGTTATTTGTATATAAGTTGCAACTTTTAAGTTATTATATGGTCTTAATTGTCATTGCATGTCAATTCTCGTCTTTACCCTTAATTAATTTTTTTCATTATTTTGCAATGTCAATATTTAATCGTACATTAAATTCGTGCCTTTAAAATCAAAACGTACCTTAACTTCGTACCTTAAATATACATTCGTACCATTAATTTTTTTCATTATTTTGCAATGTCAATATTTAATCGTACATTAAATTCGTGCCTTTAAAATCAAAACGTACCTTAACTTCGTACTTTAAATATACATTCGTACCATTAATTTTTCCCATTATTTTGCAATGTCAATAGTTAATCGTACACTAAATTCGTGCCTTTAAAATCAAAACGTACCTTAACTTTGTACCTTAAATATACATTCGTACCATTATTTTTTCCTTCATTTCGCACTGTCAATAGTTAATCGTGCACTAAAATCGTTCCTTTAATAGTTAATCGTGCCTTTAATTCGTGCCTTAGATTTAAATTCGTACAATTAATTTGTATATAAAATAGCATTTCATACAATTACTTAGTGAATTCAATTCTATTTCGTACCATTAGTTCGTTCCTTCAATACAAATCGTGCCTTTATATTGATTTCGTACCTTTGATTCACAATAGTAAATTCTAAGTACTGGTATGAATTATATAATGAGACAGACAGAAAATGTAATAAATTTTATTTTTATTGACAAAAATAATAGTATATACAATTTTCAAATGTATGTACAGAAATAATACATTGTATAAAAAGAATAAAAAATAACAAATTATGAACTATCATCTACAGTTGAATTGGCAAATATATGGATTGCCATGTGAGTTCGTATCTTTGGCATATCTTTATCTCTATACTTCAAGCGTTTGTTCAGAAGTAAGTGCTCAATTATGTACAGCATATGAGGTCCGCAATTGCCACTGAAAAAAATAGAAATTAATTAAAAAAACAGAAATAAAACATAAAAAGACAATAACAACAACTTGTTAAAACAAAATACTTACCTTTTTCTCTATTGAGGGACCTTGTTCTTTGGCTCTAGTGTGCACGAGAGTGGAATATTCGGCTCCTTGACATTTGGTTTATGCTTGAAATATCCCCCACTGTCCATATAACTGGGTAGCATAAATCTCAGCGGGTTTTGTTGCCGAATACGCACCTCAGTTGGTATTTCTTGCCGAGATGAGTCAAAAATTCTTAAGGAGAACTTCTGCAGATCTACCATAACCAGCAGCCAATGAGATCCCCCAACATGGCATGGAACCATCAGCTGCATTGAAAAATATTGTTTACATGTCAATAATGAGTTCACATAATATTGCAACACTATAGTTAAAGGAAATGAAAATATTAATCACCTTATTCACAGTGTGCCAAGATGGACACTGGGGACAAAATTTGCCTCTCACACGATCTAGGAAGTCTGCTTCCTATTTATGTGCTTCAAAATTGGCGTGTGGAGGAGGACAATCAGCATCTGGATCACTTTGATATTCACTGTAAATATAAAAAAATGCTGTCTGCAAATTTGAACAAAAAAAGTCAATAAAGAAATTATAATAATCGAAAATCATCCAATCACTTAATGACCAAATAAACTTACATAGAGCCATGGATCACATATGCAGACATCTTGTGCATATTGTCCAAGAAGTTCCTTCTGCCTCCTTCGAAGGAGACTAAGGTATGCTTCAATATGCTGATCGAGACACAAAAGAACAAATATTATACTGTTAAATCATTGTACGAAATGAATGCATAAATGTTAATTCTAGGTATGAATGTAAAGAACATAGTAAAATGACCAACTTACCGAGTCATCAACCCACTCATCATTGTCTTTCAATGCTTTGAACCATTCCACACTGACTGAATGACCAATACCTACATCACGGCTGTAGAAAATGAAAACAATGTGTTAGAACAAAGTACAAAATATTGATAATTCAGTATAATGGTCCCTCAAAAATAAAGAACTTACTATAATTGGCCATTCATGAACTCGTTGAATGCAATGAGGATTCTGTCGCTGAATTTGGACTTTGCACTCACCATGTGAGGGTACTTGGCTTTCTTAGACCCAATGTTGAGGTCGACATATGGGTTGCACAGTTGTCTTGACCGTTTACGAGTCCTAACAACTGGCAGCTCACTGTCGGTTGCCTCAACTGGGACAATAGCCAAGTCCCCCACTTCCTCATTGCATGGACCTGTTGCAGTGGCCATTTCCTCATCTGTTGGCACTGCAGCAGCCACTTCCTCGGTGATTGGCCTTGCAGTGGCTTCTTGTTCAGGCAACTGCCCTGCAGGAGCCAACACCTTCGCGGTTGAGTCTTCAGACTTTTCAGGTTACTCAATGATGGGATTAACACCCTGAGAAAAAGGAAAACAATTACAGATGTTATTTTATGTCACAAGATGCAACAAATTTGAAATTATGATAGGATATAGATACAAATTACTTACATCATTAGGAACTGGATCTGACATTGTGCGGGAAGGATCTTGGCCACCATATCTTGCTCCTTGCAGAGACAGCTCGATGGACTTCAAGAGGGCCATTTGCTCCTGATGGCGTCTTTCATTTTCGAAATCCATTTGGTTTATCTTCACCTCGAGGAGATCTAATTTTGCCTCCACAGCAGCGAGGCAAAGGTAAACATCTGGATCATTTGCAGTTCTTTCAACGCCAGGTGCCTCCCTCTCAACTTCATCCTCCCGCACCTATGGCTCCACACTCCTCTACCCAGCTAACTCTCTTCTATCACTAGCGACTTCATCAGATTCATCATCCCTCTGTCACTCGGCAAGAAGAAAGCCAACTCGACGCTACAAGTAACAAAAGTTGTTGATTATAGAATGCAATAACAAAACTTATATAATATATGAAGAGTACATACCTTGTATTGCTTTCACAAAGAAGATGGCAAATTTGTGGAGTTCTTCCCGTTGGGACCCTCCACTGTGTCATCCCCACTAGATCGTGTAGCAGGCAATGGGACAATGGTGTCCTCAACTCCAATGAAGTAAGGGGCTTGGCGCTCAGCAGTTGTTGGAACCAACTTTTGCTTAGCCTCCATCTGAAAATACGAAATGATAGTCAATATAGGTACGAAATAAAGGTACGAAATTAATAAAAAAGGTACGAAATGGTCAATATAGGTACAAAATAAAGGTACGAAATTAATAAAAAAGGTACAAAATTATCAATATAGGTACGAAATTAGAAATAAAGGAACGAAATGAATAATATAGGTATGAAATAAACAATATAGGTACGAAATTAACATGAAGACATGAAATTAGAAACTTAGGTACGAATTAACATGAAGAAACGAAATGAACAATATTGCTTACAGTGTTTGTGAATATCTTCTTGCAATCTGCGTTATGTGACTTTCGATGGAACCTCCATCAGCAAATCCGTGGCAATGGTAGGTTAGAGCTCGACAACCTACTACCATGCATGTTGGTAGCAGGAATCACCTCGAACGCAAAGATTTATAGAAAAAGGAAATCAAGTTATGCTTCATGAAGATAAAATTAAATTAAATCCATTGAAATAAAAAATAAAAATAAAAATTAATAAAGAAGTTTGATCCTTACTTGCAGTGCCCATACAAAGCCATAGGCATTGTAGTTCATCTTACTTGAATCCATTGCTCGATTAGCAACTGCCTTCTTGAAATGCAGCAATGAGTTGTAGTAGACCCATGTGCCCCACGGAAAGCTATCAAATGCTTCTATATTGTCCACCAGGTGAAATTACCAGTTGGAGACATGCTGGCGCTCGTCATGGCCTTTGATGAAGCCATTTAACAGATAAAGCAACGCCAACTTCACTTTGTCATCTTCATCTTCAAAGTCCCCTTCCAGCAGCCTGGTCTTGATGCAACTTCCACTGATCTTATCCCTTCCTCCGAAGTATTTAGCATGGATTCCAGACGGATTAGCTGCAATGATGTCTGTGTCCGGTAGCTCGCCAAACTTCAAGCCAGTGATTAGGCAGAATTCTAGTTTGCTGAAACGAACCTCATTCTGCCCAAGTCTGAACCACATTTCGTCCTCGCGGTTTTGTTGAATCTCCCGAAGTAGAAGATTGTGGACTATAATCCCAGAGAAGTTGAAATCTGTGTGCACATGTAGAAAATGCCTCAGACAGGTCCTTTCAAACTTCTCCTTCTGAGAGTCATCTAAAATTTGCTTCAAAGTGGGGATGACATCGTTGTCGCAGTGTTTCATTAGCTTCCCAGTCTTTCAGGACTCTTTAGGGATCACATAGGGCTTATGAGAAGTAGAGCTGGTTGCCATCTGCAATTGATCAAAAAACATGTCAAAATGCGAGCAAACAGTATACGATTTTTGAAAACTTGGTACGATTACTGGGTACGATTTATAAAACTTGGTATGATTTTGAAGAATTGAGTACGATTACTTGGTACAATTTATAAAACTTGGTACGATTTTGAAGAATTGGGTACAATTACTTGGTACGATTTATAAAACTTGGTACGATTTTGAAGAATTGGGTATGATTACTTGGTACGATTTATAAAACTAAGTACGATTTTTAAAATTAGTTGCATTTTGACCTAACATAATACGAATATAACGAACAGATGCACATAGATGCACCTAAAGTAAGAAATTGGTGCACACAGTCACCGAAGATTGAAAATAGGTAATATACCCAAACCAGTTTTTTTATTTTAATGTATCAAAAGAAAAATTAAAAAATGCACAGCAACATGAGGGGAGAATTTTCACTCGTGGGTATTCAACAGAAAGGAATGAAGAATTTAAGCTAAGTGATGAAGTTAAAACCATACCGCTATTGATTTCGGAGTTCTTCAGTAGCTTGTGGATAATCTTCAAAGGTCGGTTTACAATGAAAGCGAAGAAATAAACAAACATCGAATGCAGAAAGACGAAGCTAAGTGATGAAGTTTACCGCCACAGATAGAAGAGAGGGAAAGAGAGACGTTTCAGATGTTTGACTTTTGGGATTCTATATTTGGACAAATAAATAATTGCACATGTTACCAAAAGGTAATTTTGTCTTAAAGTGTCTAAAAAGTGCTAAAAATATATACATTACTAATGTTGGTTATTTACACAAATACCCTTATACGGACGATTACAAACACAAATTCTCCTTCATTTTTTACACGGGTATTAATAAGTAAACTGCCCCGGATATATTGCCATGCATGCAAGCGTCACCGACACCAATGGCCAGGCCGAATCCATCCGGCCCAACATGGTCGCAATACTACATGTTTGGAATTTCCAAATTGGAAATGGCATAGAAGTATCGCAGCCCTTCACTGCCAGGGAAGAGACCATGAAAAACAAAAAACCAAAAGCTTTTCTTATATATTAAGTAACCTCTTAGTACTTATAAATCATTTACCAGCACTGCCTGCCGTACTTCTAATACCGAAATCTCACTTTATTTATATTTTGATTGTTGATTTCCTCTTTCATTTTCCTGCAAAATTCAACATTTCCAGGCCGCTAACAGGCAACCATGTGGGTGGAGATTGTCTGCGGTCTGGTCATCTACAAGTTGTTTAGGCGTTTTTTCTACGACGAGGACATTTTAGACGTCGAAACCTCTGATTCTAACGCTCTATTCTCTGTGGCGAATAGGTAGTTTTTTTTTTTAATGGTTAATCAAGTTTACTCATTTTGGTCGCTGAAATTGTTATCCTAGATTGGGTGTCTTTGGTCTTGTTGGCTGCCCCGAAAAGTTGAGATGAGAAACTAAATGTCTAATGATGTCGTGCTTATTCTGTTCTTCCCCCTTATTTCTTCTTACTGTTTGACCACTGATAATAGCCTAGCGCTTGCTCGTTAATCCTCATTATACTACTTTTCATTTGTTTTCTCCCTTTCTCTTTTCTTCTCTTTTTTTCTTTTAATACTATTAGTTTGAATGATGAGTCTTCTTAAATTTATTAAGAATTCAGTGATTTGGTTGATTAAGGATGAAATGTGACAGTCCCGACAGGATAAAAACTACATACAAGTGAACATTTGAAGTGTTTAGCTCCCTTCTAATTGTTTGGGACATGACCAAAGTGAAGCCTACTTAGATTATGAATTTGGCCGTTTGCTTGGTTCTGCAAAAGTGGGCAAAATACGGAAGATATGTTCAAAAAGCCTTCTTTTGAAACACTGAGTGCACAAATGGGCAGTTTTCTTCAGATTTCGTGGGAATCAAGCAGAATATTAAGCAAGTTAATAATTTTTTTTGTTCTTAGATTATGCTGTGGTGTTCTCATAGGTTTTGCTTTTCCTTTTATTTTTATTCTTTTTCTTTTCTTAGACTTGAAAAGCTTTATGGTGGAAAGGCTTATCTGGGGCTTCGAATTCCAGATGTTGATGCTCGTTCACGACAGAACATTGATGTAGTTCTTGTCACCAAAGGGTAAATTATTTCCTCTCTGTTAGTTTGAATTTATTGTAAAGCTTTCTTTTATATCTTTGACAAGAATATGGCTGGGAGAAAAGACATGAAGCTGAGACCCATGAATATAGAATCGAAATATTCCATTTTAAGTTTGCACACTTGCCTGGGGGTTGAATGTTGGTGACTGAATACCGATGCATTTTTACAGAGAGACAGTTGTGATTTCTGTCAAGAATTTGGCAGGATTTGTATCTGTCAATGGCGATGGCAGTTGGGTTTGTGAAGGCAATGGTAGACACGGAAAAGAAGTTCATACTGATCCAGTAAGTTATCTCAGTTTAAACTTCAAACATCTTGCTCATTGATTCTTACGATTGACTCTTCTTGCTGCATTGATGCCTGTAAAATGCTGTAAAGTGGATTTAGTTTATCACCTTGGTCTATGTATTCCCTTACATGCATTTATTAGCATAAAAAATGTAGTGTCTTCTCTTTTATCTCAACTCTCACATCCAAATTCTATGGTTTAATGACCTAAGAAAATTATTGTAATCAGTCAACATCACCGTGGCATTGCACTGGTGATAAAGAAATGCTTTAAGGTGGTTTATGAAGTTCATTGGTCCAATGGGTATCTATCAGACTCCGTTATGTGAGGTTGATGAAGACTTTTGGATATCCCTTGTTTAGGGGTTTATGGTGACATGATATATGATTTGTAACGTAATGGCAATTGAAGGAACGCTTTGAGAAACTGAAACCATTATTGCCTAAACCTCCTCCTTAGAAACATACTGGAAATCTTTGTAGTAATTTTTCCCTAACTATTTAACAGAAAACCTATATTTGAAGTATTTGTGAACCGCCATGTGAACCTGATAGGTATGGTAGTCAGGTAGTAGTTTAGATCTCTAATGTGACATTAAATGAGATTCTTTTGGGTTTTTTTGGCACAATTTAAGGGAAAGGGCATATTGTTGCTTTAGTACATTGGAGATTTAACTCTAAGGAATTGGGATTACTTGTGACAATTAAAGGTAGATGTTGTCTTTAGAGTTGCATATGGTCAGAAGAAATGCCTTTCTGGAATGTGTTTCAGCATAATGCTTCAAGGGTAGGCATTTAAAAGGAGTTTTGGCATTTGATAAATGTCTACTTTGTAAAAGTATGTAAGTTTTTATTGCCATTGACTTTTGTCACAGTGAACATGACTAACACTTACATCCATTAGAAGGGGATATTGTATTGAGGAATGACTTTTGTCTTCGATCAGTTATACCCAAGATCAAAACAACATGAAAAGCAGAAGTGTTTTAATGTGTGAAATTTAACTGATAGGATAAGTTAGACTTAGCCTCCCAATGTCATTGTTGAAACAGTTTTCATATGTACATTAACTGGTAAATAAGAAACCTATGTTGTTGGCACAGTAGTTTGGTTGACGTTAGTTATATGTTCTCTTGGTATGATAATATCTCAAACAAGAACACTTAGACATTTGCTTCAAACATGATGAAAGTACTTGCAGACTTTCACTGCAACATGATACTTATGAGACAAGAACATAGGTAAAGTAATGAGTATAACAGCTTGGACAGAATTTTCAGTTCTAGCTTCCACGAATTAACAAAATGTGAACTCCTTTTGTTAAGGATAATTATACTTCTGTTTTCATGGAGTTCAGAATTTTGTATCTTTTTCCAAGGTTGTTTTGTGTTCTATATTAATTAAGAAATTTCAACCCAGGATGCGTATAGCTTAATATTATTCATTTGTGTTTTCAACATAGAATGATGTTTATGCATCTACTTACTATTGAAAACAACATTAAATGTCAAGAGGCTTACGTACAACCTGCCATAATGTAATAATTATCAAATTATGGATCCTCTAAATTGAAACTTGGAAACCTGAGAAGATGACATAATATAACATATATCTTCTATTACTCCTAGAAAACCCTTGAATAGCTTTTACTGTAAACTTTTGAACAAAAGTTCTATGAAGACCTTATTAGTCAATAGAATGTGATTGGCGAATATGTAGCAAACTTATAAAGTAATTTAAGTAATTACTGCAGTATTATACTCTTTGAATCCGTTAATCCCACTTTTTCACTTCTTTCACATCCCGGTTTAGCAATTTCAATTCTATTTTTATCTCTGACCAACTCTTCTAGCCAACTATCTATTTCCTTTCTTTTCACTTACAATAAACTTCTTTTATATTATTGTTGCGCACACATCTCACCTGCCAAATGGTTAATTGTTATAGAACACATATATCATTAAGTATGTGCTCCATCATTATTATAAATTCTAACATTTAATGTTGGAAATAGATGCATCATTGCAAATCTCATGTACTATTTTAATAACCATACATATCCGTGTAATCATACCCAGTCCAAATGCACACATTCTTAATTACGTTTGTACAATACAAAGGGAAATTTATTATTTTATTTCGCTATTCCCTGTATATAAATATATAAATATAAATATATATATATATATATATATATATTCAGGTGGCAGAGGTGAAACACCGTGCTTCAGTTCTTGAATCATATCTTGAACAAAGGGGAGTTGCTTTACCAGAAGGATACTTGTCTTACAAAGTTGTAATTCCCAATCCGAAATTCCGGTATGTATTGGAGCCTTCCGAATGGTGTTTTTATCCATGACTTTGTTGGTTATTTAAATTAAGTGAGATCTTTTATTCACTTGGCTGTTTGAATTTTTCACTAATTGATGGCTGTATGTGTCCTTGACTTTGTGCTTCGTGGTTTGCTTTCTAGGCTTTGCGTCTTTGTAGTAATGTTTTTGTGAACATAAATTTCATTATTTGAGGAGTTGTATGGCTAGATGACTTGATTCACATCGGGCTTCCTATTGTCTTTAATTAGGAGGCTGAATCGCTTTGACTTGGTGAATGAGTATTTTCTAATTAAATTTAGCTGATTTTGAAGATTTTGATCAAGAAGTTAAATGCTTTTTTTTTTTCTTTTTTGTGAAAATACAGCTTAGTTTCCTTCTTTTTCCCTTCGCTGAAATGACCTGGGCACCAAACACCGAGTAATGCACTTTTAACTACTGATATGTAGGGTGATACAATGGTGTAATTAAATACAATGACACAATAAATGTAAGAAGTGAGAAAAAAGAGTGGAGGTGCAGTCACAATCATGTGATTAGATTTTCTATTCTAGGCTACTCTCGTTGGGATTTTTCGCTATCTGTTCTCTTGATTGTGATAGCTGCTTGTTTCAATCCTAGCTCAACAAACTACTGCTAGTTGACCGCTGTTAGCTTACCAACGCAAAAATTTTTCCTTGCACAAAGTGTCTCAAAAGGGTTTTGTTAATGATCTACATTAATCACTCAACAGTCCTTTTTCAGAAAAGATTACTGAGAAGATTTCCCTCAAGGATAAATGAACGAGTTGAAGTTTAATGTTTTCTGCAGAATACTACAATCTCTCAAGGCTCATAGTGCATTTAATCCTTTATCTTCTTGTTATAATTTACTAATAGATGTTCTTCTAGGCTTTTTGTGTAAAGATCTGAAAGTTTGTAGCTTATTCAAATATAGCATTGAAGATGCATTAAATGAATCTTCAAACATTTTGCTAATGTTTGAAAATTTTATCATTATAACGGAATGAGTCAACACATTAGGAGTTAGTCAACCATTTTTTCTTCATTAATTAATTTTCTAAGAGTTGATACATTTGGGAATTAGTTGACTCATTTTACCTTCATCTTTTCATTTTAAGTCCTGTTCCAGTAAGTTACTCATTTAAGGAACGAAACCACTTATTTTTTAAAAAAAAAAATGGTTGTCTCATCTTTTATCAAGATTCCACTCATACTTCACTGTTTTTTTGTTTTCACTGATAAACTCTGAGTTGATTGATTCTGTCATGATGACTTTATTGGGTTTTTGTCTCGACTCAGTGTAAGATCTGCCTAGGTCACTATCAGAATTTTTTTTTTTTTTTGACTCAGGCTGAACTATGAATCAGATTGATAAATTTTTAGGATCGACATGACAGCTTCCTGGAGTTTTGCTTCGAGTCATGTTGATTAGCATTGACTTTTATTGTCTAATTGATGTAGAAACAACTAAAGTTAACTTGATTTAATCAATAGTTCAACTATTTGTTTTCTAAAAAGAATAATTGTATCCAATGTTTCCTAAGACCATAAAACGATATTCCTGTACCGTACATTTTAACTTAGACAAGCGTAATCCATACAAGTTAACATTCAAAAACTCATTGATATGATCATTTTACTCAAGTATTGAAGTAATTAGGTTATTCATTAATTGATTTCATCATTATTGACTCAAGCAAAGTTAATTTTATGTGTTTTGCTGAGAAAATATTCATTTTTTGCATTTCATCATAGAAAAAGAAAAGTATAATTTGATACAGACTTGTCTTATCATTGTTAACTTAAGAACGTTTCAGCCTTCAAGAATATTTAGTCAGACATAAGGACTACCTATATATAGACTCAATTTGGCGCTTGTAGTTTGCTGACCTTCATAATAGGCCCTTGACTAGAGTTACCTTCACATCTTGAATCTTTTCCTGTTCTTGATTCTCACAGTGATCGTTCTAAAGTACCATGTTATAGATAAAAATTAGAAAGTTTATTAGTACCTTAGTTAAGGGTTGGTTATCTTTAAAATTAATCTTAGCAACAAACATGGGTTCGCTGAGAATGATATGGAGTGTCCCACTAGGAAGCAGGGGACCAAGTTACTAATGTGAAGAGAAGTGTAAATATGTGGATGGCTTGGTTTTGCAGGTAAGTAGGACTTTACTATTGAAAAAGATTGTCAGTAAAAATATTAAATGTTCTACTTTTTGACCCATTAAAAGGCTTTGAGGAAAATGAAATTATTTGCACATTCAGCTTTTCTTTAGGAGTGGATCAAAATCCTCAGAGACATGCATGCTGCATTGATGCTTGGAAGTAGCTGCAGTAATAACTGAGGTTATTTCGGTTTATAACGTAATTCACTATATACTAGGTGAAGTTTAATCCTGAAGAATTGTATTGTACTTGAGCAGCAAGCGATCACAGATATACTTGTTGATTATAATGCTTAGGCTTCAGTATCTCTTTTACTAATAGATTCCTGACCATTTTATTCGTGCAGCACAGTTCACCCAAGCAATTTTACATCTGAGGTCATTATGTATGATCAATGGTTACAACTAAAGCCAGAACAGAAAAGTATGTTTTCTGGTTGGATTAGGGGTGCTTTTCGTGGTGGGAAGAAAGAGATGCAGGAATCTATACTTCAAAAACTTAGTTTTGTCCTCAGCACTGCTCCTATGTGGGATAGGTTTGTTGCTATATGCCCCTAGAAATTCATATTGATGTGCTCTATACAGGATTTTAGTCTTTCTACTTTTAAGTTCCACGATATACTTTTCGTCATCAAATCTTGATGTCCTGCATTAAACACTTATACTGCATGGATATTGCAAGCAATGAGTTAACTGCATGAGTGCATGTATATATGTGTGTGTATATATATGTACAGACACACACACACACACATGCACACACACACACACACACACATATATATATTGAGCTAATAATTAAACTTAGATGCTTCTTGTTGATATGAAGAAGACTGTAGAAACGCTTCTCCTTTTACTTGTCAAGAATTTTCTGCTGCTTGTGGAAACCGTAACTCAAGGAAGCAAGTTATACCCACTTTTTATTTATAAATGGCAGTCAGTGTTCAATCCATTTTTGTCAAATTCTGTGTGTGATTAACTTCAACTATATTTAAGCATCACGATTTTTATAAATACATTTCTTTTTGGTTGATTACATGGGTGGTTTGACTGGGAAGCCAAGCTGGGTACTGAGTATTAGACTGATTTTTTGTGGTCTTGTTTCTTTCCTTTTTACTTTTTGTATTGCAATGCACTATGGACCAGCTTATCTTCTTCTGTACTGTAATCTAGTTTGTATAGAGTCATGTACCTCATTCATACAATTTTTGAATTCTAATGGTGTATACATTCTTAAGAGCAATGAACAAATTTTTTTCCCCCCAAACACTGTACCAAGAGGAGATTATGGATTAGATATGGAGACCTTCTCCATTAGGATAGAGAGAAAGCTGTTTGAGTTTGATTTAGGGGGAGGATCAATGGAGTGAGACGTGTTACTGAGCAAAGTAGCAAAGTAAGGGGAAAGGATCTCCCTGTATCTAAGTAGGGAGGAGACGAGATGGTTGGGGATGTCAATGGATAGTGTGATGTTTGTAGGTAGTAAATCGGGATGGATAAAGAAATGGAGAGATGGGAAGAGGGTCCTTTTGCTTCTAACCAAAATGGTATGGATTCGCGATTGTTGGAAGTAATTGATGGGGGAATGAGAGCCTTGCTATTCCTCGATGAAGGCAATGGCTTTGGGTGGTGGATATTGGTGAATGCATTTTACAATAAGTGTGATAGTGAAGGGGCAAGCAATAAAGCGAGGAGAGGGGAACCTTAAGAGAAAATGCCCATGGCCAAAATATCGCTTCGAGAAGGAATATGATTGGAGTCACTTGTTTGTTGTGTGAGTGTAAATTTCATCACATAATAGGACACGGAAGGGCGAGAAAGTGCAAACTATAGGGTCATTGAAATCCTGGAGGGATGTGGTGGTGGGTGAAGTAAGCAAGGGGAAAGAGAGCTTACTTTCATAAAATTTAGTTGGATTCTACTAAGATAAGAAGATAAGCATTATGGGCCGCAAGTCAAAGGAGAATGCTAGCTAGCTAGTGTAGTAGGTAAACAAGTTGAAGAGGAACCGGGTTAGGCATGTTGGTGAATTAGGGTGGTGAATTAGGGAACGGAAGGGTTATGTTTGACCCAATAACCAAAGGGGGAGAAGGGGGATGGGGGCTCAAGGGACCCAATTTGCAATGGGTCAGGCTCTTATTTTAATATGGTTTGGGTGGAAGAGGAATCAAAATTGGCATCAACCTTAAAAGTGGATATGGGCAGACAACAGGACTTAAATTGAGAAGAATTGGGCTTGGATCGTGAGCAAATCCACCAATACCATCTAGATTGCGAGAAGGAAGCATATTAAGTAAAACATATCAATGTCTCGAGAGGCAAGTGCAATCTTATGGTGGCTTCTCGATAATCAGAGTAGTTATGGCAAAGAGAGAGCTTCGGGGATCTCATGGAAGTGACCGACGATAGTTGTGGTATGATGGGTGTAGACACCTAATTTTTACCTCTAACATTGAGTTAGAAAGAGCTTAAAAATAGTTAAATGTCAACGTCTTTTCAGATCGGGATATTCTGTCAAGTTTTAGATTGGGATTATGCGGTCAAGCTCAAATCGTGATTATCTGGTAATTTCAAGATTGAGATGATCTCTGAATTTCAAGATTGGGGTTAACTATGAGAAAGATGAGAAGGGAAATGTGAAAATTAAAGGGTTTCTTGAGAGTGAGGGCAACAAAGATATTAATGGTACTTAAAATCGTTTCATGGTACTTTAAGGGGATTAATAGAATGGAAAAAAAGGTAACAATCAAACATGTACCAAAGAGATGGAAGGTTGATGTGGTATGTCTACAGGAAACAAAGATAAATGAAATGAATTGTGGGCAGTGAGGAGTATACGGGGATGATAGGGGATTGAGTGGAAGGCGATGGCAACTCAAGGTAGCTCAAGGGGCATTTCTTTTTTTTTTTTTGGTGTTAAAGTGGGAGGATGGGAGAGTTTGGTGGGTTTTATGTCGATTTCATTTGTCTTTTTGATGGACGCATGGGGTAAGAATGGGTTTTCATTGGAGTGTATGAGAGTGATATGAGGGAGAAAAGAAAAATACTATGTGAGACTTGGAGTCTAAGAGAAGATGGGGAGGGTGGCTTCCATGCGTGATTGTAGAGGATTTTAATATGGCATTATATTCACATGAAAGGTTGGGGTCAGGGGTGGTGGTAATAGCTTAGGGTAATTAGAGGTGCCATCATGGAGTTAGAGATACAAGAGTCGCTTTTGGCAGGGGGACTATATACGTAGTCGAATTTGCGGGAAAATTCATCTATGTCTCACTTGGATAGATTTCTAGTATTTAACCATTGAGAGGAGAATTTTTCCAAAATGTATCATATGCTTCTTCTTAGGCCCATGTTGGACCATTGTCCTATTGCTTTGAAACTTGACAGAATTCGTTTGGGTCCTTGCCTATTTTGATTTGAGAGCATGTGGTTGAAGGCAAAAGGGTTTGAGCACTTAGTAAAGGAGTGGTGGAAGGAGCTAAGTTGGAGGGTGATGCAAGTTTTGTGGTGGCAAGCAAGCTGAAGATAGTAGAAGTACTGGTTAAAAGATGGAGCTAGGAGCATTATTGGAGTGTGGGAGAACGAAACGAAAGGTTGTGAAGGGCGATGAAGGAGATCATAAACAGACAATGGGCGGCGAGACCAGAGAAGAGATTTAGTGCAAGAGGGTAGAGGTGTGTAAGGAGCTCTCATCAATGATAAACATGGAGGAAACCTCATAGCACAAAAAATCTGGAGTTTTGTGGCTAAAATTCTTTCACTGGAAAAGTTAAACTTCATTGTAAGATTTAGATATAAAGTGAAATGGTGGATGGGGAGGATGAACTAAACGAGGGCATCATAAGATATTATAGCCAATTGTATCATGAAAGTTGGGGTTGGAGACCAAAACTAGGTAGTATGGACTTAGTGTGATTGATAGTAGCTAAAACAGAGGATAACGTTACCAATTAGGGAGGATGTGATGAGGGATGCATTACAGGATCGTGATGGCAACAAGACTCCTAAACCAAATGGTTTCACTATGTCATTTCTCAAATCTCATTAGAAGATAATGAAAGGAGACATAATGCAATTATTTGAGGAGTTTTACACCATTAGTGAGTTTGTGCATTCTCTGAACTCCACTTTCATTGTATTGATCCTAAAGAAAGTCGGGATGGACAATTTTATTTTATTTTTTGATAGAAACAAATCAGCTTGGTTTGGTGTGTGCCTAAAGTGATAGTAAAAGTGCAAGTAAATAGACTCATGTTGGTGGTGGAGAAGGTAGCGAGTCAAAGTCGGGATGGTTTTGCCAATGGCAAATGGATTTTAGATGCAATCCTCATTGTTAATAAGATGGTGATAACTTAGTGACATCAAGGAAGAAAGACATTGTTTGTGATTTGGATATGGGAAAGGTATATGATCATGTGTCTTGGGCTTTGTGATGTATATATTGAGGAGAGTGGATTGTGGAGAGAAATGGTGCAGTTAGGTTTACAAATTTATATCAACGGCATCCTTCGCCACTTTGGTAAATGGGGTCCTACTCAACTCTTTAGCTTGACCAAAGGTTTGAGGTAAGGGACCCTCGATCACCTGTTTTATTCATTTTGGTTATGGAGGCTTAGGATAGAATGATCACTTAGGCAACAAAGAGGGAGCTTCTAGGGGGCTTTAGAGTTGGGAGGTAGACATATGAGATGACAGTTTCACACCTTCAATTTGCCCATATACTATTATTTTATGTGAGATAGATAAGGAGCAGTTGATCAACTTAAGAGTACTTCGTTGAGTTTTGAGGCAATATCGGAATTGAAGATAAATTTAGAGAAAAGTGAGCTAACACTGATTGCGTCAAATGTGGGTGGAGTGGGATTGACAAGCCTTATGGGGTGCAAGGTGACAACTCTCCCAATATGGTATCTTGGATTGCTCGTTGGAGCTAAGTGTGAGGAGACTATGATATGGAGTAGTGTTTGGGAAAGGTTTGAATGGAAAAAATGCTACTTGTCAAAGGATGGATGACTTACTTTGATCAAGAGCACTTTTTAGAATTTCCTTGATTATTTCATGTTGATATTTACCATCTTGAGGGAGGTCGCTTATCAGCTAGATTTACTTCATTGAAATTTTTTGTGGAATAGCCTAGGTGAAAGCTACAAGTATCACCTAGTAAGGTGTGGGATGGTCACGCAGTCAATGGTTGGAGGAGGGCTAGGGATTGAATCCTTCTTGTCTTTCAATAAAGTATTAATAGGAAAATGGTTTTGGGTTTTATAATGGTGGATGACGGTAAGTGGGAGAGAAACATATCGGTCTAGTGTGTCCATCAAGATGGGTGGGAGGAGTTGGAGTCTTAGATGAGGTTTAAGGTGGGGAAGGACAACACAATAAAGTTTTGGTATGACAAGTAGTGTGGAGATAAATCACTTAAAATAGAACTACCCTGATTTGTACTCTTTAGCATGCAACAAAGACGCTGGACTACTGAATGCAGGGGTGTAGATGAGAGGACTTCATGGTGTGTCCAATGCAGGAGGAATGCCCATGATTGGGAGCTAAGGCAGTTTGAACAGTTTTATGCAAAGATTTCATGTCACTAAACTAGAAGTGCACATGGAGAATGTTGTGCTGTGGAACCAAGGAAGTGGTGAGAAGTATAAATTTACTATCAAGTCGTATTTCAGGAAGATAAACAGGGGCGAAGGCAGTACATTTTCCCTGGAAACTGATATGGAAAGCTAGGTACCTGCCAAGGTAGCTTCTTTACTTGGGAGGCAGTGCAAGAGAATTCTGACTCAATCTGAAAAAGATAGGGAAGATTATGGTGAACTGATGCTTCCTGTGTAAAGAGCAAGAGGAGACAGGCTATCACACATACTTTTAGGATGTAGTTGGACTATTCAGCTGGGGGAGAGGGTCTTGGTTTTGCTGGGATTTTCTTGGGCGTTTCCAGGATCATAGTGGGGGAGTTGATGGCTTGGACAAGGCAGCAGGTTGGTAAAGAGAAGAGGAAAATTGTCAGTGTGATGCATCATCTGATATTCTGGATAACTGGCCGCCGAAGGAATAGAAGGGCATTTGAGGATAGTGAAACACCAGGAGATGTAGTTGGGGAGTCCTGGGTTTTTATACTGCACAATCGGGTATTGCATACTTCTTTTGTGGATGAGGAGGATTTGCTAGATTTCATAGGATTCCTAACATCTAACAACTAGCTATACATGTAAATGGTTGTATTTCATTGGGGTGTGTGTGTGTGTGTGTATGCATATACATATTCCTGCTAAAAATAGGGTGTATACATTCTTTAGTCCAAATGAGTTTTATTTTATGAAGTGCATGTTGAACAATGGATCCTTTCTGTCTGTTTGTCATCCTCCAAATTTTCAAAATCTAACTTCATATGACTTAGAGATTAATTTAGCTTTGCATATTTTAAGTAGATCTTTGATTTGAACATTGATTTTTGGACCCAAATTTTGTGTACAAAGCATCTATCTGGCAGATTGTGTAGCTTGGGCAGAAATAGGCGAAAAATCTCAATTTAGAGCTTAGGAGTGGTCTATGATTTGAGCTAGGGTTTGTAGTCTGCCATTTGTCCTTGCTGCAGAAACTTAAAATTTGAATTGTTTAATTATGTGATGTTTGAATTCTTTTACATGCTTGTTGCTTTGGTTCAATAAGCCACTTGTGAAGAATGCTTAGTTGTCTCTATATATTCTGCACAGGTTGGAGCTTAAAGGTAATAAACATGTACTTGGAGAATTTCTTGAATTTAAAGGGAAGCAAGAGGATACTATGGCCTTAAGAAATATCAAAAGATCAAAAGTCAATCGTCTTATCATCCAGAAAATGAGCATGTTTGGATTAGGTAATCTTTTATACCCTCACGTACCCTTCTGATATTTTTCTTTACATTGAAAAATGTATATTCTAAGGAAGCACATCTATCATATTTACTATTGCAAAACATGAGAATATAAAACTGGGATATTCTGTTAAGCAATACTGAAACCAGCCCTCCGATGATAAGTAAATTTTCTTACATCTTTTTTCTGAATGCTTTGCCCAATATCCAGCACCTTCAAGGCTTCAAGTTTTGTACTCCCCTCGTGACTATCGAAGTGAAGGGGCTTCAAGTTCTGAGTGGAAGGAAGTGACTGTAAGATCAAGTACAGAGGTTCTATTTCATCCTGAGAATTCTTCCAAAGTCTGCAAATTCAAGTTGTCATCGATTGTCTCCATATCACTAAGTGCGTAAATTGCACGTACACTTGCCACATAAATTTCATTAGGAAGGTTGTATCCAGTTGTTATATCACTGTTCCATCCTAATATGTTTATTAGACCTTCAACTCCAAGAAACAGTTCTTTAATTCCTTCTTCTGTTCTTTTTGTATATATTTATATATGTGTGTGATTATTGTTTTGCTAGTTGTAGATAGTGCTGTGAAGACTAAATGGAAAACTATTTCAAATTGCCTAAAGGTACTAAAGGTGAAAATCCCCTATTTGTTGCATTGGAGGAGAAATTGTTCAATCAAGTCTGCCTAGCTATTGCACCCCATGTTATATCTGGAGGACATTGTTAAAATTGGTACACCGTCAATCTTATTTTTTGCAAAAGAAATTTTTTATTAAGTTATTTTTTTTGGTACTTATATGTATTAAAAAAATGAAAATATTTTTATAAAAGATAATGATATCTTAAAAATTAAAATAACTTAAAAATTGAAGAGATTTGTGTGAATATTTTTTCTAGATCTCTTTCTTTTTGATATTTTTTATCTTGGATTTCAGTCTTTCCTCGTTTTTTTTTTTTTTTTGGTTTTTTCTTCTCGCTTTTGTATCTAAGATCCAAAGAAAGAATCGAAGGTAGTCATTGATACTTTTGACTAGTTGTCTTGCACAGAGAAGAAAGCTCGTATTTCATAACATATTTTTGACACTCGTGTTTTTCAAAACATATTTGTCTTCAAAATTAGAACCTGCTTGAAGGTAAAAAAGGTGACAGGTATATCTTTGAACGACAATATAGTTTAAATAGAATTTGTATCTTTCGTTATATATATGAATATATATATATATATATATATATGTTTGAAAATCATATCTTGATAAATCGTAACATCATTATACATTTAAACAACAACGTAACTTAAATATGATGTCTTTCGTTATATATATGAAAATATATGTTTGAAAATCGTATTTTACTTAATAAATCGTAACATCATTATGCAAATTCGTAACTTCTCTTATAAAATCATAATAAGTTTATGAAATCGTGCCTTATTTTATGCTATAAATAATTTTTTTCAGTTGTAACTTGAAATGTTTTATTTGATATTGCAGAATGCGGATAATTGTAACTTGAAATAGTGAGTGGTCTAAGTCCAAAGGTCATTTTGAGTATATTGATAGAGCTATCAAAACTAAAGGGTATGTTGTTCGGAGCGGTTTGACATATGTACAGGTGTTGGATTGGTTAGATCTTGTGTGGAGGCTGATTTCTCTACGACTGAATGCATACCATAGCAAGATCTGAAAAAACTGCTATCAAAATTGAGTTAGTGAATGATGATGATGTTGAGTTTATGTTGTACAATGATAGCATAGTTCATCGTGTGATTGTTGATTTAATGGAGAGAAATTTTTTTTAGAATAGATAAAATTTATGTAAAGGTGAAATTTCGGGACATCAATCCTTTAATTCTTATTTTGGGACTAATCCAACTGTTGAATTAGATGTTTATGGCATTGAATCATTCATCCATAGTGAGACTCCCCTTGACACTCAACATACTGATGAGATCCATACCGTTGAGATTAACTTAAATGAGCGAATGAACTATGATATGGAGTGTGAATACCCAATCATGGAAACTCAACCAACTCAGCCCACCAATGAAGATCAATGTGAACCCATTCTAGAAGCAGAACCCAGCAATGAAGAATTGAATGAAAACTTACATCTTGTCACACCTTATATCCTAATTGCATGCCCGAAAGTACAAAATAATTCAAGTGATGGTGTTGTCAGACAGTATAGTGTGTTGGGTGCTGAATTACATGATCTTGTGTTAACTTTTACTATGGAATTAGTGACTCCAATTGACACCCTTGCCAGAGATCAGTTTTTCCCAAGCAAAAAAGAGCTGAAACAATTTTTGGGTGTGCATGCTTTAATTGAGAATTTTGAATTTAGAGTCACCAGGTCTAACAAATCATTATTTGAGATTGCTTGTAAAGAAAGAACCTGTACATGAAAGATTCATGTTGTAAGAGTTGCACAAAGGCAATTCTTTCAAATTAAAAGGTGTGATTTGACACATACTTGCACAGTTGAAGAGTTGCATCGACAGCATCGACAAGCAAGTTCTACCGTTATTAGAAAAATTGTGGCTCAAAGGTTACCTACTAATGTAAAATCATTAAGACGAAAGACATCATGGATGATATGAAAGAACTCTGTGGCATACAAATTTTATATGGTAAAGCTTGGAAGGTTAAAGAGTATGCATTGTCTCTTACATTTTGGTGAGCTAATTAAGTCACATCAATAATTACCGTCATATTGCCACATGTTGCTAACAATTATTTTGGGAACTAAGGCTCACATATGCATTGAACATGTTTTAAGTATTTATTTATGGCTCTTGGGCAATTGTTGAGAGAGTTTCATTTAATAATCAAACCGATCATTTCTATCGATGCTACTAACTTAAAAGAGAGGTTCCACTGTGTAATGTTTATAGGGCCGTGCAAAGATGAGAATGAACAAATATATCCACTAGCATTCGGTTATGGTGACTTCGAAAACTATGAAACATAGGAATGATTCTTGCGGTAGCTGCAAAAAGCTATAGGTTCGGTTGAGGACTTAGTTATTATATCAGATCGTCATGTCAGTATTGCAAATACCATCCCAAAGGTCTTCCCCAATTCTTATCATGGTTTATATTCGTGGCATCTAGCCTAAAATATAAAGAATAAATTCAAGAGAAAAGATATATCTAAGATATTTTATAATGTAGCTAAGGTATATCGAGAATCTGAATTTAATAAATTGATGATTGAGTTGCATGCTAATCACCCTAAAGTATTCGAATATATCATGAAGGAAGATCTAAGAAAATGGTCACGTGTGTATTGCCCTTGGAGACGATATCAACTCATGACCACTAACATAGTCGAGAGCTTGAATTCGTGTCTCTGATTTGCTCGAGAGTTACCCGTAACGGCTCTATTAAAATTCATTCGAGACATGATGCAATGTTGGTTCTATGATTAACTTGAGAAAACTAAGGTTTGGAGGTCATAACTAACAGAATGGGTTCACTTATTGATGACTGAGAGATAAAAAGTTCCATTACAAATGACAGTTTTCAATGTTGATTGGAATGTATTTTTAGTTAGGCAGAAGGCTAAGGAGGCAATTATGAATCTTATTGAACGTACTTGCACTTGTAAGGAGTTTCAAGTTGATTTTTTGCCATTTGCACATGCACTAGCAGCTTTCAGGTGACATTAATGGTTTTGTTAGTAATATTTTTTTTATTATTCATTGCTTGTATTAACTTCACAAATTGGTTATTTTTTTTACAAGAAACGTAATATTGACTTTATAACTCTTTGCTCTAATTGCTTCAAACAGGATCAATTAGTAGCAGCATACACTGAGCCAATATATTCAGTTGGTGATAAGTCTAATTGAAATGTACCTAAGGAAGTCAGAAGAGTTGTGGTATTACCACCAAATAATAGTAAGTCATTAGGGCATTCTAAAAACCAGAGAATACCCTCTGGTGAGGAGAGGACACGCCAAAAGAAGTGCTTTAGATGCATGTAATATGGACACAATCGATTGACATGCTCGAATCCACAGTATTATGATGGAGTGAGCCACTCTCGATCGTTTAAAGTGCCTGATTAGTTGTGTCGTAAATGTCATAATTGTGGTAGAGTTGGACATAATTCACAAACTTGTCAAAGACCTCTCAATTCAACTTTACTGAATGATGACATAATTGACTTATGATATTCCTAATGTTTTGATTATATTATTATTTGCAAACTTATTTTTCATTACTAATTGGTATACTATTTGAGATTTTTAAGTTTTTATATGGTCTTGATTATTTTGTATAGATCAATTCATGTAATGGTGGCAATGTTGGCAATGCAATTGATTGGACAATTATTTCACACTTTTAATTCGTAACTTTAATAGTAAATCGTACCTATGGATTATGACTTCGTACCTTTAATTTGCACATTTCAATAGTAAATCGTACCTCTAATTTGCACTTTTAAATAGTATATCGTACGTTGTATTCGTACCTTAAATAATAAATCGTACCTTCAATTCGCACCATCATTTTTGCACTTGCAATACTAAAAATCGTACCTTAAAATCATCAATTCGCACCATCATTTTCGCACTTGCAACACTAAAAATCTTACCTTAAATAATGAATCGTACCATCAATTCGCACCTCAATTAGTAAATCATACCTTAAATAATAAATTGCACCATCAATTCGCACATTCATTTGTAAAATCATGCCTTCAATGGTAAATAAATCGCACCTTCAATAATAAATCGTATACTTTTTTCATGTCTTCAATGTACTAGAAATTTGAACACTCACAATGTACTGAAAATTATTGGTAAATAAGGGAAGAAGCAAAATGATTACACAATGAACTGGAAAATGATTCTTTTATTGACAAAAAGAATATTATATACAATTTTTGAATGTATATACAAATTAATACATTGTAAAAAAAATAAAACAAATTAACATTTATCATCTACAATTGAGTTGGTGAATACATGTATTATCATATGCTTTCATATCTGTGACATATCTTTGTCATTGTATTTTAGTGTCTTCCCAGCTAGTAAATGCTCAATTATGTACAACATGTGAGGCCCGCAATTGCCACTAAAAAAAAATAAAAACATAGTTAAAAGACACATTCAACAGAAAACTTTTACATAATAATAGTAATTAGCAAAAAAGACTCTTATCTTTTTCTCTGCTGAAGGACCTTGGTCTTTGGCTCTAGTGTGCATGAGAGTGAAATATTCGGCTTTTTAACATTTGATTTTTGCATAAAATATCCCTTGCTAGCCATATAACTAGGTAGCATAAATCTAAAAGGGTCATGTTACTGAATACGCACCTTAGTTGGTATTTCTTAAGGAAAAGAGTCAAAAATTAGTAAAGAAAATGTCTGTAAATTTACAACACTAGCAGCCAGTGAGATCCCCCAACGTGGTATGAAACCATCAGCTGCATTGAAAAATATTGTTTAAATGTCAGTTATAAGTTCTCATAATATTGCAAGAAAATAGTTAAAACCAATGAAAATATACATATCTTCTTCATGATGTGCCAAGCTGAACAATCACGATAAAATTTGCCTCTCACACGATCCAAAAGTCTGGTTTCCACTTATGCACTTCAAAATTAGAGTGTGGAGGAGGACAATCAATATCCGAATCCACTTAATATTCATTGTAAATGTCAAAAAATGCTGTCTACAAATTTGAGTAAAAGAAAGTCAATAAACATATTGAATATAAAGTATTTAAACAATTAAAATCCAAAGAACTTACATAAAGCCAAGGATCACAAATGCAGACATCTTGTGCATATGGTTGAGGAAGCTTCCTCTACTTTCTTCTAAGAAAATTCAAATAAGCTTCAATGTGCTAGTTGAGACACAATAAAAACAATAATGTAATATTAAATCAATATATGAAATGAAGGCAGGAATGCTAATTCTTAGTATGAAAACAACGTGTGAGAAAAAAGTTTTAAAAAATGGAAATTCAATCTAATTAATGGAATGTAAAATATAATTATAAATGACTTACTATGATTGACCACTCATGAACTCGTTAAATGCAATGAGGATCTTATTTGTGAATTTGACCTTTGCACTCACCATGTGAGAGTACTTAGCTTTCTTAGTCCCAGTGTTAAGGTTGACATATAGACTGCATAATTGTCTTGACCTTTTTACGAGTCTTAATAACTGGCAACATACTGTCAGTTGCCTCAACTGGGATAATAGCCAAGTTTCCCACTTCCTCATTTTATGGACCTGCTGCAGTGGCCACTTCCTCGTCCATTGGCCCTACAGTGGCCACTTTTTCTGTAATTGGCCCTATAGTGGCTTCTTTTTTCATGGAAGTGCACTGTAAGAACCAAGATCTCCTCTATGGAGTCTGCTGACTCCCCAACCTCAACGATGGGATGATTGATATGGATCCTACATTGACACCCTGAAAAAAAAAAAAAAAGGAAAACAATTAAAGATGTTATCTTTAGGTCATAAGTTGCATAATATTATGAAATTATGATAAGATATAAATATAAATAGATTAAAAACCAAAAACTAAACTAGTGGTTACATATGGCATTAGTTACATCATTTGGAACTGGTTCTGACATAGCACGAGGAGGGTCTCAACCACCAAATCCATATCCTTGCAGGGAGAGCTTGATGGATTTTAGGATAGCCATTTGCTTCTCATGGCATCTTTCAGTTTGGGATTCCATTTGTTTTACCTTCGCCTGAAATAGATCTAATTTCACCTCTAGAGTAGTGAGGCGATGGTGAACTTCTGAATCCTCTGTAGTCCTTTCTGTGCTAGGTGTCTGACCCTCAACATTATACTTTCGCACCTCTAATGTCATCTTCTGTACCTCTAACTCTCTTTTATCATTGGCAATTTCATTAGGTTCATCATCCTTTGGTCGCTTGACAAGAAAAAAGCCAAATCATCGCTACAAGTAACATAAGTTGTTGATTATAAAATCCAAGAACAAAACTCATATATATTATGAAGAATACATACCTTGTATTGCTTTGGCAAAGAATAAGGCAGGAGTTATCCTAGATGAGACCTTCCATAGTGTCGTCATACCCACTCGATCGTGTAGCTGGCACATTGGCTTAAGCATGTGGCTGCAACGGCACGATTGTGTCTTCAACTCTAACATAGTAAGGGGCATGGTGCTTAGCAATTATTGGCTTCAACTTTAGCTTAGCCCCCATCTAGAAATATAAAATAATTATACGAAATTAAAAAAATAAAGACACAAAATTAAGAATGTGGATACGAAATTAAAAAATGACAACACAAAATTGAGAATTTTGGTATGAAATTGAAAAATGAAGACATAAAATTGAGAATATTGATACAAAATTGAAAAATGAATACACAAAATTGAAAATGTAAGTAGGCACGAAATTGAGAAATGAAGACACGAAATTGAGAATGTAGGTAGACACGAAATTGAGAACATAGGTAGGTACGAAAATTAAAAAATAAAGACACGAAATTGAGAATGTAAGTAGGTACGAAATTAAAAAATGAAGACACAAAATTGAGAATGTAGGTACGAAATGAAAACAAAGACAAAATTAATAATGTAGGTACGAATTGAAAATGAAGATACAACATTACTTATAGTGTTAGTGAAAATCTTCTTGCAATCTACGTTATGTGGCTTCCGATGGAACTTCCATCAGCAAATTCAAGGCAATGGCAGGTTCGAGCTTGTCAACCTACTACCGTATATGTTAGTAGTAGGAATCACTTCGAAGGTAAAAATCTATGAAAAAAGAAAATCAAGTTAGGCTTGATCAAGATAAAATACGAATCCAATGAAATAAATGAATAAAAAATAAAAAGGTGTGATCCTTACTTGTAATGCCTATACGAAGTCATAGGCATTATAGTTCACCCTATCAACATCCATGGCTCAATTCGCAATTACCTTCTTGAAATGCAACAAGGAGTTGCAGGACACCCATGTGCCCTATGGAAAGTAGTTGAAGGCTTCGATATTATCTACCAAATGAAACTACCACTTGGCGACATGCTGGCACTATCATGGCCTTTGATGAAGCCATTTAACAAATACAGCAAGCCAAAATTCAGCTTGTCATCTTCATCTTCAAACTCTCTTTCGAGCAACTTTGTCTTGATACCACTACCACTAACGTTACCCCTCCCTTTAAATTATTTAGCAAGGATACCAGACGGATTAACTGCAATTTTGTCTGTGTCTAGTAGCTCGCCAAACTTCAAGTCAGTGATTAGGCAGAATTCGACTTTGCTAAAACGAACCTCATTCTGCCCAAGTTTGAACTACATTTCATCCTCGCGGTTCTGTTGAATCTCTCGAAGCAGAATATTATGGACAATAATCCTAGAGAAGTTAAAATTTGTGTGTAAATGTAGAAAATACCCTAAGCAGGTCCCTTTAAACTTCTCCTTCTGATAGTCATTTAAAATTTCTTTAAGGTGGGGATAACATCATTATCGCAGCGTTTTAGTATCTTTTTAGTCTTCCAAGACTCTCTGGGGATCACATATGGCTTTTAAGAAATAGAGCTGGTTGCCATCTATAGTTGGCCGAAAAAAATGTCAAAATTAGAGTGAATAGTATACAATTTTAATATTAAGATACGATTTTAAAATCTAGGTATGATAAATTGATAAGATTTCAAAAACTAGGTATGATTTTACCAAAAGCATGTACGATTTCCCAAATTAGGTACGATTATAAAACTAGATACGATTAATTGGTGTGATTCCTAAAATTATGTACGATTTGCCCTAACATGGTGTGAATCTGATGAACCGATGCATATATAGACGCATCCAAAGCAAAAAATTGGTGCACATACACCAAAGAATGAGTACCTAAGCATGCAATACATATACATATACCTAAACTAATTTTTTAATTTCAATATATCAAAGAAAAAATAAAAAAAAATACACTTCGATATACTCAAACATTGCAGCTTCAAAAACTAATACCAAAGCCCAAAAATATTAAACAAAAAATATATTCAGGCTATTATACCCATAAACCAAAATCAAAAATATTAAAAAAAAACAATGAATCAAATATGAGGGAAGGATTTCATCAGTCGGTATTTAGCATGAAGGAATGAAGAATTTGAGCTGAATATATTGTTTAAAAATATACTACTATTGATTTCTTGGTGATCAGTAGCTTACGGATATTCTTCAAAGGTTGATTTACAACGAAAGTGAAGAAATGAACAAACACCGAATGCAAAAGGACGAAGCTAAATGATGAAGTTTAGCGCTAGAGTAATAAGACAGGAAAAAAGAGACGTTTGATATGTTTGACTTCTCAAATTCTATGTCTGGACAAGTAAGTAATTGCAAATATGGATAAAAAGTAGTTTTGTCTTAAAATGTCTACAATGTGTTAAAAATAAATACATTACTAATGTTGATTATTTACATAAATACCCTTTACGGACGATTGCAAAAACAAATTCTCTTTATTTTTGTATCCTATTATGCAAGCAGTATAGAACAGGGCAAAGGTCTACTTATTTCTTTGACTTTTATGAGTCACTGTTTTATGAATTGATTCATTTGATAATCAGTTACTAGGTTTTGTGATTTATTATTATTTTTTTTGCTATTAAATAGTTTTTATAAAAAAAAGATTTTGAATAATGTCCTGTTATTTTTATTATACAATAATGAAAAATATCAAAAATTTAGAACAATATTTGATTTATTTGAGCCAACAAATCAAATAAGTAATAAATTAAAATAAATTTACAGTAAAAACAATATCTAGAATTGTATTTTCGTTAAATTGAAATTAGGATTTGATTTCATATTCTTAGGACAAAATTATCTTTTAATTGGTACTAGTAAGTTAATGATAAATATTGTTTGAGATATAACTTTTTTTTTTTTGGAAAGTAATATTTTAATTTTAAAAATAATGACTTAACTTATCGTTATTATTTTTTGAAAGTAAGTTTTACTTTTCAATGAAGAAATAAGAAAGAATGAATTGTATTTATATGATTAAAATGGTGACAAGGGAGGTTTTTTATAAGTGTCAAAATGTGATTTTAAAAGAGTTAATCTTTTCAAAAATATGCATCTAAAAAAAATTCCGTACCTTTCATGAAATGATACTTTTTTACTCAAAATGAAGTCATATATTTTCGGTTCTAACATTTATTTTTATTTTGTTTTATCCAACAACATAAGTTCAATCTATTTTATAAAACTACTTAATGGATTTCTTTAAAATTAATAAGTCACACTAAATTTATTTATTTGAAAAGAGTTACATAGTTTACATGGAACTATTATATTAAATTTAATGTTAAATGTGATATTTGGATTGATTTAAAAAATTTATGCGGATTAATTTGATAAATAATTTTATTTATTATATAAAATTAAAAATATATATTTTAATATTAAAAATAATAATAGAAATGAATTAAAAAATTGTAAATTGAGAATTTAAATTCTTAAAATAGTAAATGTACAATAAGTTAACCGTTTTTCTACATACCATATTAATGATAGTCTTCAAAAGTAATGTGTTCTTGATAGTTATGAGAAGATTTTAAGAGTAAATAATAATTAGTAGTATTTACAACTATATAAATATTTTTAAATAAAATTTAAAATTTTACAAAATGAATTAGTTTATAAAAAAATCATCAATATGTATATTAAAAATGTAAAATAAATGATGTGGTTTAGAATTAAGATTTAATAAATTTATTAAATCAATCTTATTATACATAATATATAATATATTAATTTAATATTTATGGATGAAAACTTATTAAAAGTATATTGATGGGTTAGGTTATAAATTCTTTTTATTGACAAACCTATCAATGAAATTACAAAACAATTTGTCTTTAAATTTAAATAGATAAAATAGGTTTAACCCCATATTATGACTCATTTACTTAATTTAGTTGATCTTAATGAATGGACTAATCACGTAATTTGATTCAAAATTTAATGCCTATGGTTTAATCGATTTGCACATGAGTAGACTTAACTTTATCCAATTATAAAATGAGTAAGGCTAAATTAAGTTGAGTTAAACTATAAACGCTTGTCTGTAGGCCACCGGCCTCATGATGATCACAGGATAATGTAAAACTTATTAAAATAAGTTTTTTTTTGTGATGCATTGGCCAACACTTCTTAGTTTATTTGGTTGACATACTCTTGTTTTTTCAGGTCAATTCAAATACTATTGATACTTGGATAACATTAACTTCCATTTATGGTTCATTCATACCCGTCTTATTTCTTAGTTGACTGTTTAGTGAAAGCTTGGCTAACAAATACATAAGTTGATCTAAGAAAGGTTGTCTTTTTTTTGGTTTTCAGTAGCTTGCCTCATGAACAGAAGCATTGCAACCACTCAAAAACTTAGATAGATTTAGTGGAAAAAGAGCTAAAACAATTAGGAAAACTCTTAAAAAGAGTCCATGTATGCATTCCCAAGATTCAAGCTTTCAAAAACAAGCTACATTCTCTCTGAACATTGCACATACTAACCTAAGCATTAGAATGGATGCATGGGTCACCCGGTGCTATTTTTCCATGTCTTGCAAGACTTGGATCAATAAACCATCAAGAAGCTCCAAAAAACCAAGAAAAAATATCTTTCTTAGTCCCTTTATTGATTAGCCTAAAGACCAAGTTTTTGGTAACATTAGTTAGTGTTATCTATAAGAAACCCAAGGACGAGAGAAACTAGGGCTCCTTGTAAGATTTGGTCATCAACCCAAGGAAATTCAATTGACCACTCCAACACAGAAGAATTTATTGTCACACCTCTAGATACACTGCCACCATATTCCATGCAACCACAAGAGAACGTGAATTCTCCTCAAAGTTATACATCTTCCATCCCAAGAGTGACATCTATCTTATGATTGTGCTACCAATTCAAGTTGCCCACCTATAAAAGCCCAATTTTAAGTCCTAGCTGCCAATTTTGCGAGACACTGCTTTTCTTCTTTCTTTCTTTTGGAAAATAAATTATAAGCATCAAATCAGACCATAACTCCTAGCCACTGCCTTAAGTCACAATTGCCCACTCTAACATAAGATTTCTCCACTTATATCAGCACCTCACAACACCTATAAGCATTATTCTCTCTCTTTGGAAGTTCCACACAAGTAAGTGCTCTAAATTTCGGATTGTGTATTATGATTAAGATTACTTGATTTATTTGATGATTGCTAGAGCATTGAGATATTTGTGCTTTATATAAGAATAGGTAATTGAGTTGTGGATAAATTGATAGGATATTTTGAAGTGTGGATATATCGTACATATATTGTTTTTGAGTCAATTTGTGTAATTGGTAATTGAGTAAATTGGTGCTTATTTGTAAGTCGAATTAGTCAAGTTAATTTGAGTAAAGTGTGAATTTGTAGTTGTCTAGACTTAAAGAGAATTCCCAAGAGAGAAAGACCTTTCATCCCTCTTATGATACAATTAAGTTGGTGTTGGCCAAACCTAAAATGGATTTGATGATTTTGTGACTAAAAGGCTTGGGCTAAAGGACCTTGGGCGCAAAAATGTATGTCACCACTTTCCTACAATGACACACACTATAGAGACAATAGGGTCTTAAACATTTTGTGGACAACTAGTGGTCAATGTCATGATGATAGTGTGAGAAGTTTATACTAATGCTAAATAGGCCACTAAGAGGTCCACGATTCTTAAGGGAAAAATTATTAGGTTTGATTAATAGGACTGTTAACTACTTTCAGGCTCTAGATGTCCTTAAAATTAGTGAACTTAACCTATTTTTTGAGAATGAGGATTTAAATGAAGTAAGTGTGTCAATATGTGGCCAGGTGATAAATTAAGCAGTAGTGAAAGGGGTAAAGATTGCTTTCTTGACCCGAGAGTTAAGAATGAAAATGAGATAAAAGTGTGACATTATTTTATCTATTATAAGCTAAGCCTTATAATCCATCTCATTGAGGTGATTTAAATATCATAAATATATGCAAGAGATACTCAAGAATTCTGAAGTTGTTTCTTTTCATTATCTTCTTAGAGGGGATAATCACATTGCAAAAGCATTGGCCACCTTTATGGTCAAATTTCAAGTTAATCATCCTAAAGAATTACTACTAATAAAAATGAGTATTAATGAGTCTCTGAAATATTACTTGATTATAGAAAGAAAGAAAAAGATGGTCAACCGTGATATCATAATATCAAAAGAGTAATCAAAGATCAAACATAGTTAGAAAATATAACAAAAAAATGACTGAAAGATGTTAAGAATCGGTCAATTTTATTTTGAAAATATATATAAAAAAAATTGACCACACTTTACTCCATTAAGTCTATGAAAAAGAAGCAGAAAGTATCATTAAAGAAATACATCAAAGAGTGTGGATCACATGCAAATAGCCACATAATGGTTTGGTAAATAATTAGGATAGGATACTGTTGGATGGTAATGCAAAAAAGATTGCATTTTTATGTAGGAGGGTGCCATAAGTACCACATTTATGGGGATAAAATTCATGCATCACCTACTCCTTTATATGTGATGAATGCGCCCTGGCCTTTTTTAACCTAAGATTTTGATGTAATTGTGCCTCTTACCCTAAAGGCATCTAATGGGCATAAATTCATTCTAGTATTCATTAGATATTTCACTAAATTGATTGAGGTAGGATCATTCATCAACGTAACAAAATTTATGGTTAATTGATTCTTAAAAAGATAGATTATTTGTTGGTGTGGTCCATTAAAGAGAATCATTTTAGATAATGCAGTAAATTTGAATAACAAACAAATGGTGAAAATTTGTACAGAATTTTGAATTAAAAATCATAATTCGATTACTTACCGATCAAAAATGAATGGAGCTATTGAAGAAGCTAATAAAAATTTCAAAAAAAAAAAACCTGAAAAATGACATTAACTTACAGAGATTGACATGAGAAGCTTTTAGTTGAAAAGTTTAGGAAGGAATGTAAGAGGACCTAGGAGCTTATCTTCTTAACCGACCAGAAGGTGAAAATACATGGGAGACAATCTTAAAGAAAATGCAAGACAAACAGCTCTTAAAGCTCTTCTTTTCAGTATGCCAGAGCCTATAGTTTAACCAAAATAGAGTTATCCATGATCACCCATGCAGCATACCTACGCAAGTGTTATAAACAGCAAAAACATTGTGTCTCGATATCCAACCAAGCAGCCAACACCTCACCAAGATGCAAGTATAGATTCTTGGCAAGCCTTACCTAATGTAACATCGAAGCTAAATATTGATACAGTTTCTGATATTGCTACTAGGAGCGCTCAACTTGGTGCAATAGTATGCAATGCCAGGGGACAAGCTTTGCTCTGTGCCACTTCTTTAATCTTATGGATATCTTTCCCTTTACATGGGGAACTTTTGGCTCTTAAGTTCGGCTTACAGATGGTTCTACCTTATATGCAACGTAGTATCCATGTGAAAAGTGATTGCTTATTGGCTATCCAAGAGCTCTAATATGAAAATGGATCCATGTTAAAGTGGAGAGGGATACCTTAGGACATCTTATCTTTATGGTTGCAATTTTTTTTTAGTGTCCTTTTCAAGCATGTTTATAGAAGTGCAAAAAGACTAGCACACATGTTATCAAAGTTACCTTTTAATGTTGGGCTAGCAAATATTTGGGAGAATGAGTTGCCCTTATATTATCGTAATTTAGATATGCTTTGAAATTAAAACAAGAACTTTTGATATATATATATATGTATATATATATATATATATATATATCCTTAAAACAAGTAAATTGTAAATAAATTGAATAGTTCTTTATTTAACTTGCAAAATCAAGCTCATTTGTGATAATTTGAAAAAGAAATAGAGTGAAGATAGAGAGAGGAAAGAAAACTTGCTTAGAATAAGAATCATATTTTCTTTCTTGGCATTCTCCTTCATTTAAAATTTTAATCCAATCATAATAAAATATAAAAAATTAGTCTGTATTATTATTTTCAAAAATAAAAAGCAAATTGTTTGAAATTTCTATCGAAAAAAAAAGCATTATGGTATCCCAATTAGGGATGACTACGTTTCGATTTCGATTCGGTTTTGGTTTCGAACCATCAGTTCAAGGTTCAAGGTTAGAATGAACCGAACCTGAACCGTTAAACTTTGATTTAGGTTAAGATTCGATTCAAAAACGGTTCAAGTTCTAGTACATAAATAGTTCAGGTTCGATTCATGTTCAATTCAAGTTTGGTTTAGGTTCAAGTTCAGTAAAGAGTCGATTCAAAGAGATTATTTCTCTTTAATAAAATTATTTTATAATTAAATTAAATTTTTTTAATAAAAATGCAATGATCATATTTTTATTGAAAAATATATTTTAAAATTAAATTATTTTAAAATTATATTATTTATATATTTTTAATTAATTTAATTAAAAATCAAACTGAAACTATTAGTTTTGAACCGTCGATTTCAATTCTAGTTCAAAATTTATATAAATCATAATCAAACCATATTTAAAACGATATCGATTACAGTTCAAAATCGAAATCATCATAAATGATTTCGATCCTGTTCAAATTTTAAAGGTTATAATTTTATATTTTACAAATAATATAGAAGTTGATATAAAAATAATAAATACAAAAAAAGCTTTATCATTAACTTATTTCCCTCAAGTGGTTGAGAGATTTAAAATGATATTACTAATAATAGTAATATTCGTTTTGATGTACTTTATTTAACTTTACTCATATTATAATTGAATTATTTTTTAATTTTACATTTAAATTAAATTAAAATTAGTATCTATGGAGAAGTAGAAACAGCCCATTTGATTAGCAAGCAAGCACAAACAGAGCATGTTGAAGTAGGGTTTTTATCTTCTTGTATGCAATTTGGAGGTGTCCAAGGAGGCAATGGGAATGTTAGCATACCCTCCGCAATGGGAGACTCATAATAACTTAAGAATCCCACCATGCCCATCAACCGGACAATTCAACGAGGAGATCAAGCTACAGATATATAATTATTATAATAATCCCATAAATTTTGCACTGGAAACCAATCATGTACAACACAAACCTAGAGATACTTATTAACCTTTTATATTTTTTTTTTCCTTTTAAAATCATCTAATAAGGCCATCTGTCTCATCATTTGGAACCTGGACGTCTCTCTTATAATCCAGCATTATATTCTTCAGTTTCTTGCTGCTCATTCTCGGGGGGTATACTCTCACGTCCTCCAACCTGTAACACCAAAGAAGTATTTCATTATTCCAACAATAATTTTTTTCGTTTTATAAATTTCTGAAAAATAGATTTTAAGAAACGTGAGAAACAGCCGCTTTTTGTTATTTAAATGTTTTTTTTTTTATAAGGAAAGACCACAATAGAAAATGCAAGAACAAACCTCGGAGGAAATGTAGATTGGGAGGGCGGCAATAGCATGCCTATGAGCTTAATGGCATCCTCGTCGCAGCTGATGACGTGGTCGAAGCAGAGGTAGCGTCCAAACGAGGAGACGTCTTCGAAGACACAAATATGTGCATCCACGATGAAGCTAAGGTCCACAGTCACAAACACCCCGGCTTGGTACATCTCAGTCGCTCCTTTCAAGTAAGGGTTCATGACCGTTAGATCGGGAGGCATCAAGAGGCCTCCGTTAATGGAGATCATGTTTAGGCCTCGATCCATGGCTAGGGCCCATGCCGTCTTCTCCGCTAGAGTCTTTGACAGAGCATGCCATAACTGCCCCAGCCAGATATAAACGCCGTTAGTCACGGTGGAGGAATGTTCCATATTTAACGGGTCATGTTTCATGATACCTTAAACTTTTTGCAGAGGTTAATGTCACTCCAATTTTTTTCGTCTAGATGAGACGACGTCGTGTTAGGAGTGTCGCTCCATATAACAGCAGTTGCAGAGGACGAGAAGACAACTTTGCCGATGGTGTCGGTGTGTGCACAGGCTTCCACCACATTGTGAGCTGCTCTCACCTCTATTTCTGCCATACATTCCTGCACTTAAACATTCTCTTTTAATATTTCTAATTCAATAATTCATAAACCTTACAAAATGATAATAATTTATAAAACATCTCTATTTACTTTTAAATTAATTTTTTTAACCCAAAGTCTTAATATATTTACTCCTAACATTTAATTTATTGTTGTTGAGAATCTTTAGAGAAGTGAGAAATCATCTAAGACTACACCAACATTGGAGAGAGAAAGAGAGAGAGAGAGAGAGAGAGAGTAGTTAACGGACATCATAGGATGGGTAGTCCGAGGGAACCTCAAAAGAATAGAATAAACCACAGCATCCCTTCAATGCATCTGTTATGCTGTGGTAGTCCAAGAGATCTGTATGGCACACCCTCAATTTTTTATTATTGATCCATAGCCCTTTAAGCATTTTTAATTCCCCTGCATAACCATAGAATTCAAAACAGAACAAATCAGATAATTATATAAGCAAATGGTGCATGGCTTGTACAGTGAAATTTTAAAAGCTAATGCAATCATTAAGTCTACATTAAATATGTGTAATACAATGAGAAAAATATCGATTCCGTGAATAGACTGAAATTATGAAGATATTTTAGTATTTCTGACCAAAAGTAAAACTTACATACAATATTATAAAAGAAACATAAAATTTTAGAAATAAAAACGAAACAAATTTCATTTATAATTTTAAGATCCTTCCCCTATGTAAAAAAAGAAATTGCAAGATAAGGCAATTTTATTATTTCTTGACTATTAATGAATGCATAATGGCTTAAGTTTGAAAGGCTAAATGATAAGTGTAATTTATGCAAATTTAAAGAAAAAATTTCCAAGATAATGATATGCGAGACTGCCTCAAGGAGCGAGAGAGTGTAACCTTGGTTTTGAATGGCGGCGTGTACAGTGTAGCCTCGGTGGTGGAGGCGGTGGACAAGGGTGGAGCCAAGGCGGCCAGATGCGTCCATGACGCAGACTGTCTTTGACATTTCTTCGAAAGCAGCTGGCGCCATTTCCAGAGTACTGGAAAGAGAAAGAAAAATGGTTCACATGGAGCAGAGATGCTTATGCTGTGTTTATATTTATTTACGAGAGAAGAAATGGGGACGCGGAGCATTAAATGAGTTTGGTTTGAGAGGGTGGCAGTGGTTAGCAAGCCCAATGAAGAGAGAGAGAGATGACCATTAATACTAGATAGGCTCTTGTCAATGGTGCTTTGTAGGTCACTTGGTATTTGTAAAAAGAGAGAGAGAAGGTAAACAACATATAATGTTGGAGTATGAAGTAGGGCCTCTGCAAGCTAAGCCTGATCGATGATTGAAGAAAGCAGAAAGCAAGGGATAGAGACAACTATCTCCTTTGTGATTTCCTGTTTCTGATTAATCCAAAACCAGTCCAGTTTGGATCTGATTAGGGGTCAATCAATTTTTTAGCCGCTTAAAGAAAATGATGCAAGAAAGCCATTAATTTATGCCGAGACATGAACCCCAATTTTATTTTGTCAAACGTTGATTCAAGGGGTCGTGGTTGTATAAGTTCTGAACAACTCAACTGGCGAGCATAATTCAATGACCCACCTACATATTTTGACTAACAAAACAACCCATTGGAGCAGTGCAAATTAAGCAGCTTTGGCCTCCGTTTATGAACTTTCATATCTTATTCTACTAGTAAGTCTCCCTCATAGTTAAGAGCTTTTTCAGTTGAGCACTCCTTCAGCTATGCAGCTACTCCAAATACATAAAATATATTACTTGCAAGCAGAGGAATTGAGATCCATCCCCTGGCGTGACACAGTTATCAATGTCATCAGATCTCATGCAATATTGAGGAGTCTTCTCTTCATAGGTTAGAGAGAGGGCAAAGTCCCTTCCTGGACTAGTTTATTGATGTCGAGAGTAATGAGTCCAGCCTATGTGCCAATTCACTTATCCAGTTAATCATGTGGCAATCATCCTTTTCTCAGCTTGTTTAAATGTTCTCTTTTGAGCTCTTTGTATTTGAGAACATTCACTTTGATGTATTTTTTCTTTTATTTTTTTAATTAAGCAAAGACTAGATGTACCTTAGATTATAAGTTTAACCATAACATCAATGTCATGATTATGTCGTATAATTACTTTAAGTTTTCATCATAATTTAAAAGTGAATTTGATTTTTTGGGTGAAAATCTTTTAAAAAAAAAAGAGAGATTTTTACATGCAACTCAATTAATATGTTTTAAAATTTTTTTAGACATGCAATAAAAAAATATTTAAGTACTGTCGATATCCCTAAAAAAAATTTCAATGTGACTATGCTTGCATTTTTTATTGTGTTGAGCTTTTTATCATTTCCATAGTGGATCCCTTTCTAAAATATCATCTTTAAATTTGAGATTTTTATTTTTCTACTAAAATTGAAATTCCCAATCCTTTTAGGAAAGCGAAGGAGTATGCTTTTTGAAATAATAATGTTGGACCTTGTTATCTTGTAGGCTTTTTGATGTGAACCCAAAAGGTCGTGCCTTGAAATCAAATAATCACTTTAAATACTTATTTTAAAAACTAAAAAGTAAGATCTTATTATAAAAAAATTTCAGACCTAGTGATTACTCGAATCAGTAATTATAAATACGTAAAAGTAACTATTTGAAGAATTAAAAAAGAAATAATTTTCAAAATAACTTTATTTCGATCAAAGTGTTTTTAAGAAAGTTCTCATCTTTTGTAAATAAAACTACAAGAAAAAAATTAAAATGTTAATATTTTCAAAATCGAGGTTTCGATCAAAAAACCTTTCATATAAAAATAATTAGGAGTTGCTATTAATATTTGTAGGTGTGATTGACTCTTAAATCTTATTTTTCAAATAAAAAGACAAACTAATCATTTTATTTTTTAAAAAAAAATTCTAAAATTAGTTACGTGCAGAAAAAGATTATCAATATCACAATACCCATAATTGATACCAATTAAATTAGAATTATTTTTTGGATTTAGCTCTAATCATAACTATCATAACTTTAATCTTGCCACTATTTTTTTTATTGATCATGAAAATTGTTTTGAGCTAGCTTATTTGAATTTGCATCCAACTTCCATTGATTGGTATTGATTAAATAAAATCATATATTAATAAAGAAATTATAAAAATATCTGACATTGATTCTCAATCGGTATAAATCAATATACATCATAAAAAATTAATGAATACATATTGGTGGAAAGTATCAATAATGCAATAGCCTTCATGCTCCCTTCCAAATAAAAATAAGTTTTAGACCAAAAAGAAACTAGCTTTAGCATCGATTTCTTCTTGATCAAAACTTTACTTTGGATATAATAAAATAATGATAGAATAAGAGATCATGATAATTTCTATAATAGAAAGAATTGATTAGGCTTTGAACTTCATCTGCATTTCTAAGATAGACTAATTTTATTCAAGATTAAAGAGATGAATATTACATTAGCCTTCTCAATCAAAAACTCATTTGAAAGACATGTTATGCATCAGTTTATCTTGAAAATTTCAATAGAACATTGGTCCTCATTTCCATGTTTAAAAAACCAAAATAGTTTTGTTTTAAAAGAATGATGGTGAGATTTAGCATCAACCTTATTATTCTGGAATTTATTTTACAAATAATCAATTATCAATTTCAAGATAATATACAAATCAAAAAAACACAATAAATAATCAAGAATCATAATTAGTTAATTGTTCAATTGATCAAAATTTTTATTCATGAATTAATCAAGAAATTGTACAAAAACTGACCTAATCAAGAAACAATACAAAGATTCAAAGTAGAATAATTTATACCCACTAGTATGCCAAAGATTTAGACTCTTTATTTCTAAAGTATCGAAGTTGAGGTCCTTTTTCACTTTAACTCTCCTTTCATTTATAGTAGAAATTTTGATGGGCTCTCATCAAATTTCGAAGATTTATGGGCCAGTATTAGGGACCACTGTGTGTCAAAAACTTCTCTTGAATGGCGTGCACACTGATGCGTATCATGTCATCGGTATCTTATGCACCCTTGAACACTTTCTATCTTCCAATAGCTTCTAAAATTTTTTGGAGAAGTTGTGGATGAGGTCAAATTTACCAAAATTATATTAAAAATAAAATACATAAAAGGACATGTGGCACTCATGCCAGTGGATCAAAAATGGTAAGTCAGATTATAAGAATATGCTATTTCTAACTAGCTTTAGAAAGACTACATCTAACATAAAAAAAATGCCACAAATGCTAAATTTATGGAGATAAAATTCATGCTTCTCCATCTCCATTATATCTAAAGAATTCACCTTGGTCATTCTTCATGTGGAGTTTTGATGTAACAGGGCCAATATCTCTAAAAATATCAAATGTTCATCTGTTCATTCTACTCTTGATTGATTATTTCACTAAATGAAAAAAAGTTGAGTCTTTTGCTCATATCACAAAGTTAGTAATAAACCATTTTATAAAACAAGAGATTATCTGTCAGTACCAGCCATTGAAGAGAATCATTTTTTATAATGCTTTAAACTTGAATAACAAGGAAATGAAGGAAATATGCACCCAATTCAATATAAAACATCATAATTCAGTCATATATAAACCCAAGATGAATGAGATAGTTGAAGCAACAAATGAGAATATTAAGAAAATAATTCAAAAAATAATCACGACCTACAAGGATTGGCATGAAATGTTGTTGTTGGCCTTACATGCTTACTGAACCTTTATAAGAACATCCACAAGGGCAACTTCATATTAATTAATGTATTATATTGAAGCAATATTATCGATCGAGATGTCGATTCTCTCTTTAAGAATACTCATGGAAACACAACTTGAAGATGTAAAATGGCTCAAAGCTCGATACAAATAGCTGAATTTAATTAATGAGAAGAGATTGAAAGCCATTTTTCATGGAAAATTATATTAAAGCAAAATGAAAAAAAGCATATAACAAGAAGGTGCATCTCATATAATTTAAAGAAAGGGATCTTATATCGAAGCATATTGCCAAAAATATTACAAACTCGAGTGGTAAATAGATGCTAAACTAGGATGGATCTTATGTGGTGAAGAAAGCTTTGTCCATAGGGGTTTTAGTTATATAGGAAATGGATAGATGAGAGGCTTTTAATTCCATAAATTTTGATGTCGTCAAAAAATACTATGCATAAAAGGACAAATCCAATGGGTATAAAAGGGCATCTTCATCATACAAATAATAGGAAAAATTAGCATATTAGGCTGGTCATTGTTAAGAAAACCTAAACCAAGTTGATGCTTATTGGAGAGGAAGTGTATCCATGTTTCTAGTCTTTTTGGCTTATATATCTCATGATCTTATCAATGATAAAATGTCATTCGTGATTAAGCCTTTTTCTTGACTGTGATAGTTGAATGTTATCTCTAAGAAATCATATTTAATTATTTGTTTAAAACAAAATTGATGATAAATTATAGATAACTTTTTGAAAAAAAAAACACAGCTAAATAAAATCAATGGGAAATGATACTTTTTTTGGAAAGCATAATAAAGGAAGGAAAAACCTTATGAGAATAACAAGAGAGTACCTCTATTAAGAGAATCTTACCTCAGCTGGAGTGACTTTGGTGGGAGCAGTCACGTTGTCACCTGAAGCAGTAGGGAGAGTTATTGTCTCTCTTAAAGCCCCTAAATTGAGTTTAAGATAAAGGTTTTTTAACTCCGTCTAGAGTGTCCGATTTGAGAGCAGGTAGCAACTTACAAGCTACCTATGCCACTTCGACATTGAACTTAACACTTCCTTTGTATTCTAATATGCTAGTCAATCAAGCTTAGTGATCAACTCCTTAGCTTGGATGATGTCTTTTATAGTGTAGTGAATCCTTTGTTCAATCTCAGATTAGGCTTCACCCAGGTTTATTTGTGTCTCTAGTAAGAGTTAGTTTCTAGGCCACCAGAGTCTCTAGTTGCTTAACATTTGCAGCTAGAACCGTAGCTTTCTCTAAGGCATCGATGATCGATTTATTGGTAATTTTGATTTCTTTTATTTAAAAGACTAAGGCCTTGCTGATGAGCTCATATCATTTATTGACCAAGGCCATTGCATCAGATAATTGCAAAAGAAAATAGGCCAGTGTCAAATCAGTTGAAGGCAAAAGAGTTACAAGTATTGAAATGCAACTTACAAGAATAAGATAAAAAGGTTGTCTAACTTGTTTGATGTAACGAAAAGCTTTTGTTGTTAGGTGATAGCTTGCAACCTTGCAAGCCATTCTTGATCTCATGGGAGCATACCCTTTCGAATCCTTTCATAGAACACCATTGAATTATGACTAATGTACCCAAGTTTCATGCTTTAGCCAGGATAATATTGGTTCGTAGCATTGTAAATATGTAAATGTAGGAGTAGGTTACTAAGAGTATCAATTGTGCCACTATTTAGAACATTCTAAAATAAGGGCTCAACAACCGCATTGGCTAAGACATCTACCTCAACCTTAGTGAAGTTTGCAATCTACTTTACCCTTCTTTAAGGGTTATTCAAGGATTGGATTAGCATTTGTTATTATAATTTTTTTATTAGGATTAGGATCGACCGCTTGATCCCAAGATTTGGACTCCTTGTGATATAGAACTGATTTTGATACCAATCTAATGACTAAAGCGAGAAGAGCCATCGTTGTTGAAGGCTAGGACCTCTAACCAGATGCCTTGGCCAAATTCTAAACCATTTATAATCTTCTATTGGAAGCCATTTCAGTGTCTTCATATCTAAAATTAAAGTTAGATTAGCATAGATGACAAAGATATAGTAAGGGAAACAAAAGTAACCTGATAGTAAAAGTGAGATCGAGGAGAGGTTATCAAAAGTGCTCATGAACTATTTATGTTTGGGTTTGATGTGAGATTGGCTTTAGTGGTGCATTTATTTAGGAAATCAACTCTTATATTGTAATTATAGACGGTTTTATTGGTGTGAGGAAAAACTTAATGTTATTTATGCTAACATTATTAATCATCCTATAGTGAAAAGTTGCAGATCGGTTGCTAAGCTCTTTCTTAAATCCATTGCTATGTTTGAAGCTTTCCACAGTAAGAGATCGAGAAACAAGTCATCATAGGTAGTCTAAAAATATTTCATTATCTAACCCTTGTTCGATGATGCGAAGCTACTGTTAAACGAGTTTAGTGACTTAGTCATGAAGTACTAGAAGCTAGAAATAAAGCTTTTGGTGCCACATGATTCACAATAAGTTTTGAAGAATTTGCAAAAGAAATTAATAGAAATGATTTGAACGTCTAGAAAGCCAAAGTGAAGTTTACAAGTATTTGGAACAAGTAGGGAAACAGGTAACCTATGCCTAATGCATAACATTACAGCAAACAGATGAAATGGCAATGTAAGAATGCTACGAAGTGATTCTTCAAAGACACAAATGTAGTTAGACTTGCTAGACCACGACCTCTCATCATCAGAATAAGCAACTAAATGGACATGGTCAAAATGTTGTACTAGACTTTAATATTTTGAAGTGAAAGGATGTTTATATGGTTTCCATGGTTAAAAGAAAGAAGCTAAACATGAGAATCTTATTGAAAAAAGATTGAAGAAATTACTAAAAATTAATCATGGAAGTTGTAGAGCAAAACAACTTATAGAGGAGAGCAATGTTATGGTAGAGAAAGAAACAAAAAAGAAAGTGAAAAAGAAAAGGTGGCTATAGAAAGGTGTATGGTTACAGCACGAGACTCGAAACAACATCATGGTTACTAATCCAACCATTTCTAAATATGTGCTTATAAGGCCATTTATCGCCAATGAATAAAGTCTATAAAGATGATGCCTAATGATTCCACATTGACAAAAAGAAGCAGGAAAGTGTTAAAGGAAAATATTTTTCAAGCTTTTCTATGATGACCAATACCAATCTCACATCGGGCTTAAAAAAATTTCAGTACACATGATTTTATGCCAAGAATGGAGACCTTATAGATTAATGTGATTGATGCCAATCTCATGTTGAAATTCAAGGACCATGAGCATGATTGATGGTTATCTCATGCCAAGACTGGAGATCTTGTAAATTGATGTGATTGGTGCCATTCTCACATCAAGATTTAAGAATAACACGAATGTGATTGATGATGATTTCACGTTAAAATAAAAAGACTTGTAGACTAATGTGATTTCTACTAATCTCATATAAGGTTTCAAGAAATTAGTAGTTTGAAGGAAAATGATCACGAAGACTCAAGAAGCTTATAAAAGGCTCTTATTAAAGTGCGTATAGAGATGCATCTTATTCAAAATTGACTGAAAAAGCATCATGATTTCTTTTTTTATAACAAAATTATGAATTTTTGACGAGTTTTCCCTAAAATTTTTTGTACAAGTAGGCTTTTTTGTTTATTATTTTTATGGGAGAACGACCTCTTTATTCACATAAAAATTTTGACCTTTGTGTTAATACTTAAATTTTGCCCTCATAAGAATCCCAAAAACTAGAGGTGCCATTATTAACATGTAGTCTGAAGAACAACAACACCACTTTAAAGAATACTATTTAAATTAGGTCAGTTGAGGGAGAAATTAGACATGAAAGGGAGAATCTACTAGGCAACCTCCCAAATGTAAAAACAAAGGTTAAAACTTATTTGTTTTTTTTTTTTAGGGAATTGAAGATCTAACATTAATTAAACTGTAATTCTTGCATAAAACTGTATAAATTTATTTTGAGATTTGTCACATTTTGATTAAGTTTACTATAGCTTTTTCCTAAAAATTTGAGATTAAATAAAGGTTAATTTCACCTTGTATATATATATATATTATTTATTTATTATACTTCGAGATCAATATTAAATTATTATAAGCCAAAGACACGAGATCGTTTTATTTAAGTCTAATTCTTGGGCACTTGTAGAGGTGCTAACCATTTCTTATGCGTAACTGACTCTCGATCCTAGAATTTTTAGTGAAGTGGACTATTGCTTTTTTTCAAATGGAGTTTATCTTCTTTTTTTTTTTTTTTTCAAAAGAAAAGAAAGTTTTCAAATAATGTTGGTGACTAGTCACACCATAAAAAATGATTAGTGGTGACTTCTTGTTTTTTTTTTAATTTATTAAGTAAAAAAAAATTAAAGACAAAAAGAATTTTCTCATACTTGGATTCTCACTAAAAGTCCAGTTGTGATAGCTATAGTTTCCTCCTTAGCAGCACTCAACTGCTCCAAATGTTTTTTCTTTATTTTCCCCCATTGAAACATGAAATCCACCTTCATCTTCTTCATTTTTGCTTTTAGCACATAGATATCCTAGTTTGCCTTCTGCTTCTACAGTTGGAGAGTGGAGAATTCAATGTTAGCTTAGCCCATCTATTTTTAGCCCTCTCAAGGGCTTTCTCAACTTCCTAGAATATAAATTCAGCTTGGCTTTGACTCTTATATTCTTCTACTATTAAAAGAGACTTTTGAATAACATACAAACAAAAGAAATTATGAGTCTATATAGCAAAAGTAAAGGAAAAGAATGTTTAAGTATAAAAAAAACCCTCAGCTAGTAAAGTAGACATCTTCTCAAAGTGGACCCCCTTCTTGTCTGGCAAGACTAAACAGGTTGAAGTTGGTAGAACCATTTCTTGGATGATTCTACTGATGTTCTAGGCTAGAGAAGAAGTGGTGATAGTTGCATGCTCCTACTGAGAGAAGAAGTTTACAAAAGTCTCCATCTTGCCCATTTTATAGGAACTAAGAGGTGTATTCTCAGACACCTCTAGCACCTCTTCAAACTTCTCTTTTCACCTTTTGGCATTATTAAAAAATGATCTATAAAAAAAGAAAAAGGAGTTAGCAACAGTCTAGCAAGAGTACAAAACTCACATCACAACATATAATTGAATTTACCTGATAATGGAGATTTTGACTCATCTCTGGGGAGAGTGTTAAAAGCATTTTTAAGAAGAGGTCTCCTAATTGGGAAAGAAAGACCAGGTAAGATAGAGGATGAGTGTGCTAAGGTAAACTTTTAGGAAAAGTTTACTACTTAAGAAAATAGTATAAAAGGCATGTTACAGTTCTCTAAAGGCTGACACATGGATGAGCTTTAGGCAAACAAGATAAGAATGCACTCTAACTATCCAGGCATCATTAAAGAATAATGGCATGAATAGAGTCTCATTACTACTTGTCAGAGTCTACTTAGAAGTAGTAAGAGACTTTCGAAGGGTGGTGTCACTATTATAATCCTGGTTTGGATAAGTCCACTAGTTAATCTTAAGAGGAATTCTATTTCAAAGCACCCAAAAGTATGATTGCCTTTAATGCTTTATTGCCTTTAGAAGATCAAAAGTAAAGAATGTAAGCCTTTTGGAGGAGAAATATCAAAATTTCTTAGGATATCTTGGGTTAATCTTCAGTTGTTTTAGTTAAAAAAAACTTAAAAATCAAGGGTGATAAATATGTAATTCCTAAATTTAAATATCTAGCAAAGAAGACAATTAGAATTCTCTAAAAATTGGGAGCTAATTGAGAGGGAGGTATCTTGTAACTTTCATAGATTACTTTAAATGATGTATTTAGAGAAAGTCTTAAGACTCCTTTAAGATATTCCTTAAACACGTAGAAGGCATCTGGCTATTTAAACTAAGACCTCTCATCAGGAGTGGGCATCGCCATGCCCATCAAAGCAGAGATCTTGTAAGCTTTCTTAATCTTAGTCAAATCCTTGTTAATAATCATTGAAAGGCCTACGAATTCCATGCTAGCTAAAGTGTATAAGAAAAAGAGCGTAAAAAAGAGTAAAATTAACCTAAAATGAAATTTTTTACTGAAAGAAAAAAAACTCACCCTAACAGAATCAGTCAAGATTAGAGGGGGTGAAGGGTAATTTCAAGAGCAAAATTATGAGAAAGATTGTAAGAAATATTTGATAAAGTGAAAGAAAATGCTTTAAAAGAAAATTAGCCATTGAGGAGAAAAGTTGTCATGAAGAGTAACTTATTCGAGAATGATGCTGCTGATGGGGCATTATGAATTGACATGGCACGATGTGGCTGGGTGCCTTTAATGATGTGTGAGGAGGAAACTCACATGGTAGGGCATGATTTGAAGATGCCTCTATTAACAAAGCCAAAGTAGCCATTAAAAGTAAAGAGGAACGGCTCATATGATGAAGAGATCCAGTTAATAGGGCAGTAGTTGACAACGCTGAAGAGATGGTAAGGTGGAGTTACACCTACTCACCAATTCATTAAATGATATGGCAGGGCATTAACGAGTAAAAGTTGATGATGTGGCAAAGGGAAGCTATGATTACACATTATTCATTAATTGACATGGCATGATGTCATTTGGTAATATGACCACATCAGTGTAAACTATATCAAGAAGGGACGTGGCTAGTAGTGCTGATTTATCCACAATTGGATGGAAGCAGGCAGACTTAGTTAGTAATGACTTCTCATGTGGCAAGTAGACTCGTTGACATGGTAGTCTACTTGAAGTGGATGCATACTGCAATATAGTTCAAGCAAAATTCTTCCTTTAAATGATGAGATTCATACCAAGACAAAGGATTACTACTAAAAATTCGAATCAAGCTTGAGTTTAAGGGAAGTGAGCAATATGATGGAGGTCACTAGGCAACCTGAGAGTGAAAAAATCAAGTCAAAATCAGCAAGTGTACTCTAGTAGAGTCTCAAAAGACCTCTCAAAGTGAAATCGACTTTGTTGAGCCCGAAAGTAATGGCTACTTGGGCACACTTCACTTCCCTAATATACCTGCCATTTATTGCTAATGTGCGCCAATGAAATCTTATAAATGCCTATTAAAGGCTAAAGCTGAAAATTCATATTCACATTAAGATTTAGATTTATATTCACATTCAGATACTCAGACACACACCCGTAAATTGAAAAACCAGTATTCTCTTACACTTATAACCACTCACAGCTTTTTTAGAAGAAAAATTATTTGTGTAGTTCCTTTTAGATCTCATAAAAGTTTAATTTCTAATCAGAGGAGTTTCCATCTAAAATCTTGTATTCATTTATATTTAAGAGAGAAAAAATTCTACAAAAAAATAAGAGATTTTAAGAGATTGTAAATTATTCATTTTGTTGAATAAAATGACTTAAATTGAGATATCACTAGATTCTTATTAAGTTATATGTTTTAATCAATTTAATGTTTATAGTACATCATCTTATAGAAAAAGAAAATACTTTCATGTTAAAGTTCTTTTTTAGAAATATAATTCTCAAAGAAAAATATTACATATGTAATGTTTAACCTTATTTTGGAGAAAAATAGAGGTGAGCAAATGTAAACCACTCTTTTTTGCTTAATAAATGTGTTAATACATCGGGCGCAGTAAGTACGAAATTTTGAGTGCTTTGCTAAAAACACCCCTAAAATTATGTTTTAGAGAAGAAATCAAAATGGTAAATTTTTTGGGCATTTTGGGGTGCTATTCTTTCCCCAAATACAACCAACTTCTGGACCTAGAATCTCAAATTTTTAAGTAGTTAGCCTTACGTTAGGATGGTAACCAATTACACCTATAAAAATTGGTAATGACTCATAATATTTTCTTATACTGCAAGTTTCCTCAGTTGAAACCTCAGTCATGATAGTAAGTGCAACAAAGTGATTGGTATGATGATGAAAAATGTACAATGAAGCAACAAAAACGACACCATATGGCAAGCCAAGCAACTAGGAAAAGATCTTGCCCACAGCAGAGAAGATAAACAAGAGTAATGTTATGAATAAGAGAATGTAAAGTAAAGCAACAAGCTGGAGCCATATTAGTTGAATTCTATCATTAAAACTAACCATGACTCTAACAATCACAAATAATGAACATCATACATCCTAAGCTATAAATATGCAAGAAAAAGAATAGCCAACAAAAAAATGACACCATTCTCATTAATAGTCATAATGATTTGGAAGCTAGATCTTGACATCTTTACTTGAATTTATTACCCCAATCTTTAAGAAGTAACGTGACTTACATTTGACAGGCACTTCTGGTAAGCCATCTCTTTTGAAGGGGTAAAGGTAGATGATGCAGGTACTTCCCTTACATTCAAGCCCGAATCTGGAGGTCATCCTTAAACCAGCCTAACAACTAAGAAAAAACACACCAAAGCTTGGACCAACCTAAGTCCACACTCGAGCTTTCTTAACCAACTTAACATCTTGAATTGGGCCTTTGCTGGTCAAACCAATTAGTCCATTTGACCAAATTTGGCATAAGAGCAAGCATTGTTTTTTAAACTACCAACCTCACAATTTAGGAATTTCACTCCTACAAGAGTTCTAGAAGGACTCTACTAAGTTGATTGGTTCTTTAAGGCCATCTCCAATGAAGATGGTAAAACATTAATTTAGTGTTGAAAATTTGTTAATATGATCTCCAATGAAACGACAAACATCTATCAATAATTTGGTATAGTTACAATACTGTACCAAATGTACTTTTAAATGTTTTTATGTAATTATTTTTTTAAGTTTTTAAATCAAATATATCTTTGGTGAATAACTTAATAATTATATTATATTATTAAAAAAAATATATCATTGAGAATATTTCATCAAGATCTTCAAAACAAAATCAATATTCAATATATAATTTTATTTTATTTAAATTAATAATAAAATTAAGTTGATAAATTATTAATTTTAAAAATTATTAAAATATATAATTTATTATATAATATTAATTAATTTATAATAAATAAATTAAAATTTTAAAATTTTATTAATTATTTTAAATAAATTATTTAATATTTATAGATATTTTTTAATAATTATTATTTTTATTATTAAAATAATATTATTAATTTAGTGTAAATAAATTAAAGATAAAAAAATTTTAATTTTAAAATATTTTTAATTTTTTTAAATATCAATTTGGTGTATAAGGTTAAAGTGAAGGCCGCTTTTAAGGCGTTTTACATGCCGTAACTAGATGCGGTTTCCCGTACCCTAACTAGATACAATTTCACTTTTAAAAGACACCAGATAGCCTCTAATTTAGTATTCATTATTTATTACTGGCTTATGGCTTCTTTTGACTTAAGCATAAGAGGCTATTGTTTTTTTTTCCTAAGTTTTCGGCAACTTAAGTCAAAGATCTCAAATGAAAATACAACAATATGTAATTTATAATATTCAAAATTAATTGAGAGCATCTGTTTGTTATTAAGTTTATTGAGAGCAAACATCTGTATAAAATAGTTTTATCTAAACACAAATATTAATCATGATAAATAATATTAAAGTAAAATTAGAGACTTTGCATGATATTAAAAATTATATATGTATTTATGACATCTAATTCTCTTAACCTAATTGAAGAAAAAAAAAACTTTTTTCTAATTTTTGGATCAGGTTTGACCCACACTAACCGAAGCGTCAATTTTTCTAGTGGGGCTCTAGTGGATGTGCCCTTGATGAGGTAGATGTCAGGTGTATAAAGAAGGACGACTTCAAGTTTGAGAATTCACTTGATTTTTATTTTTATTTTTTTTTAAAAAAAGAACGAGGCCGGGATCTCATTTAATTTTTTTATTATACATGTTTATGTGTGTAACTTAAATCCAAATTTGAATTAAATTCAACTTAAATGTAAATCAAACTTAATTTAAACTTAAATCTGTTTAAAATCAAACTTAAAATTAAAATTAATTTTAACACATACTTATTTAAATTTAATATAATTTTTTTAAAAATTAAATAAATATTTTTAAAAATTATATAATTAAAAATACGATATAACGAAAAACAAGAATTTCTCATTTACTTATTTCTTCAATAAGCAATTCTCAGTTCCCCCTTTTTAAAATGGAGAATGAGACAAAAAATAAAAAAAAAAATAAATTTAGAATAGATAATTGGAGAAAGACATCCTTAACTTATCTCACTGGTTTATATCCTAACATAATCAAAATGGATAGTAATCAAAGTAAGCAAGAATCAAAATATATAAGAATTAGAGTGAATAAGAATTAAAGTAAGGAATTGAAATCAAAATAAGCTGTTTATTTAGATTTTAAGAATTAAAATTAAAATCACTATGAATCTCTTTTATATGTTTATTTTAATATAAAGTCAAAATAATGTTGTAAATTCACTTATATATTTTTAAAAAATTTATATATTTTTAAGTAAAAAATAAAATATTGTATATTTTAATAATTATATAATCTTAAAAAATATAAATAAATATTTTTAAAATTATAATTTTAAAAATTTTAAATAATAATAAATAATAATATTTAAAAACAAATAATAAATTTATATCCCTATAAAAAATAAAATTTTAAGTTATAAGTATAAAATTGAATTCTAAACCATAAAAAAAGTGTCAATAAAAGAAAATAATGATTTTTATTTTTTGTTTTATTCTTAAATTTAAAAATAAATAAAAAGTAAAATAAATAATTTTACATAACAATAAAAAATAAAAAGTGTCAATATGATGGAGATCTTAAATTTGTCATTCTCATTTTTTTAATATCAAAATTACGTGAATTTATTTATTGGATTTCTTCTAATTTTCCATAAATGTATGTTCAACTGAAAGGAAAGTGCTTAACCATATACAAATTGATTTATGGTAAGATATCTCAAATGTTTGAATACTCTTACCCTCGGAGACAAAACGAAAAGGACAGAAAGCGGCCATTTTTGGTAAATCAATTTTAGAGGCCTTGGCACGCCTCACGCCAAAAGGGAAGAGGGTAGCTTCTTCCCCTTCTCCCTCTCTCTCTCTCTCTCCCCATCTCGACCTCAACACAATCTTCGTGGATGGAGATGCGTGCTTCTCCATCCTGAGAGAGAAACGCACGCCAAAAGGGGAGCGCTCATCAACGTACACATAGGATACATATTATCCATATCATGTCTCTCTTGCTTCTTTCTCCTATTTCTTCTCCTTCTCACACCCCCGCCATATCTTCGCCTACTTTCTCTCTCTATCCTTGCTCTTTTCTATATCACCCCAAACACTACAATAACCTTGACCAGAAAATTGCAACAAGTTTCTTTTTTGGCTCTTATAGAGCAAGAGAGAGCTTGAGACCCGAATATATGGCCAGAAGGAGACATGGGTATGTCTGGGTTTCATCAATTCGTAGCTCTAGTGAAAGTAGCAGCAGTAGGGACTTGGAGAGTGCCAGCGAAGGAGAGGAGGAAGGAGGTGAGAGTGAAGACGACGAGGAAGGGGTAGAAGGGAGAACCGGGTCGTCGGTTTTGCCGGAGAGATGGGATGTTTTGGGTCTTGGTCAAGCCATGGTAATTTTCTCTTCTTTTTTCTTTTCATTTTGAGTTTTTAGATGCAATTGTGCTTGAAATTTAGACTTTCTGGTTTGTTGCTGAGGAAAATTCAGTAAAGAGAAGTCAAGATAAATAGAAATGATATTCATCATCCTGTGTGAATGTTTAAATTAAGAAAGTTGAACAAGGTACTCATTATGTTTGGTTTTTTGGAACTACAAGAAATGACAGAAATTCAAACTTTATTATATATATGAAGTTTGCTGCTTAATTACCAGCCAATTAGTGCTCTCTTTTTTTTATTAGAAGCAAAGTTAACATTATATTAAGTACAAGTTCTAAGGAGGTGCCACCATGTACAAAAGGTGAGTTAAATCCTATCTAGAAGTGAGGATGTCTATGTCTTCCTCATTTACAAAATAATCTCCGATTACTAATACTTTATAGTATATGAATCCATCTATTCTTTAAGACACTAAGCAATGTTTCCACCCCTTCAAAAATCATCCTGTTTCTATCTCCCCACAGTAGCCGAAAGATGAGAAGCCGGATCAATTCAATAGCTTTCTTCTTCACTACAGCTGCCCGTATACCTCCCCACGCCCTCAATTCTGCGGCCACCGACCCCGACATCACCCAAGCTTGCCCCAACAAAGCCAATGCACTCTCTCCAATTCTCTAGCCAATTAGTGCATTTGTCTTGGGATGTTCTGCCTCTTAAATGGAATAATCCAGCTATGGAGCTAATGATTGTTTTGTGCTTTTTGTTTTTCTCCTTTTAAAATTTACTATTAATGAGAAAATGTGGATGAACAATGAAATTCGGGAAGGGTGGATTTCTAGGACCTTATCCTAGAGGTTCTAGACAATTCACTGCAATTAGGTTGTTATTCTTGTCCTCAGGATGTTTGGATCATGCATTTAAATTGTTCACTTATATTTTATACTTTCAATAAATTTGAAGTTTCTCCAAACTCTACATTATTGTTCACTCACTGTTCCTGTGTTTGCCAACTTCTTGCTGACAATACTTAGCAAGTTGGTTGCTATTCTTATCCTCGGGATATTTGGATTATCCATTTATAATTGTTCACTTATATTTGTACCTTCAATGAATTTGAAAGTTTCTCCAAACTCTACATTGTTGTTCACTCACTGTCTCTGTATTTGCCAACTTCTTGCTGTATAGGAGTTGGATAATCAAAATCATCTGAAAATGCTTAGAATTTTTAACAATGTCCAGTCACTTCTGTTTTCCAAATACTGGTTAGCATTATCTTTTTTTCTTTTTCAATAACTTTTGGATATGTAAATGTTGAGTTACATTTGATTTTCGTCCTCATTTTAATTGTACCTTAATATTATAGGAGCAATAACTTTTGCTCACATTGCATTTCTGTAATGGTACTTTCTAGGTAGACTTTTCTGGCATGGTTGATGATGAATTTCTGAAGGGACTGGGATTAGAAAAGGGCACAAGGAAGGTTGTTAATCATGAGGAGAGAGGTAGAGTTTTACGAGCTATGGATGGTTGCAGCTATAAGGCTGCTGCTGGTGGATCTCTTTCTAACACCCTGGTTGCTCTGGCAAGGCTAGGTAGTAGACCCATTGGAGGCCCTGCCTTGAATGTCGCCATGGCAGGCAGTGTGGGGAGCGATCCATTGGGTAGCTTTTACAGGTGAGCATCCAATTGACTGCATTAAGCTGTTATGTTTTCTTCAACTTTCTTGATCATGAATTAAACTTCTTGCACTTTTGAACACTTGTGTCTTCATCAAGGCAAGCATGGGTAATTATTTTTGTAATTTTAAGCTGCTAGATAAATGTAGTCAAGTTGGTTGTACACTAGTTCAGGTGATTATAATTTAGAGGGATCTTGTTGGTTAAAGATATTCAGGCAGAAGTTTAGTTATTAATTTGGCTTGGTTTCTCCCTCTCTTTTCTGTTTGTTTTTTTTTTTTTTTGGGGGGGGGGAGATGGTCAAGGGGTGAGAGAGGGAGTTTTAGGGAAGTAGCTCAAATTTTAAGCATTATTTTGATAGGATTTATTGCTGTTGTTTTTAGACTTTTGGTGATCTGATAGAATCTGGTTGGCAACAATTAATCATTCTTTACATTTTTCTGGTAGAGCTGTACAACAGGTCCTTGATCTCCTTTGCCAGCTAAGCCTGTTTGCACCTTCAATTTGTTGACTGTTGCTCTTGACTCTAGTTGTGAATGAGTATCCATTGGACGAAACATTTCCTTGCTTTTCCTAGCTAGAATTGCAATTGATATTTCTTGCCCCCCCACCCCCTCTCTCTCTCTCTCTCTCTCTCTCTGTGCCAGGAAGTATAATGGTAGCTCCCTTGATATTACGTCCTTATTATTGTTATGGTGCTGTATCATGGAGGTTTAGATTTCAAGTTGTTCTATTTAGGAAGAGTGAATAGCTTGCGAAACAATTGACTTCAATATCAATATAATCAAGCTGGTAATAGTTTCCCCGCTTCAAAAGCTTGTACATTATACATCTTAGCAATTCTTTGTACTTCCTCTCAGTCTTTCTCCTTTTCCCTTTTTCTTCTCTTGAGGATATCTATGGGAATGAAAATCGGTTTTTTTTTTTTTTTTTTTTCTGGTCATTATCGTTTTCCTTTTCTTCCCTTTAGTTTCTTCTTTGATCATTTGCTAGACCCCTAATCTACCATGTTGAAAACGAAGGAAGCAGAGATATTTAATGAACTGATTTTGTTCAGGAAAAAGCAGAAGAGTGAACAAAATAAAGAAATAATCAGCTTGGGCTTGCCCTGGGGATTTTCATATATTTATGCTTTTCTTGCTAGAACATTGATGTGGGAGCTTGATAGAAGCTAAGTTGAACCAAAACTCATACCTTAAATCCTAATATGCACTCAAGGCCTTTTAATTTTTCAATCAACATGTCACTTTTGTTTTTTCACATTTGGACGATAGTTCGTAATCCTTTAAATAATGTTACCTGAGAGTTACTGAAATGAGCACTTATCAAGAGTGGAAGAGAACCTGAGCTGTAAGAGCTCTTGAAGTAGCTAGATGAAGGACAACTAAAGAAACAGTGCTCTGCAAATTTTCTAAATTGGCTGGAGAGCTAATCTGCAGCAGTGACATGGCCACCAAGTCAATGGACATTGGAGCTTGCTAAATGGTTCAATCAATTTAGTTCATCAGTGTTGAAACTGGTCAAGGGGTTCCTGTTAATCTGATGTACTTGTACCTCTTTGTGTATTGAAAGTCAATAATTGTTATTTGTAATCCTAATATTATTAGTATTTAATTTTGTTTCTTTTCCTCTTCTGTCGTTACCTGCTGAACTTAAAACATCTACTGTGCTAATGTGTTATAGGGAAAAATTACGTCGGGCAAATGTGAATTTTCTTTCTCCTCCCATTAAGGATGGGACAACAGGAACAGTGATAGTTCTCACAACCCCTGATGCACACCGCACTATGCTTGCATATCAGGTTAGACTTGTTTGAGTGGTTAAGTGTTTGTGGAAGAATCTTGACACCACAGTAATTTAAATGTTTTGCAAGGTTTTATTTGGTAGTGCTATCATACCAGCATGAGTACACTGAATCCCCATATTAATTCCGTAATTTAGCACATTTAATGGTAGTACAAGGATGAATGACCTACTGATTAGTCATGTTTTGCATTTAATTAAATTCCTGAAAAAAAAAAAAAAGAAAGTAGAATATTTTGCATGTCGTCACCAAAATAAAGTTGAGTTTAAGATAAAGCTCTGCATTTTGTTACATATGCTTGGTGTTAATTTTTTTGTTCTTTTGAAGCATTGACCGGTGAGCTAAATGTTGGGCTTGGCCTTGGTGGCTATATTCTGTGTCATTTTTGCCTTTTTTTTGGTGATATATATAAAATGAGGCAAGGCCACTTCATGTGTCCACGCCCTTCCTTAAAACTCAGGGAGTGACACCCTGGCCATACAAGACCCACTCCATAATAAAATTCCCAGTTCACAATTGAACCTAAGGCTTTTGGAGGGAGCAGCTCCTCCATTTTCACCAAAATTAAGTTTTCAGGGGGAATAAGACTTTATGTAGTTGAATTTGCAAATATGCACAATTTTTGGCAGTTTTTCTTTCTATCCTTTTTTTTTTTGTTTTTTTTTTTCTGTATACTGCTTAGTTGTGAGTCTACAGTTGTTTTACATCTTTTTCTCTTAACAAGTCAAACGAAAATTTAATTTGCAAGTTTGTTGACAAAATGTTATTTTGTTTAGCTAAGTGATAGATTCTGGGGATTAGTCATGTTGTTAGAAATTTGTTGAGGTTCTTGATGAAAAGTGAGGAACGGAGATTCTGGGGACAATAGTAGACAAAGATAATAATTCTTGCTCTTCTTTTTAGGAACTCAGAACAAATCGAATCTAAATATTATTATTATCGATTTCTTATTAGCCTCATCTGAATTGCAAATCGGTTGCTTTCTCTTGTGAAAATAATTAGAGAGGTTCATTTTCAGCTGTTGTAATATAACATCCTTGGAAACCCTTTCTGTCATATTTTGTTTTTAGCTATGCACATGGCATGTGAACTAGATTGCATGAGATCCTTAAAGATTACTGTTTATATGATGTCAGGGTGCATCTTCTAGTGTTACTTATTATCCTTCCTTGGGTAGCATAATTTCCAAGACGAACATACTCATTGTTGAAGGCTATTTATTTGAACTTCCTGATACAATAAGAACATTAACAAAAGCATGCGAGAAAGCACGTGAGAGTGGTGCCCTGGTTGCAGTCACAGCGTCAGATGTTTCCTGCATTGAGAGACATTACGACGATTTCTGGTAATTACAATGATGTTTATTCTGCATTATATTTTGTTGGGATTGGACTGGATTTGTTTACATATCATCTCTTCCATATAAAAGTATGATCTCATTTTTGTTCCGTCATTCAGGGAAATAGTGGGCAACTATGTGGATATCATTTTTGCAAACAGTGATGAGGCGAGAGCTTTATGCGACTTTTCATCTAAGGAAAGTCCAATTTGTGCTGCGAGGTATCTGAGTCACTTTGTGCCTTTTGTGTCTGTTACTGATGGGCAAAGGGGATCTTACATAGGCGTAAAAGGAGAAGCTGTTTATATTCCTCCTCCTCCATGCATAGCAGTGGATACGTGTGGTGCTGGGGATGCATATGCATCTGGAATTTTGTATGGTATATTAAGAGGTATATCCGATCTGAAAGGAATGGGTACATTAGCATCTAGAATTGCAGCTACCGTTGTTGGGCAGCAGGGTACCAGACTCAGGGTTCAAGATGCTGAGTCCTTTGCCTTCGCATTTCATCGACAAGCTTCGGCTGTTAGCTCTGATCAGATTTCCAGCCTGTGACATGGCCTCGGCCTCAAGAGCTGTTTTTTTTTTTTAATGTACTCTGTACATTACCATTTATATCAATGACTATGTATTTGCCAGATGTCCTATTAGAGGAGGCACAATATCCCATATCATTTATTGAAATGTACTATTATGTGATCTAAATTCTCCCAATTGGGACAATTGTTTATGTGTGATTTTATGTAAATGAGCATGGTATTTCATTTAGAGGAAATTGTCAAAATTAGCATCCCGTCAATATTTTTTTGTAAAAAAAATTTCTTTTATTAAGTTGTTTTTTTTTAGCACTTACATGTATCAGAAAGACGAAAATACCTTTAAAAAAAATAATGATACCCTTGAAATTAAAATAATTCAAAAATTGAAGAGATTTGTTTGAATACTTTTTTCATTTGAGCTCTCTTTCTCTCTCCGATTTTTTTTTCTTGTATTTGAGTTTTTCTTTGCTCTCTCTTTTGGTTTTTTCTTCCCTCCTTTGTATCCAAGATCCAAAGAAGGAATCGAAGGTAGTCACTAACATTTTTAACTATTTGTCCTGCAGAGAAGAAAGCTCATATTTTTGAGTGCATATTTCTCAATCTCGTGTTTTTTCACAACATATTTGTCTTCAAAATCAGAACGTGCTCGAAGGTGAAAAGGGTGACGGGTATACCTTTGAACAATAATGTAGCTTGAATATAATTTGTGTTCTTCCATATATATATGAATGTATATATATGTATATATATATATTTAAAAATCGTATCTTAATTGATAAATCGTAACATAATTATGCATTTGCGCAACAACGTAGTTTAAATATTCCATTATATATAGAATATGAAAAAATATATATGTTTGAAAATCATGTCTTAGTAAATCGTAACATGATTATGATAATTCGTAACTTCTATCATGAAATCGTAACAAGTTTATGAAATCGTGCCTTATTTTATGTTATAAGTAATTATTTTCAGTTGTAATTTGAAATATTTTCTTTACAGAATGCGGATAATTGTAACTTGGAATGGTGAGTGGTCTGAGTCCAGTGGTAGTTTTGAGTATGTTGGCAGATATATCAAAACTAAGGGATATATTGTTCGGAGGGGTTTGACATATGTGCAGTTGTTGGATTTGGTTAAATCTTGTGTGGAGGTTGATTTCACTATGATTGATGTTGTACTGCATACTATAGTAAGATCTGAAAAAACTGCTAGCAAAATTGAGTTAGTAAATGATGACGATGTTGAGTTTATGTTGTACGATGACAGCATAGTTCCTCGTGTGATTGTTGATCTAGTGGAGAGAAATTTTGTTGAGAACAGACAAAGTTTATGTGAAGGTGAAATTTCAAGACGAGTCAATCCTATTAACATAAGTTGTTCTGGGAGTAATCCAACTATTGAATTAGATGTATATGGAATTGAACCATTCATCCATAGTGAGACTCCCGTTGACACTCAGCATACTAATGAGATCCATACCGATGTGATCAACTTGGATGAGTGGGTGGACTATGATATTAGGTGTAAATACCCAATCATGGAAACTCATCCTACTCAACCCACCAGTGAAGATCAATGTGAACCCATTCCAGAAGCAGAACCTGACAATGAAGAATTGAATGAGAATCTACGTCCTGTCCCACCTTATCCCAGTTATATGCCCGAAAGTACATAATAATCCAAGTGATGGTGTTGTCAGACGGTATGGTGTGTTGGGTGCTGAATTACACGGTCTTACGTCGACTTCTACTATGGAATCAGTGACTCCAATTGACACCCTTGCTAGAAGTCAGTTTTTTCTGAACAAAAAAGAGCTGAAGCGATTTTTGGGTGTGCATGGTTTAACTGAGAACTTTGAGTTTAGAGTCACTAGGTCTAACAAATCATTATTTGAGATTGCTTGTAGAGAAAGAAATTGTGCATGGAAGATTCGTGCTGTGAGAGTTGCACAAGGACAATTCTTTCAAATTAGAAGGTGTGATTTGACACACACTTGCACAGTTGAAGAGTTGCATCGACGGCATCGACAAGCAAGTTCTGCCATTATTGGAAAAATTGTGGCTCAAAGGTTGTCTACTAATGCTAAAATCATTAAGCCGAAAGATATCATAGGTGATATGAAAGAACTCTATGGCATACAAATTTTATACAGTAAAGCTTGGAAGGCTAAAGAGTATGCGTTGTCTCTTACATATGGTGACCCAATTGAGTCATATCAACAATTGTCGTCATACTGCCACATGTTGCAAACAATTAATCCAGGAACTAAGGCTCACATATGTATTGAAGATGGAACTAATCGATTTAAGTATTTATTTGTGGCTCTTGGGCAATCATTGAGGGGGTTCCGTTTAGTAATCAGACCGGTCATTGCTATCGATGCCACTCACTTAAAAGGAAGGTTTCACGGTGTAATGTTTGTAGCGGCGTGCAAAGATGGGAATGAACAGATATATCCGCTAGCATTCGGTTATGGTGACTCCGAGAACTATGATGCATGGGAGTGGTTCTTGCGGCAACTGAAAGAAGCTATAGGCTCGGTTGAGGACTTGGTTATTATATCAGATCGTCATGTCAGTATTGCAAATGCCATCGCAAAGGTCTTCCCCAATTCTTGTCATGGTTTATGTTCGTGGCATATGGCTCAAAATATAAAGAATTAATTCAAGAAGGAAGATATATCTAAGATATTTTATAATGCAGCAAGGGTATATCGAGAATCTGAATTTAATAAATTGATGACTGAGTTGCAGGCACCCTAAAGCATTCGAATATATCATGAAGGAAGATCCGAGAAAATGGTCATGTGTGTATTGCCCCCGAAGACGATATCAACTCATGACCACTAACATAGTTGAGAGCTTGAATTCGTGTCTGCGATTTGCTCGAGAGTTACCTGTGACAGCTCTATTGGAATTCATTCGAGACATGATGCAACGTTGGCTCTATAATCGACTTGAGAGAGCTAAAGTTTGGAGGTCACAACTAACAGAATGGGCTCACTCATTGATGACTGAGAGACAAAAAGTTTCATTACAAATGACAGCTTCCAATGTTGATTGGAATGTATTTTTAGTTAGGCAGAAGGGTAAGGAGGCAATTGTGAATCTCATTGAACGTACTTGCACTTGTAAAGAGTTTCAGGCTGATCTCTTGCCATGTGCACATGCACTAGCAGCTTCCAGGTGACATTGATGGTTCTGTTGGTAATATTTTTTAATTATTCATTATTATTACTTGTATTAACTTCACAAATTTGGCCTGTTTTACAGGGAATGTAATATTGACTTCATAACTCTTTGCTCTAACTACTATAAACAGGATCAACTAGTAGCAGCATACTCTGAGCCGGTATATCCAATTGGTGATAAGTCTGATTGGGATGTACCTGAGGAAGTTAGAAGAGTTATTGTATTACCACCAAATAATGGTAAGTCAGCAGGGCGTCCTAAAAAACGAAGAATACCCTCTGGTGGGGAGAGGACGGTATAAAAGAAGTGCTCTAGATGCATGTAATATGGACACAATCGATTGACGTGCTCGAATCCACAATATTATGATGGAGTGAGTCACTCTCGATCGTCTAAGGTGCCTGATCAGTTGCGTCGTAAATGTCGTAGTTGTGGTATAGTTGGGCATAACTCACAAACTTGTAAAATGCCTCTCAATTCAACTTTACTAGATGATGACACAAATGGTTTATGATAATTCTAATGTTTTGATTATATTATTATTGTTTGCAAACTTATTTTTCATTACTGATTGGTATATTATTTTGAGATTCTTAATTCGCACCTTTAATTCGTACCTTTAATTCGCACCTTTAATTCGTACCTTTAATTCGCACCTTTATTAGTGAAAGCGTACATTGTAATCGTATCTTAAATTAAAAATCGTACCTTCAATTCGCACGATCATTTTCACACTTGTAACACTAAAATCGTAACTTAAATATTGAATCGCACCATCATTTCGCACCTTTATTCATAAAATCGTACCTTGCATAATATGTCACCCCTTTAATTCGCACGTTTATTAGTAAAATCGTACATTGTATTCGTGTCTTAAATAATAAATCGTACCTTTAATTCGTACCATCTTTTTCACAAATGCAACACTAAAAATCGTACCTTAAATATTGAATCTCCCAATCATTTCGTACATTTAGCCGTAAAATCGTATCTTATATATTATATCGTACCATTAATTCGTACCTTTTTAGAAAAATCGTACCTTATGTATTATATCGTACCATTAATTCGTACCTTGATAGAAAAATCGTACCTTTAATGGTAAATAAATCGCACCTTTATTAGTGAAATCGTATCTTCAATGTTAAATAAATCGCACATTCAATAGTCTTCAATGAACACTAACAATATACTGAAATTTTTTTTGTAGATGAGGGAAGAAGCAAAATGATTGCACAATGTACTGTAAATGATTCTTTTATTTGCAAAAAAATATTATACACAATTTTTGAATGTATATACAAATGAATACAATGTAATGTAAAAAGAATAAAATTGTTTTAACCCTTATTATCTACAATTGAGTTAGCAAATACATGTAAGGTCATATGCTTCCGTATCTTTGGCATGTCTTTGTCAGTGTATTTGAGTGTCTTCCCAGTTAGTAAATGCTCTATTATGTACAACATGTGAGGTCCGCAATTGCCATTGAAAAAAATAACAACACAGTTAAAAGAAATTAACATTGAACATAAAACTTCTAAATAAGGATAATAATTAGCAAAAAAAGACTTTTACCTTTTTCTCTGTTGGGAGACCTTGTTCTTTGGCTCTAGTGTGCAGGAGAGTGGAATATTCGGCTTATTAACGTCTGATTTCTGCATGAAATATCCTCCGCTAGCCATGTAGCTAGGTAGCATATATCTGAGGGGATTTTGTTGCCGAATACACACCTCACTGGGGATCTCTTGTCGGGAAGAGTCAAAAATCCTTAAGGAAAATGTTTTCAAATCCACAACCACTAACAGCCAGTGAGATCCCCTTACGTGGCATGGAACCATCAACTACATTGGAAAATATTATTTAAATGTCAGTTAAGAGTTCTCATAATATTGCAAGAAAATAGTTATAACCAACCAATGAAGATATACATACCTTATTCACAGTGTGCCAAGATGGACAATCATGACAAAATTCGCCTCTCACACGATCCAGGAAGTCTGGTTCCCATTTATGTGCTTCAAAATTGGAGTGTGGAGGAGGACAATCAGCATCTGGATCCGCTTGATATTCATTGTAAATGTAAAACATTGCTGTCTGCAAATTTGAGCAAAACAAAGTCAATAAACAAATTGAATATAAAGCATCTAAACAATTAAAGTCCAAAAAACTTACATAAAGCCAAGGATCGCAGATGCAAACATCTTGTGCATATTCTTGTGGAACTCCCTCTACCTTTTTCGAAGGAGACTCAAATATGCTTCGATATACTGGTTGACACAACAAAAATAATAATGTAAAATTAAATCAGCATACGAAGTGAAGGCACGAATGCTAATTCGAGTATGGTAAGAATGTAAAGAACAATAGTTTGTAAATTAACTAACTTACAGAGTCATCGACCCATTCATCATTGTCTTTGAAGGCGTTAAACCACTCTGTACTCACTGAATGACCGATACCTACACTGCAGCTAAAGAAAATCAAAATAGAGTGTAAGTAAAAGTTAAAAAATAAAAATTCAATCTAGCTAATAAAACATAAAAGGTAACTATAAATGACTTACTATGATTGGCCACTCATGAACTCGTTAAATGCAGTGAGGATATTGTCTGTGAATTTGGCCTTTGTACTCAGCATGTGAGAGTACTTGGCTCTTTTTTCCCCAGTGTTAAGGTTGACATATGGGCTGCACAGTTGTCTTGACCTTTTACGGGTCCTAACAACTGGCAGCACACTGTCAGTTGCCTCAACTGGGGTAATAGCCAAGCCTCCCACAGCTTCATTGTGTGGACCTACTGTAGGGGCCACTTCCTCATCCATTGGCCCTGCAGTGGCCACTTCCTCTGCATAGGCCCCAGCTTCCTCAATGATGGGATGATTTGATGTGGAGCCTGCATTGACACCCTGAAAAAAAGAGAACACAATTAAAAATTTCATCTTTATGTAATAAGTTGTACAATATTAAAAACAAAAAACTAAAGTAATTGTTACATACGACATTACTTACATCATTAGGAACTGGTTCTGACATAGGGCGGGAAGGGTCTCGAGCACCAAATCCGTATCCATCCAGGGAGAGCTGGATGGATTTTAAGAATGCCATTTGCTCCTCATGGCGTCTTTCATTTTATGATTCCATTTGGTTTAGCCTCGCCTCAAGGAGATCTAATTTCACCTCCATAGCAGTGAGGCGACGGCAAACTTCTGAATTCTCTGCATTTCTTTCTGCGCCAGGTGCTTCACCCTCAATGTTGTACTCCCGCACCTCAGGGGCCATCATCTGTGGCCTCGGCTCTCTTCTGTCACTGACGACTTCATCAGATGCATGATCCCTCGGTCGCTCGACAGGAAGAAAGCCAACTCGGCACTGAAAGTAACATAAGTTGTTAATAATAAAACCCAACAACAAAACTCATATCTATTATGAAGAATAAATACCTTATATTGCTTTGGCAAAGCAGAAGGCAATTTGGTGGACTTGTCCTGGATGAGACCCTCCACAGTGTCCTCATCCCCACTCGATCGTGTAGCCGGCACATTGGATTGAGCATGTGGCTGCAACGGCATGATTGAATCTTCAACGCCAACATAATAAGGGGCATGACTCTCAGCAATTGTTGGCTCTAACTTTAGCTTAGCCCCCATCTGAAAAAACGAAATGAAGCTTCTAAATTGAAAATGGAAGAAACAAAATGAAGAATGAAGGTACGAAATGAGGAATTAAGGTACGAAATTACAAAATAAAGGTACGAAATTAAAAAATAAAGGCACAAAATTGAGAATAAAAGGTACAAAAAAAAGGCACGAAATTGAAAAATACAAGCACGAAATTGAGAATATAGGCACAAAATTAAAAATTAAAGACACGAAATTGAGAATGCATGTAGGTACGAAATTGAGAATTAAGGTACGATGAAAAATAAAGATACGAAATTGAGAATATAGATACGAAACAAATAATTGAAGACACGAAATTGAGAATGCATGTAGGTACGAACTTGAGAATTAAGGTACGAATTTGAAAAATGAGACAAAAATTGGGAATGAAGGTACGAAATTACAAAATAAAGGCACGAAATTGAAAAATGAAGACACGAAATCAGAAAGGTAGGTACGAAATGAAAATGAAGACATGATAAGTATACTTACAGTGTTAGTGAAAATCTTCTTGCAATCTGCTGCATGTGGCTTCCGATGGAACCTCCATCGACAAATTCTAGGCAATGGCAGGTTCGAGCCTGACAACCTACTACCGTGCGTGTTGGTAGCAGGAATCACTTCGAAGGCAAAAATCTATGAAAAAAGAAGAGAAAATCAAGTTAGGCTTCATGAAGATAAAACATGTATTCAATTAAATAAATGAAAAAAAAATAAAAATGTATGATCCTTACTTGCAGTGCCCATATGAAGCCATAGGCATTGTAGTTCACCCTTTTAACGTCCATGGCTCGATTCGCAATTGCCTTCTTAAAATGTTGCAAGGAGTTGCAGTACACCCATGTGCCCCATGGAAAGCAGTTGAAGGCTTCAATATTATCTACTAAATGGAACTGCCACATGGGTACATACTGGCGCTCGTCATGGCCTTTGATGAAACCATTTAGCAAATACAGTAAGCCCAACTTCAGCTTGTCATCTTCATATTCAAACTCTCCTTCAAGCAACCTTGTCTTGATGCTACTACCGCTGACGTTACCCTTCCCCTCGAAGTATTTAACAAGAATACCAGATGGATTTTTTGCAATTTTGTCTGTGCCCGATAGCTCACCAAACTTCAAGCCAGTGATTAGGCAGAATTCAATTTTGCTAAAACAAACTTCATTCTGCCCCAGCCTAAACCACATTTCGTCCTCGCGGTTTTGTTGTATCTCTCGCAGCAGCAGATTATGGACAATAATCCTAGAGAAGTTGAAATCTTTGTGCAAATGTAGAAAATGCCCCAAGCAGGTCCCTTCAAACTTCTCCTTTTGAGAGTCATCCATAATTTCCTTCAAGGTAGGGATGACATCATTGTCGCAGTGTTTTAGTATCTTTCCAGTCTTCCAGGACTCTCTGGGGATCACATATGGCTTCTGAGAAGTAGAGCTGGTTGCCATCTACAGGGGCGAAAAAACGTCAAAATTAGAGTAAACAATAATAAGATACGATTTAAAAAACTTGATACGATAAATTGATACAATTTACAAAAACTAGGTACGATTTACCAAAACTAGATACGATTTACCAAAATTAGGTACGATTTACCGAAATTAGGTACGATTTTGTAAAATTAGGTACGATTTATGAAACTAGGTACGATTAATTAGTGCGATTCCTAAAACTATGAACGATTTGCCCTAACATGGTACGAATCTGATAAACTCGTGCAAAACTACACTGCAATTTTTCACCCAAACATCGCGGATTGGAAAACTAATACCAAAGCCCAAAAATATTAAACAAAACGTGTATTCAAGTTATTATACCCATAAACCAAACTCAAAAATATTAAAAAAAACAATGAATGAAAAACGAGGGATGAAACTAAGTCGATATTCAGCAGAAAGGAATGAAGAATTTGAGTTGAAAATATTGTTAAAAAAACATACTGCTATTGATTTTCTTCTGACTTAGTAGCTTGCGGATATTCTTCAAAGGTCGGTTTACAATGAAAACGAAGAAATGAACAAACACCGAATGTAGAGGGACGAAACTAAGTGATGAAGTTTAGCGCCAGAGTAATAAGAGAGGGAAAGAGAAACGTTTGATATGTTTGACTTCTCAAATTCTCTGTTTGGACAAATAAGTAATTGCACATGTTAGACAAAGGATAATTTTATCTTAAATGTCTAAAAGGTGCTAAAAACAAATACATTACTAATTTTGATTATTTACGCAAATATCCTTGTACGGACGGCTACAAAAAAAAAATACCTCATTTCATTTATTGGTATCAGTTAAATATTATTTATTTTAGAAAGTTTAATAATTATTTACTTATTTTTTTTACGATTATACTTAATAATGTTTTATATATTGTTTAATGATATAACTTAAGTTCAAGGTTTTATGAAATCGTAATATTTATTTTATTTTAATTAAATTTTTATATTTAAAAAATAAAATTGAATTATAATATTTAAATTAAATTAAATTAAATTTTAATTTAAATAATTATAAAAAATTAAAGATATTTTTTATTATTAAAATATTTTAAAAATAATGTAAATAAATTATTTATTTTATTTCAGATTTAAATTTTTGATGTAAGATTTATTTTCATGAAATTTTTAAATTTTTTATATTGTAAACTTAAAAAAATTATAAAAACTTTTTGTGATGACAGTTAAAATTTTTTTTTACATCTGTGAAAACTTTTAAATTAAAATTTGTTGTATAAAATTTTTAATTTGGATATTCTTAATTTTTAAAATTTTTAATAACATTTAATTTAAATTAAATTAATAGATTAATATTTGATGTCATTTTTAAGTATAAAAATTTAATTAATAATATAAGATAAATATTAAAATTTTATAAAATATTTATCTATAATTTATAAAAATTTAAAAATTTACAAAGCTTGACTTGCTCAATATCACTAATATCTTTATCAATTATTTGAAATAAAATAATAATTAAAAAAACAAAAATTACAAATGAGACAAAAATATTAAAAGAATTGAAATTTGTGTTTTAAGGAAAAAGAAACATGGTCCTTTGTTGTGGTTAGATGAGCTTTTTAGTAGATGAGATCAGGCTCATTGTGCCATGTTACCCCATGCTTGAGAAACTTCCACATGTTCAACAGTTTCCTTCTCTTTTATTGTTCATTCAATGAAACAAATTGTCTCAATTCCTGGTCTAAGAAACCTAGATCAGTGGACTAGACTTCTTGAAGCATCACCTAGTTAGCTTCACCTTTTTTTTTTTTTTCACTTATTCATTTTATTAATTTTTATTTATGAGATCACCAAGGGTAGAATCAATTTCTTTAAGCAATGGGAATGAAATGCCAATAATCCTAAAAAATAATTGTAGACACTATAACCTAAACACATTTTAGTAATAATGACAGTAATCATGATTATCGTTAATATTTTAATCGATAATTATTCAAAAATTGATGTAATTGAAATTAAAAAAATCTTATAACAATAATTATTATAATTATTGACAAAAATATAAAATAATAATTATTAAAAAATTATGTATTTAATGATATAAATGATTATTAATTAGAGGAAAATTCTTTTTTAATCACCCGTATAAGGATATTTACGTAAATAACTAACATTAGTAATGTATTTGTTTTTAACACTTTTTAGACACTTTGAGACAAAATTACCCTTCACAGCAGATGTACAATTACTTACTTGTCCAACTACAGAATATGAAAAGTCAAACATCTCAAACGTCTCTATTTCCCTCTCTCCTAATTCTAGCGCTAAGCTTTACCACTTAGCTCATTCAGCTTCAGCTCTCTTCATTCGGTGTCTGTTGATTTCTTTGCTTTCGTTGTAAACCAACCTTTCCTCAATACTATCCGCAAGCTATTGAATCACTAAAAAAACAATAGAGGTATGATTTCAAGCATCTATTCTACTCAAATTTCTGTGGGATTTTTGCTTATTGAATACCCACGGATGAAATCCTTCCCTCATATTTGATTCAACGATTTCTTAATTTTTTTGAGTTTACTCTATGGGTTTGAAAGCTTCTCCAATAGTTTTTGAATCATTTTCTTTTGATTTTGTATTGGTTTTGGAATCTGCGATGTTTGGGTATATCGCAGTGTATTATTTTTCATTTTTCTTTTGATACATTGAAACCCAAAAATTTCTCTAGGTATATGTATATAGGTATCGCATGCTTAGGTCTTCATTTTCTGGTTTGTTGGCTCCAATATTTCTTGGCTTAGGTGCATCTATATGCAACGGTTCATCGCATTCGTGACCTCATAATAATAATCGTATCTATTTAACGAAATCGTAACCTATTTTGGTAATGGAACTGTTTTTTTATGCAATCGTACTGTGATTGCATAAATCGTACCTTGTTTGCTGAAATCGTATCGTATTTGTTTTCAATTGTAACTTGTTTGCTTCAATCGTAACTTTTTTGTTTTCAATCGTGACTTGTTTGCTTAAATCGTACCTTATATGTTTGAAATCGTAACTTATTTGATTAAATCGTACCTTGTTTAAAACAATCGTACCATAATTACTGAATGAAAAATCGATTTTTTGACCCTTTTTTTTTGGATCAAATGCAGATGGCAAGTAGCCCTGTTTCTCAGAAGCCATATGTGACCCCCAAAGAGTCGTGGAAGACTGGAAAGATACTCAAGTACTGTGACAATGATGTCATCCCCACTCCAAAGACAATTTTGGATGACTCTGAGAAGGAGAAATTCAGAGGGACCTGCTTAGGGCATTTCCTACATTTGCACGCTGATTTTAACTTCTCAGGGATTATTGTCCATAATCTTCTACTTCGGGAGATTCAGCAGAACCGCGAGGACGAAATGTGGTTCAGACTTGGGCAGAATGAAGTTCGTTTCAGCAAAGTGGAATTCTGCCTAATTACTGGATTGAAGTTTGGCGAGCTACCGGATACAGAGAATATTGAAGCTACTCTATCTGGTATCCTAGCCAAATACTTCAGGGGGAGGGATAAGGTTAGTGGTAGTAGCATCAAGACGAGGTTACTACAAGGAGAGTTTGAGGACGAAGATGATAAACTAAAGCTGGGGTTGTTGTATTTGCTGAACGGGTTCATCAAAGGCCACGACGAGCGGCAGCAGGTCCCTACATGGCAGTTTCATTTAGTAGACAATTTAGAGGCGTTCAATGGCTTTCCATGGGGCACCTGGGTCTACTGCAACTCCATATTGCATTTCAAGAAGGCAGTTGCAAATCGAATCAGGGATGCTGATGGGGTGAGCTATAATGCTTACGGCTTCGTATGGGCATTACATGTAAGGATTTTGTTTGAAATTTTTTATTTTTTTTTAAAGTTTCATTGAATTTTATATTAATCAATTATAACTTCATTTTCATTTTTTTCACAGGTTTTTGCCTTTGAAGTGATTCCTGCTACCAATAAGCATGGCATGAGGTTGTCAGGATCCGACTTGCCATTGCCAAGAATTTGCCGATGGAGGTTCCATCGCAGGCCCTATAATAGAGATTGCAAGAAAATCTTCACAAACAGTGTAAGTAATTTCGTACCTTCTTTCTTTACTTCGTGCCTTCCTTCTAAATTTCGTACCTTCTTTCTCTACTTCGTGCCTTCATTCAGCCATTTCGTGCCTTACTTTTTCAATTTCGTGCCCTCTTTCTCTAATTTCTTATATTCAAAATTTTTTTATGTTGTGCCTTAATGTTTCATTTTCGTATATTCATTCTTAATTTCGTAACTTTATTTGTATTTTCAGATGGGGGCTAAGCTAAATTTGAAGCCAACTACTGCCGAGCGTCAAGCCCCATACTATGTTGGGGTTGAAGACAGTGTTGTGCCTGGCCAACCATCGATTCGGGATGACGAAATCGTAGAGTCTCCCAATCGGAACAGGGCTACAAATTCGTCTTTTTCTTTGCGCAAAACTTTGAAGGTAAGGGAGAGGATCCCTACTGAAGAAGAACGAATTGTCGACGAGTCAGAGCCGAACCTGAGGGAAAGGGATGTTGAGCGGGAGGCACCTGGCGCTGAAAGGGTTGAACGAGATCCAGATGTTTACCGTCGTCTCGTTGCTATGGAGTCGAAATTGGAACTTCTCGAGGCGAAGGTAAATCGTATGGACTCAGACAACGAAAGACGCCATCAAGAGCAAATGGCGATCCTGAAATCCATCCAATTATCTCTACAAGGATATGGATTTGGTGACCGAGACCCGTCTCCACCTATGTCAAATCCAATTCCCAATGAGGTAGTTCTCTAATCTATTTCAACTGTATTTTTTGTTTCGTGTATTACTAATGATATTTTTCTTTCTTTAGAACATTATTAAATGTATGTATTAAATATGACTTTCTAATTCAGTACATTGTTTGTTTTTTTTAGGGTGTTATGGCAGACTCAGTCCAAGAGGGCTTGGCTCCTGCAGGGCAATGCCACGAAACAGAAGCCACTGCAAGGCCAATGGAAGAAGTTGTCACTGCATTCCCATGCAGTGACAACTTCGGGGCTCCTGCTGTGGTAGATAAAGAATTGCCATCTGCAGAGGCACCCAAGAGGACGACAGCGAGGGACTTGGCCCTTGTCCCAGTTGAGGCCACCGACAATGTGATGCCGGTTGTCAGGACTCGTAAACGGTCAAGATAACTGTGCAGTCCATATGTTGAGCTTCATATTGGGTATAAGAAAGCCAAGTCCACTCACATGGTCAGTGCGAAGTTGCAAATATCAGATAAGATCATCGCTGCATTCAACGACTTCATGAAGGGCCAGTCATAGTAAGTATTGCATAGCATATGTGTTGCATACTAATTTTTTGAATTTAATTTTTTTTGAATTTTTTTCTCACAGTTTCTTTTTATTTCCTTCAGCCGCAACGTAGGCATTGGCCATTCAGTCAGCGTGGACCGGTTCAAAGCCCTAATTGACAATGATGAGTGGATCGATGACTCTGTAAGTTTTCAATTTTTTACACTACATTATTATTCCTTGCTTAAATATCGTGCTTTTGTTTCGTAACATGATTCACAGTATCGTAACCAAATTTAGAATTCGTACCTTGACTTCGTAACATGTTTCATAGTATCGTAACATGTTTCATATTATCGTAACTAAATTTAGAATTCGCACCTTGATTTTGTAACATGTTTTATAGTATCGTAACATGTTTCATAGTATCGTAACATGATTCATATTATCGTAACTAAATTTAGAATTCATACCTTGATTTTGTATATTCATAGTACTGATAATATCACTTTTCTAATGTCTCCACCAGCACATTGATGCATATTTGCACATACTGCGGAGAAGGCAGAAGGAGCTACCTGAGCAATATGCACAAGATATCTGTATCTGTGATCCTTGGCTATATGTAAGTTCATTGATCATTAAGACTATTTATTTGATTTTCTATTCAATTTATTTGTTGACTTTGTTTTATTGTTCAAATTTACAGACAGCATTTTATTACATTTACAACGAATATCAAAAGGATCCAGATGCTGATTGTCCTCCGGCACACTCGAACTTCGAAGCGCATAAATGGGAAGAAGATTTCCTAGACCGTGTGCGAGGCAAATTTTCAAGGGATTGTCCTGCTTGGGACACTGTAAATAAGGTTAGTTATCTTCATTAGTAATGCTTTATATACTTAAACTTTTTTTTCCATATTATGAGTACTCAATGATATTTAAACATTATTTAATATAGCTGATGGTTCCTTGCCACGTTGGGGGATCTCACTGGCTCCTAGTCGTCATTGATCTGAGAAAATTCTCGTTGCGTGTCTATGACTCATTCCGTCAAGAGATACCAACTGAAGTGAGGATTCGGCAGCAAAATCCATTCAGATTTATGCTAACTAGCTATATGGCGAATGACGGATATTTCATTCGAAAATCAGATGCCAAAATGCCGGATCTTCCACTTTCATGCACTTTGGAGCCAAAGAACAAGGTCCCTCAGCAACGAAGAAGGTAAGTCTTTTTTCTAGTATGTGTTATTATAAAAATTTTTTCTGGTGAATGTCTTTCCTTATTCTTAATTATTTATTTATTTATTATTATTATTATTTTTTGCAGTGGCAATTGTGGTCCTCACATGCTGTATATTATAGAACATTTACTACTTAGGAAACATTTAAAATACATTGACAAGGATATGTTAGTCATTAGAAATCACATGGCAATGTATATATTTGCCAACTCTACTGTAGATGATAGTCATTGATTCAATTTTTTTATTCTTATTCAATGTATTTATTTTGTATATACATTTGAGAATTATATATAACATTTTTACAATTGTATATGACATTATTTTGTATATATAATCCAAAATTTTACAATTGAAACAGTTTTTTTTTTTTTGTCAATAGATGTATGATGTACTAATAATGTTATGAATTTTGGTAACGTCTCCATATGATTCTAACTCATCAATCAAGTTACGAACGTTACTCATAATTTACTAATCAATGTACGAATTCATAATAAAGTTACGAATTCATAATGAAGTTACGAATTTTACTAACGATTTTATTATACAAGTATCTTAGATACATAATCAAGTTACGAACGTTACTCATAATTTACTAATCAAGGTACGAATTCATAATGAAGTTACGAATTTTAATATCGATTTCATATACAAGTATCTTAGATACATAATCAAGTTACGAACATTACTCATAAATTACTAATCAAGGTACGAATTCCTAATAAAGTTACGAATTCATAATAAAGTTACGAATTCATAATGAAGTTACGAATTTTACTAACGAATACATAATCAAGTTACGAACGTTACTCATAATTTACTAATCAAGGTACGAATTCATAATGAAGTTACGAATTTTAATATCGATTTCATATACAAGTATCTTAGATACATAATCAAGTTACGAACATTACTCATAAATTACTAATCAAGGTACAAATTCCTAATAAAGTTACGAATTCATAATAAAGTTACGAATTCATAATGAAGTTACGAATTTTACTAACGAATACATAATCAAGTTACGAACGTTACTCATAATTTACTAATCAAGGTACGAATTCCTAATGAAGTTACGAATTTTAATATCGATTTCATATACCAGTATCTTAGATACATAAGCAAGTTACGAACATTACTCACAATTTACTAATCAAGTTACGAATTCAATGGACAAAAATAAGGTACACTCATCTGCATGTAACAATTGAAACTATATAAAAACCTAACCTAAAATCCAAATATGTGATGACGTAGAAGTTAAAAATCATCAATATCATAAAAAAATACTATGATTTATCATAAGTCAATGGTGCAATCATCTTGTGAATTTGATTTGTGAGGCATTTGACAAGTTTGTGAGTTATGACCAACTCCACCACAGTTACGGCATTTACGACGAAATTGATCAGGGACATTTGACGATTGACAGTGGCTTACTCCATCAAAATATTGTGGATTCGAGCATGTTAATCGATTGTGCCCATATTGAAAGCATCTAGAGCATTTTTTTTTACGCGCCCTCTCCCCACCAGAGGGTATTCTCTGACTTCTTTGGACGCCCTACTGAATTACCATTATTCGGTGGTAATATCACAACTCTTTTGATTTTCTTAGGTACATTCCAATCAGACTTGTCACCAACTGGATATACCGGCTCAGCATATGCAGCTACTAGTTGATCCTGTTTGTAGTAGTTAGAGCAAAGAGTTATGAAATCAATATTACGTTCCCTGCAAAAAGTACACAACATATGAAGTTAATGAAAAAAATAACATGAATAATGATATTAACAAAACCATCAGTATCACCAGGAAGCTGCCAGTGCATGTGCACATGGCAAAAGATCAGCTTGAAACTCTCTACAAGTACAAGTACGGTCGATAAGGTTCACAATTGCCTCTTTACCCTTGTGCCTAACTAAAAATACGTTCCAATCAACATTGGAAGTCGTCATTTGTAATGAAACTTTTTGTCTCTCATTCATCAATGAGTGAACCCACTCTGTGAGTTGTGACCTCCAAGCCTTAGCTTTTTTCAATCGATCATAGAACCAACGTTGCATCATATCTCGAATGAATTTCAATAAAGCCATAACGGGCAACTCACGAGCAAATCGAAGACACGAATTCAAACTTTCAGCAATGTTAGTGGTCATGAGTTGACAAAGTCTCCGGGGGCAATACACACGTGACCATTTTTTTGGATCTTCCTTCATGATATATTCAAATGCTTTAGGGTGATTATCCTGTAACTCAGTCATTAATTTATTAAATTTAGATTCTCGATATGCCTTAGCCGCACTATAAAATATCTTAGATACATCTTCTCTCTTAAACTTATTCTTTATGTTTTGAGCCATATGCCAGGAACATAAACAATGACAAGAATTAGGAAAGACCTTTGCGGTGGCCTTTGCAATACTGGCATGACGATCTGATATAATAACCAAGTCTTCAACTGAACCAATTGCTTCTTTTAGCTGCCCTAAGAACCATTCCCATGCTTCATAGTTCTCCGAGTCACCATAACCGAATGCTATTGGATATATCTGTTCATTCCCATCTTTACATGCCGCTACAAACATTACACTGTGGAACCTCCCTTTTAGGTGAGCAGCATCAATAGCAATGACTGGTCTAATTACCAAATGAAATCCCCTCAATGATTGTCTAAGAGCCACAAATAAATACTTAAATCGATTAGTTCCATCCTTGATGCATATGTGAGCCCTAGTTCCCGGATTAATAGTTTGCAACATGTGGCGGTATGAAGGCAGTTGTTGATATGACTCAATTGGATCACCATATGTAAGAGACAATGCATACTCTTTAGCCTTCCAAGCGTTACTATATAAAATCTGTATTCCATATAGTTCTTTCATATCTCCCATGATGTCTTTCGGCTTAATGATTCTAGCATTGGTAGACAACCTCTGAGCTATAATTTCTCCAATAACAGCAGAACTTGCTTGTCGATGTCGTCGATGCAACTCTTCAACCGTGCAAGTATGCGTCAAATCACACCTTCTAATTTGGAAGAATTGCCCTTGCGCAACTCTCACAGCACGAACCTTCCATGCACAATTTCTTTCTCTACAAGCAATCTCAAATACTGATTTGTTAGACCTAGTGACTCTAAATTCAAAGTTCTCAGTTAATGCATGCATACCCAAAAATCGCTTCAACTCTTTCTTGTTTGGGAAAAACTGACCTCTAGCAAGGGTATGAATCGGAGTCACTGATTCCATAGTAGGAGTCGGAGCAAGACTATATAATTCAGCACCCAACACATTATATCGTCTGACAACACCATTATTTGAATTATTATGTACATCTGGGCATGCAACTGGGATATAAGGTGGGACAGTATGTAAGTTCTCATTCACCGCTTCATTGTCGAGTTCTACCTCTACAGTGAGTTCACATTGATCTTCACTGGTAGGCTGAGTAGGTTGAGTTCCCATGATTGGGTATTCACACCCAATATCATAGTCCACCTGTTCATCCAAATTTATCTCATCGGTGTGCTGAGTGTCAACAGGAGTATCACTATGGATGAATGGTTCGGGGCCATAAACGTCCAATTGCACAGTAGGATTACTTCCCGTACAAGAGTTAAAAGGATTAACTCCTCCTGAAATTTCACCTTCACATAAACCATGCCTATTTCCAACAAAATTTCTCTGCACCAAATCAACAATTATACGTGGAACTATACTGTCATCGTACAACATAAACTCAACATCTTCATCATTCCTTAACTCAATTTTGACAGCAGTTTTTTCAGATCTTACTATGGTATGCAGTACAATATCAATATTAGAGAAATCAGCCTCCACGCAACATTTAACCAAATCCAACAACTGTACATATTTCAAATCCCTCCGAATAACATACCCCTTAGTTTTGATGGCTCTGCCAATATACTCAAAACTTCCTCTAGACTCGGACCACTCACCATTCCAAGTTATAATGATCCGGATTCTGTAATGAAAAAAAAAATTTTAAATAACAAATAAAACGAATTAACTATTACAAATACGAATATATGATTTCGCATGTTACGATTTCATCAATTAAGTGACGATTTCATCAAATAAGTCACGATTGAAAAACTTGTTACGAAAACTTGTTACGATTTTATGAATGTTACGAATCTCATAATGATGTTATCAAATAAGTTACGATTGAAAAACTTGTTACGATAAACAAAGTAAGATACGATTTTCAAACATGTATGAAACTAAGATTATGACACGATTCTCAACCAATGTTATGAAACACAAAGGAGGAGATCACGATATAAATAGTTACAACTGAAATCTTCACGGTTTTAAGCTACATTACAGTTTAAACGGTATACCTGTCACCTTCTTTACCCATTCGAGCACGGTCTGATTATGAAGAAGAATATATTGTCAAAAACACGAGCTTCTTTCTCTGCGCAAGATAACTAGCCTTTGATTTCTTTTTGGGATCTTGATCTTGATTTGATAGATCTTGGATACAAAGATTGGAAGAAATAAAACTCAAAGGAAGGGCGAAGAAAGACAGAGCTCGAAGAGAGAGAGTGGCCGAAAGAGAGAAAGATTTTTCAGCCAAAAAAGAAATGTGTTCAGACAAATTTCATAAATTTTCGAGTTCATTTAATTTTTAAGGGTATCATTGTCTTTTGCAAGGGTATTTTTGACTTTTCAAGACATTTAAGTGCTAAAAAAACCAAACTTAATAAAACATGTTTTTTTCCCAAAAGACCGGTATCGAACTGCCAATTTTGGCAATTTCGTCTATTAATTACCACTAAAATAAGTTCACTTTTATTTTGTTTGTAGTAATTAATAATTATCGTTTACATATTTAAAGACAATTGTTAAGACAATAAACAATTACTACTAAGAACAAGTTGATATTATTTTTGATTCCAATAGTTAATAATTATCGTTAAAATATTTTGTTAATGAATTATTAATTATTATTAAATATCAAAATAATTATTTTTATAAATCAAATTATAAATTTATTAAAGCACGTAGCAATGGTCATTAAAAATTACAAATTATTATATAATAATAATTAAACAAATGTTATTACCAATCATTAAGCGCTAAAAAATCATTTAAATGTAATTAATGAATTATAACTATTTATTTTAAAAAAATTATAAATTAAAATATAAAATTAAATTTATGGTTTACAAACCTATAATCAAATGAATATATTTATTTATAATTAAAATATTATTTAAATTACATTTTTATATAATAAAATATATACAAAAAATAGAAAGAAGACCAATTGTTATGTTAAAAAATCTAAGTTCCCAAGGGATGATTTCCTTCACTCTTTATTCATTACATCAAAAGTTCTTTATGATTCCTTATCACTTTCTTTGTTGGCATTTACAAAACTTGAGGAAGCTTCTCTTATTTCAAAGAATTTTCTTCTTCACTATCAACATAGTCATAAGTTACACATGGAGAAGTTTTTGGAGTGCCAAAAAGGTGTTGCAGAAAAGGTGGTGTTGGAGGACTGGTAACGTTAAAGATATCTTGGTTTTGCAGGATTCTTGGCTTAAGGATAAGAATAATTTTAAGGTGATAGCCCTTGCTATTCTATAGCTCCAATGTGTTATAGTAAAAGACCTATGGGTTCTTAACTCAACCAAATGGGATAGAGACCTACTGATGCAGTGGAAGGTTTGCTTTGAAACAGAAGCGGAATAAAATAAAAGAACAAACCCAAAGGTTAAAGGAAAATTTGATGAATGGTATTGAATTACCTCTAATTATTACAATAGGTCTTTAAATAATGTAAAGAAATAAACTAAGAATAGAAAATACAGAAAGAATAGAAAAACTAGAAATAGGAAACTTGAAAAAATAGGAAATTAACTAAATAGGAAACTAACTAAATGGAAAACTGACTAAATGGGAAACTAAGATATCTAATCAAAATAGGACATTAGCCGAAATAGGATATTATATTAATGTGTACTACATTAATCCCTTCCATTTCAAAGAAAACTCGCTCTCGAGTTTTATGGCTGCAAAGAAAACTCATATGAGGGAAAATACTCAAAGATATCAGCAATATTGAAAGTATTGGAAATATTCATATAATCAGGGAGATTGATCTTGTAAGTATTATCACTAATCTTCTGAAGGATGCAAAAAGGACCAATCTTCTTATCTTTGAGCTTATTGTATGTGCCAACATGAAAACGATGCTTTCGAAGATGAATTATCACCAGATCACCTTCATTAAATAACTTAAGATCTTGATGCTGGTCTACAACAATCTTATAACGAAGATTAGCCTTATCTAAATTCTTCTTCACCTCATGATGAATCTGTTGAATTTGCTCTGCAAACTCCTTAGCATTAGGGTTGACATTAGGGAAAGAGGGAAGACGAAGCAAATCCATTGTATGCCTTAGAATATTAGTGTAGATAACTTCAAAAGGAGCCTTTTTGGTTGAACGATTACGCATACTATTAAAATTAAACTCAATCTGTGGAAGAACAACATCCCACTGTTTCGGTTTATCTCCACTAACACATCGAATCATATTTTCGAGAATACGATTAGCCACCTCAGTTTGTCCATCGGTTTGGGGGTGACTTGTGGTACTATATTTCAACGACGTATCAAATAATTTCCATGGAGTTCTCCAAAAGTGACTTTAGAAATTTTTTATCCCTATCAGAAGTTATAGAACGAGGAATACCGTGTAAGCGAACAACCTCATGAAAAAATAAATGAGCCATATAAAAAGCATCTTAAGTCTTCTTGCAAGGAAGAAAGTGAGCCATCTTGGAGAATCGATCAATTACAACCAAAATAGAATCAACTCCTCATTGAGTCATTTGGAGGCCAAGAACAAAATCCATAGTTAAATCTTGCCAAATTGTCTCTGGAATAGGTAAAGGAGTATAAAATTCAGATTTTGCATTTGTCCCTTAGCTTTTTGACACACTGGGCAATACTGAACAAAATGTCCAATATCCGTCTTTAACTGAGGCCCATAAAATCTGTCTTCAACCAAACTAATTGTTTTATCTCGGCCGACATGTCCTCCTAATCCTCCAGCATGCAACTCTCTAATCAAATATTCACGTAAAGAAGAACGAAGAATACATAATTGTGTACCTTTAAATAAGAATCCGTCTTGGATAAGAAAATCAGAAACAAACTCCTTGCTTTTGCATTGTGTCCATATTTTGCCAAAATCCTCATCAGTAGCATATATGTCCTTTAAATAGTCAAACCTCACCACCTCAGTACTTATTGTAGTTAGTAAAGAGGCACGTCGACTTAATAGATCAGCTACTTTATTTTCTTTGCCAGATTTATATTTGATAGTAAAAGTGAACTTCTGCAAAAAGGTAATCTATCGAGCATGCATCCGATTCATCATCTTTTGAGAATTAACGAACTTTAAAGCTTGATGATTCATGTGTAACACAAACTTCCGTTGAATTAAATAATGCTCCCAATGCTTCAAGGCACGAATAACGACATAAAATTTTAACTCATATGTAGTCCATTTCTGTTAGGATTCACTAACCTTTTCACTAAAAAATTCTACCAGACACCCTTCTTGGGATAATGCTGCTCTAATTCTTGAAATTGATGCATTACACTTAACCTCAAATACTTTGTCAAAACTAGGGAGTGCTAACACTGGTGTATTGCATAATTTTTTCTTTATTATTGAGAAGCTGTCTTCTTGCACGTTGCCCTATTAAAATTGACCTTTCTTCAGACAATTGGTAATAGGTGCCATAATTGTGCTGAATCCTCGAATAAAACGCCTATAAAAAGTGGCTAGGTCATGGAAGCTCTGTACTTCACGCACAGTTTTAGGAACGGGCCACTTATGAATTGCCTTCACCTTTACCTTGTTAACTTGAATACCATTTCTTCCTACTATAAAGCTAAGGAATAAAAGATGGTCAGTCATAAAGCTGCATTTTTTAAGATTGATATACAATTTATTAGCTCGTAAAGCTAATAGAACTTCCTTGAGATATGACAAGTGCTCCTCTTCATCCTTACTGTAGATAAAAATATCATCAAAATAAACCACCACAAATTTTTCAATAAATGGACGAAGAACCTGATTGATCAATCGCATGAATGTGCTGAATGCGTTTGATAACCTAAAAGGCATCACTAGCCATTCGTAAAGACCATCTTTAGTTTTGAAAGCCATTTTTCACTCATCTCCTGGTCGAATACGAATCTGGTGATATCCACTTCGTAAATCAAGTTTGGTGAATACCACAACACCTTCTAACCTGTCGAGCACATCATTAAGACATAGGATAGGAAAGCGATACTTGATCATTATTTTATTAATAGCTCGACTATCCACACACATTCTTCATCTGCCATCTTTTTCGAGGTAAGTAAAGCAGGAACTGCACAAGGACTCATACTCTCACGAATCAAAACTTTTTCGAGCAACTCATTAACTTGCTGTTGTAATTTTTCATGCTCAGTTGGGCTCATATGGTAATGTAACAAGTTAGGAAAACTAGCTTTAGGTACTAAATCGATATGGTGTTGAATATTTTGCATAGGAGGTAGCTCATTAGGTAATTCACTAGGAGACAAATCAACAAAATTAGTAAGTACCTGTTGGATCTTGGGCGGTACCTCAACAATTTTTTCAGATTGGCCCTTCACTACTAACGTGATGATAATGCTTGGCTTTTTAACTTGCTTGAAGAATTCTGATGCTACTATGTTTGTGAACAATGATTTATCTTCCTTAATAATAGAGTTACTTTCTGAAGGTTGAGATTGTGGTAGTAACATGATCTTTTTATTAAGCCACCAAAAGATAAAAGTATTATCTCATCCTTTGTAAGTAGAATTAACATCATAATACCATGGTCTTCCTAATAGGATATGATAAGCGTCCATCTCCACTACGTCACATGAGACCTCATCTTTGTAATATTTCCCGATTGACAAAGAAATCTTGCAAACTTCTTGCACTTGAACTTCTGAACCTTTCTTAATCCATGCTATCTTATATGGAGAAGGATGTTTCCTAGTCTACAAATTTAATGCTTTCACGAGGACTTTAGAGACAACATTCTTATTACTGCCACTATCAATAATGACGTTGCATACCTTATTATAAACAATGCATCGTGTTCGAAAGATCTTATGTCGTTGAGTATTATCAAGTTTCTTTAGGGCAAGCAACAGTTGTTGGACAATACACACCACTTCTCCCATATCCCATTCTGCAAACTCAGCACCATCATAAATTTCTTCTTTGAGAACTTGTTCTTCATTACTATCATCTTCTTTTGCAAAGTTAACAAATCTTATACTCGGACATTGATTTGAAAGGTAGCCTGATTGATTGCATCGAAAACACTTTCCAAGATTAGGGTGCGCATAAGGATCACTATTGACTCGATACTGCTGGTTACTACCTTGGATGTTGGACCGAACAGAGGTTAAAGCATGGTTTTGATTATGTGCAAATTTTGAGTCGAAGATGTATTTTTATTTCGAATATTGTTGCTACTCAGAGTTGTTGACTCTTTTGAAGTCGAAGAAACGTCTTGATTTTATCGTCAAAAGTTATTTTGGGGATGCATAATGGATCTGTTGACTTGAGTTTTCACTTTCATCGCCAAATTAACCGCATCTGTCATGGTCCAAATCCCTTGAAGAGCAAGTCGATCTTGAATAACAATATTTAGGCCTCTAATATAATAAGCAATCAATTGATCCTTTGTCTCAGGCAAATTAACTCGTGCATTTAATCGGTAGAATTCTTTTGTGTACTCATTAACTGTACGATTGACTTGTCGACAATTTTAATATTGTTGATATAAAAATTGCTCATAATCTGGAGGAAAAAATCATCTTTGTAGTAATTGCTTCATCTTGTGCCAAGTGCGAACACGCTGCTTTCCTTGGCATTGACGATTATATTGAAGTTGCTTCCACCAAGTAGAAGCTCCGCCTTTCAACTTATATGCCACGAGCTTAACTTGGCTTTCTTCTGAAATATTCAAATAATCAAAAAAGTTTTCAATAGTTCTTACTCAATCGAGGAAATTTTCAATGTTCAAACGACAATCAAAACTTGGTATATCCATCTTCATCTTAAATTCTTAAGTGTGTAAGCCTTAATTTCTATCCCTAAAACAAAAATCTTCTTCTTCTTTAGATGAATAATCCAACCTCTGTGGCTGCCTTTGTTGAACATTCTTCCAATCTTGATGTCGAAAATCACCATCTCGAAAAGGTGAAAGGGCATCCCTAACTTCAAACTCACCATCACGCCGCCATTTAGGAGCTCTTCGATTTTTCCATTCATAGACTCATAATGGAACATGCTCATGAAAATTATAATTCATGGCTCGTCCTGCTTGAATTGAGGCTTCATTATCAATTCTTGAGCCAATTTAGGATTGGTATTAATCGTCGTGGCCTATCATAAGTTGCTATTGACATCTTAAGCCTGGGTCAACAGGTGGTTGTTGTCTAGGTTGCAAATCCACATGATTTGCTGCCCTAGCATTTTTTGGAATAAAATCTACACGACTTAAGTCTTGTTGGTTACCATTCTTTATGCTGTCATGCTGATTTGGTCTTTGCTCCTTGGAATCACATCTTCATTCTATAGTCATTACAGTTATCATGTGCACAAGATTATGAAGGGTTCCATCGATCCCATCAAGTCATTACTCGAACTTGTCAAACCGCCGTTCATTGTCGACGGCTTGTATCCCACTAGAATCATCGTTAGCCATTAGAATAAGGGTAAAATCCTTACTCTGATACTAATTTGGTGCAGCGGAAGGTTTGCTTTCGAAATAAAAATAGAATAAAATAAAAAAACAAACCTGAAGGTTAAACTTTTAGAGAAAAATTTGATGAATTGTATTGAATCACCTCTAACTATTATAATAGGTCTTTAAATAATGTAAAGAAATAAACTAAGAATAGGAAATATAGAAAAAAATAAAAAAAACTAAAAATAAAAAATTTGAAAGATTAGGAAACTAACTAAATGAAAAACTCGAGAGAATAGAAAACTGACTAAGTTAGAAATTGACTAAATGGGAAACTAAGATATTTAATCAAAATAGGACATTAGCCAAAATAGGATACTATGTTAATGTATACTTCATCATCTACTAACGAACTTATTCTGTAAACGTGATGTAAAAGAGATAACTACTATGGTGGTTAGTAACTTGTAATCATAAGACAAACTCATTTGGCATTTCAACAAAGATCGATAATATTTAGTCAAATCAAGGTACAAGCTTATAAGTGCAAATCAAGGAATTAGGGTTGTCTTTGGATGTTGGACTGGTATACAGAAACTGAGACTTTTACTTAAGGTAAAGAACTTTCCGTGGAGACTTTGTAGTGAATGTCTTCTAACTAGACAAAGGTCAATTGGAAAAGGTTATGATATCCATGAAGGCTGCCTGATTTTTGATAGGGAGGTTGAGAGTTTATGACACATCTTTGTATCTTGTCTTTTTGTTAAAAATTGCTGGCCTGTTACTGATTTTATTAATGGCCAGACTGTAAGAACCCATTTGGGGACTAATTCTTTAGGGCATTAGATAGCTTGGATGATGGAGTAAAATTAAAATTTCACATGGTGCTATGGAGTATTTGAGGGGCTAGAAATAATAAGGTATGGCAAAATAAAGAGCCAATTCCATAGCAAGTTGTAAAGGCCGGGCTAAATTTCTTGCAAGCTTGGATAATGATACAAATACTTCCTGGTTGCAATAGAGTAGGATCCAGTTCTAGGGCCCCAAGCAGGTGGGAACAGTTTGCTCTTGGAATGCTGAAATGAATGTTGATACAACCATTTTTAAGAATCAACATCAGGAAGGAATGGGGTTCATAGTCAGAAATGAATGGGGTCAATTGATGTAAGGTATGTTCAAAACCATTGAAGGAAGAATGCTCCCCAAATGGTTGAAGCATGGGCATTAAGAAAGGTTATATCATGGGTGATGCAGGGTCAGTTAGAGCATTTGGTTTGGAGACAAACTGTAAAGAGGTATTGAATGCTTTAAAATCAGATGTCGAGGACCTATCTGAATTTGGTGCTCTTTTCAATGGTTGTAAGGCCCTTTTATGAACTAGAACAAGTTTATCTTTTCAACATGTAAGTCAACCAGCAAATATAGTTTATATTGGTTAAAGCATCATATTTACATGCAAGTTCGACAATTTGGATAGAGCTACCTCAATTTTTAAAGGCTTCATTATCTTTTAATGAGTGGTTGTCACAATCATACTTTTCGACAAAAGCTCGGTGTGAAAAGTTTTTTTTATTTTAGAAATTATTTTTTATTAAAGAAAAACAAGAAGTCACGATCAATCTTTTTCACCACCATGTTTATTTTAAAACTTTTCTCTTTTCGATAAAGAAAATATGAATTATTTTTGAAAATAAGTAATGGTTTGCTTCATTAAAAGATTTGGGATCATGAGTGGAAATATTAGCACCCCTACAAGCGCCCAACTCACTGACCACTTAATCAACAAAAAGAAGCAGATTGTGGATGTTGTGCATCATCAAGAACATGCTCCTCTTGATCATCCAAACTAGGCTGTCTTTGTTAACTAGGAGAGGCTATTGTGTTATATTCTATTTCTAGGATGAATGAGCTGATGCTCTAGGCTTAAATGGATCTAGATCAAGATCAGTACCTTCCTTAACTTTAGAAGCTGTCTCTGTAGCTGGTTTATTTTTCTTTTCTCCTTCTTGGCTTGCATATGGCAGGAATGTCTCATTAAGGACCACATCTCTGCTTATAACAGTTATATTGTTTGAACCATGCTTTAAACAAAGTCTATAGTCCTCCATCCCTTTAGGATAGCCAAGAAAAATACCTTTTAATTGCCCTGAAATCAAGCTTGCCTTCCCTTTGATGTGGTTAAACTGCACATCCAAAAACTCTCAAGTGAGGTAAGCTAAGAAGCTTCCCTGACCACATCTCTATAAGTGTTTAAGATCAATAACCCTTGAAGGACACCTGTTGATCAAATGGACAGCAGTTGTAGCTGCCTCTCTCTGAAAATGTTTGCTAAGTTCTGATGTAAACAACATGCATCTCACCCTCTCTATTATAGTTATGTTCATTCTTTCAGCAACACCCTTTTGTTGAGGAGTCTTTTTAACAGTCTTATGCCTTAGGATTCCTTATTGAACACAAAAATTGTTGAATGTAGAGTTAACAAATTCTAAACCATTATCAGTATGCAATAAGTTTAGCTTTTTTCGATCTTGTTTTCGATCAGTAACTTCCATTCTTTAAACTTGTCAAAATAATCATATTTAGTTTTAAGCAAAAATAGCCATACCTTTCTCTAGTAGTTTTCAAGGATTGATAGGAAGTATCTGTATCCCCCAAGCGTTGGAATCTTTGTAGGCCTCCAAAGATCAAAGTGCACATAATCAAGCATACTCTTGGATGTTTGTTCTGCAACAGCTGCAAATTTAAGTCTCTGCTGCTTGCCAAGGACACATTCCCCATAAAACTCCAAGTGAGATACTTTGTCCTTTCCTAGCAATCCCTAACGGCTTAAGACCTGTAGTTCTTTCTCAGAATTATGGCTAAGTCTCTTGTGCCAAAGTTAAGGAATATTCTGCTCACTTTTAGCTACAACAACAATATCTCCAGCAATTGCCTTTCTTTGCAAAGCATACAACCCATTTTGCTTCACTCCTTTTAGTATAATTAGTGATTCATTTATCACTTTGAGGATACCATGTTCAAGTTACACACATAGCCTTTATCATTTAGAGAACCAGGAGAAATCAAATTTCTCATCAACTAAGGAATGTACCTTGCTTCTGTAAGTATCTTAGTTGAACCATCATCAAGCTTAAAAGCTAAGGAGCTAATCCCTCTGATATTATAAGAATGATCATCTCCCATGATCGCCCTTCCATTGTTTACTTCTTTAAAGTCCTTAAGCCATTCATTCTTAGAATACATATGAAAGCTATTGGCAGAATCCAAAATCCAATCCTCTATGCTTTTTGATTTAGTTACTGCCAATACATCTCTATCTTCAAGAGACTTTGTTGCAACTGCAGCATCTCTTTCCTTCTTTTGTTGTTCTTGTTGTTTCTTTTTTAATTTCTTACAAAATCTTTTGACATGACCAACTTTTTCACAATAATAGCACTTTCTTCCAACCCCTTTGATTTAAGCCTTACCAGACTTTGTGTTTAGTTGAAATCCTTCCCTTGAGAATTCTATCTCTTTTCAGATCTTCCTCTTAATTGTTAAGGCTTTATTGTCACTTTCAAGGCTTCCAACCCCCTTGCTCTATATTAATTCATGCTCTTTCGATCTTATGGCTAACTTTAGCTCCTCTATTGACAAGGTATTCTTGCTATACCTTATGATATCTCTCAATTGGTTAAGAGTTTAACAAGATCACGGCTTGATCTTCGTCATTAATCTTTTCACTGACATTTACCAAATTAATCACTATCTTGGCGAACTTATCAAGATTCTCAACAAGACTCTTATCTTCATTCATCCAAAAAAATTTGTGTTGAGATAAATTCTGTTGGTGAGTGATTTTATCATATACAGGCTTTCAAGCTTATTCTAAACCCAACTATAGGTTTCTCTTTTGATACTTGCCTCATCACATTATCGTCGAAATACAAAATGATTGTGCTGTAAGCTGTTTCCAAGGCATCTTCTTTCTCTGCTGTAGACATGGTATCTGGCAGCTTACTCTCACCAGCAAGTTCTTGAGCCACCTTTTATTGAACAAGAGTGGCCCTCATCCTTTGACACCATATCCCAAAATCTCCTTCACCATTAAGCTGCTCCATCTCAAACTTGGTTATCCCCATTGTGGAACTGAATCTTGTAGTTTCTTGGAGAGAACTCTCTTGAAGTCTTGATGGATCTTTTATAGGCTGTGATACCACTTGTTGAATATAACTTCTAGTTTAATCTTTTGGAAATGCAATTCTTGACTTCTTTTAATTTTTTTAAAGTAAACAATAAGTGATTTCTAGTAAATGAATAACTCAAATTTCATTATCTTGAATCGAACTTTACACATACATCAAGAATGAATCCAGCACAAAACACCAGTAACTAACGACACTTAATCTTTCTATACAATTGATGACACTTTCTCATAAAGACATAAACAATTTCACCAATTGTAGGGCTATAATTCTTCAATCATAATCAAAGGCTAATACTTCTTTAAAGACACAATTAAAGAAGGCACAAAACTTTCAGCTGCAGTAATAGAATCGGAGAATATAGAGGCTTCATATCTCGCCTATTGTGCTGACGTGGCTAACAGATTTAGTCACCTGTGTAGCAAGATTATGACTTGGATGATGCTCATTCATTCAAATCACCTTCCAAGCCTTTGTTGACCCAGCTACTAGATTCAAAAGTCACCATCAAAAGTTTTTGCTATCATTTTTAGCTGGATCATCTTCTACTTCAATAGAATCTCTCTTGATCCAGTAAAATCAACTTAGTGCATCTTCAACCTTTCATTCATTCTGCATCATCCAATACCAACCCCAATAATCTTCAAATACTTAACGTAGTTTTTCATGAGAAATAGGTTTCATGGCGATATTAGAGGGGTTGTCGTCTGTGGCGAACTTCTCCAGTAGTATGAGTCTTTCTTGTACTTTCTCTCTTATAAAATATTATTTCACATCAAGGTGTTTGGTGGCTTCATTGTAGACTAAATTCTTGCAGAGATGGATTGTAAATTGGCTGTTTGAAAACACAGTAACGAGACCTTCTGTAATTGCTATGTTCTGTGCCTCAATGCTGGGTAAATCAATAAGAGCTTGAAGTTGAGCTTTCTTGCTCACACAACATCCTTCAAATAAGAAAATATGAGAAAAAAGAGATCTTCTTTTGTCTTTATCTCCTGCAAAATCAGAGTCTACATAATCCTCCAATCCTTGCTGAATTAAACCTTTCTTTTCCTAAGTTAACCCAAGCTTCTTTGTTCCATTTAAGTAGCTTAATAACCACTTCATTGCTTGCCAGTGATCTTCGTTGGGATTGGCCATGTATTTCTTAAGCAAAATGATTGCATATGACAAATCAACTCTACGGCAGATCATGACATACATGATCCTCCTTACTGCATTTGAGTAAGAGGTGTTTATCATTTCTTACTTTTCTTTTTCAGTCTTTGGACAACTAAGAGCAGATAATTTGAAATGATTTTCAAGTGGAGCACTTACTAATTTTGCTTGCAGAACTTGAAATTTTTCAACAACTTTATGGAGGTAAGACTCTTGGGATAACATGAACTTGCACTTGCTTCTATCTCTTTGGTTTTTATTCCTAATATCTTCTTTGTAAACCCTAAATCTTTCATGTCAAATTCTTTACTCTATATCTTTAATGAGGCTATCTTATGTATACTATTACTGGTAATGAGCATATCATCTACATACAACATCAAGAACACAGCATTCGTACAGATAGAGGCAAGCATCGTAAGCACTCCTGGTGAAGCTTGCTTCACGTACAAAGTGGTTAAACCTCTTGTACCATTGCCAGGGAGATTGGTTTAAGTCATATAGTGACTTCTTTGGCAAGCACACCTGATCTTCTCTGCTTTTTTCTTTAAAGCCCTCAGGTTATTTCATATAGATCTTCTCCCATAGTTCTCCATACAGAAAAGCAATCTTCACATCCATTCGTTCAAGCTCCCAATCTTTTGTAGCTACTTTTGCCAAGATGGCTCGAATTGTCTTGTGTTTAACCACACATGAAAAATTTCCTGCATAATTTATCCTTTCCACTTGGATGAAGCCTTTACCATCAGCCTTGCCTTGAATTTCTTAAGTGCAACTTTTGCATGACCATCTTTGAGCTTGATTATCCATTTACAATCAACCACCATTTCATTTAAAGGTCTTTCAACAAGCTCCCATGTCTTTGTTGGCATAAAGAGAGCTCATTTCCTCTTGCATTGCCTTAAACCAATTTGCTGCTTGATGACCAGACATAGCTTCCTTGTAGTTCCTTGGCTTCATTCTTTCCATTTGGTCTGCTGTATGGAGAGCATAGGTTATCAACTCTGCTTCAACTAAACTGGAACTTGGATCTTAAAGTAGATATCTTGCTGGTGGTTTGACTTCTTCTAGACCTATCCTTTGCTAGTTGATAGGTCCTTAAATGTTCTGCATCATCAAGAAAATACTCTTATTCATCATCCAAACTAGGCTGTCTTTGTTGACTGGATGAGGCTGTTATGTTATATTCTGTTTTTAGGGATGAATGAGCTGATCCTCTAGGCATAAATTAATCTAGATCATGATTAGCAGGTTCATTAACTTTTGAAGCTCTCTCTAAATATGATTCATTTTGCTTTTCTCCTTCTTGACTTGCATGTGGTAGGAAAGTCTCATTAAAGACCACATCTCTACTTATAACAGTGTTATTGTTTGAAACATACTTTACACAGAGCCTATAGCCTTTAATCCCTTCAGGATAGCCAAGAAAAATACCTTTAATTGCCCTAGCATCAAGCTTGCCTTCCCTTAGTGTCTGTGGGCTGCACATCCAGAAACTCTCGGGTGACATAGGCTAGGAAGCTTCCCTGACCAGTTCTGTTCAGGTGTTTTAAGATGAATAGACCTTGAAGGACACTTGTTGATCAAATGGATAGCAATTGTAGCTGCTCTCTCTAAAAACTTTTGCTAAGTCTTGATGTAAATAAATTGGATCTTTTTCTTTCCATAATAGTCTCGTTCATTCTCTCAGCAATACCATTTTGTTGAGGAGTCTTCTTGATAGTCCTATGCCTTAGGATTCCTTATTTAGCACAAAAATTATTGAATGTAGAGTTACAAAACTCTAAACCATTACGCAATAAAGACCATATCTCTGCTTTTAAAAATTTGATTGTTTGAATCATACTTTACACAGAGTCTATGGCTTTTAATCCCTTCAGGAGACCCAAAAAAAAAAAAAAACCTGTAACTGCCCTGGGATTAGGCTTGCCCTCTCTTTGGTGTGCATAGGTTACACATCCAAAAACTCTCAAGTGATGTAGGCTAGGAGGCAACCTTGACCACTTCTCTTCAGCTGTTGTAATATATAGCCCTTAAAGAATACCTATTGATCAAATACACAGCAGTTGTAGCTACTTCTCCCCAAAAGCTTTTGTTAAGACCTAATGTAAACGACATGCATCTTCATTATAGTTCTGCTCATTCTCTCAGCAACACCAATTTTTTTGAGGAGTCTTCTGGATAGCCTTGTGCCTTAGTATTCCTTGTTTAGCACAAAAATTATTGAATGTAGAGTTACAAAATTCTAAACCATTATCTGTATGCCATACTTTTAGTTTCTTTTCGGTCTGATTTTCGATCAATAACTTCCATTCTTTAAACTTGTCAAAACAATCATCTTTAGTTTAAAGTAAGAATAACCATACCGTTCTTGAGTAGTCATCAAGGATCGATAGGAAGCATCTGCCTCCTCCAAGTGTTAGAATCCTTTCAGGCCCTAAAGATCAAAGTGCACATAATCAAGCACACCCTTGAATGTATGTTCTGCTATAGCTGCTAATTTAAGTCTATGCTACTTGCCAAGGACACATTCCTCATAAAACTCCAAGTGAGATACTTCATACTTTCCCAGCAATCCTTGGTTGCTTAAGACCTGCAGTTCTTTCTCAGAAATATAGCCAAGTCTCTTGTGCCAAAGCTGAGCAATGTCTGGCTCACTTTTGGTTGCAACAACAACATCTCCAATAATTGCCTTTCCTTGTAGAGCATACAACCCATTTTGCTTCAATCCTTTGAGTATAACTAGTGATCCTTTTATCACTTTGAGGGTACCCTGCTCAATCAAAGACATATAACCTTTTTCATCTAAAGAACAAAGAAAAATCAAATTTCTCTTCAACTAAGTATTATGTCTCACATCTGTGTTGAATCATCATGAAGCTTGAAAGCTATGGAGCTAATCCCTTTGATATCATAAGAACGACTCCCATGGTCACCCTTCCATTGTTCACTTCTTCAAAGTCCCTAAGCCATTCATTCTTGGGATACATATGGAAACTGCGGGCAAAATCCAAAATCCACTCCTCTATACTTCTTGATTCAGTTACTGCCAATACATCACCCTTTTCAAGAGACTTTGTTGCAACTGTAGCATCTCCTTCCTTCTTTCGTTGTTCTTGTTGTATCTTCTTTAATTCCCTGAAAAGCCTTTTTGATATGGCCAACTTTTTCATAGTAATAACACTTCTTTCTATCCTTCATTGATCTAGACCTTACTAGAATTTTATGTTTAATTGAATCTTTCCCTTAAGAATTCTCTCTTTTTTTAGATATTCCTCTAATTGTTAAGACTTCATTGTTACTTTCAAGGCTTTTAGCCTTTTGTTTTGCACTAATTCATGCTCCTCGGTTCTTATGGCTAACTCTGGCTCCTCCATTGACAAGGTCTACTTGCTATATCTTATGGTATCTTTGAATTAGTTATCTATAGGAGGTAATGCTTTTAACAAGATCACAGCTTGATCTTCATCACGGATCTTTTCACTGACGTCCTCCAAATGAACCACTATCTTGGAGAACTCATCAAGACTCTTGGTTTTGAAAAAAACTTTTTTTCAAGATAAATTCTTTTGGTGAGTGATTTTATCATATACAAGCTTTCAAGCTTATTCCAGGCCCTAGCTACAGTTCTCTTTTGATACTTGCTTCATCACATTATCACTCAAATACAGAATGATTATGCTGTGTAAGCTGTTTCTAGGACATCTTCTTTCTTTGCTGCAGACAGGGTATCTGGCAGCTTACTCTCACTAGCAAGTCCTTGAGCCACCTTTTGTTGAACAAAAATGCCCCTCATCCTTTGATGCCATATCCCAAAATCTCCTTTGGCATTAAAGCGCTTCATCTCAAACTTGGTTATCCCCATAGTGGAACTGAATCTATGATTTGTTATCCGTTTTTTGTTTTTCATCATCAGTTGTTGAAGAGCACTTTACTGATAATCTAAAATGACTGCTTAAAGGAAGATTCACTCCTTTTGCCTAATCCATGAAGAAGTTAGAATGCATCTTCTGCAAATAGGATTGCTGCGACAGTTTTGGTTCTGTTTCTTTCTTTATTCATACCCAAGATTTTCCTTGCTGGACCTAAGTCCATTTCAAATTCCTGAGCTAGTATTTGCTTTACCATCACTACTTGCAGCTTATTCTTGCAAATTATTGACATATCATCAACATAACATAGCAAGATCATTGCCTGCTAACACCCTAAGGCTTTAAAGTATAAACATGCATCAAACTTACTTTTGTAAAATCCATGCTTAATGACATAGGCATAAAATCTCTTATACCATAACCTAGGTGACTGATTTAAACCGTCAGACTTCCTAAGCAAATATACTTGGTGTTCCCTTCCATCAAGCTGAAAACTTTTTGGTTGTCTCACGTAGATAGTCTCTTCCAAGATTCCATGAAGAAAAGCTGTTTTTACATCCATTTTTTCTTAATCCCAATCTTTAAATTACCACATTAGGCAATACCAGCCTAATGGTTTTATATTTGACAACTGGAGAAAAGATTTCTCCCCAATCTATGCCAACAACTTGTGTAAAACCTTTTACCATAAGTCTGCTTCGTAACATTTTATAATAGTTGAGTCTTCCCCCTTTAGTTTGCAATTTGCAATTAACCAGCTTCTTCCCTTCAGGTTTATTTATATTTTCTTAAGTCTTATTAGTTATCAGAGACTTCTTTTTTTTTTTTTTTCTTTCATTGCATCCAACCATTTTGAAGCTTCTTCACATACCATAGCCTCTCTATTATTCTCAGGTTCTAGAGATTTTTCCTGCACAGTTTAGAGCATAGGCTGGATTCCTATACTTATTCTTCTACAGAGCTAGAATATGAGTCATCTATTTGAAGTCTTTTTGAAGGCTTTATGCTTCTTCTACCCCTGTCTCTAGTCAGCTGATGTCTTTGCAATTGATTATATTGTTGTATCCTGGTTTCATCAATCTTATTATCCAGTGATTCTCGATCAAGCTCATATTTGATATTAGTACCCAGATCTACCTGCTAAACTTGTCTAGGAGCTGCCTTATGTTTGGCTATATCCTCTACCTCAACATCAATTCTTTGATCTTCACCTTTTCTTTGATCCTCTAAGTTGTTTGAAGCTTCATCAGTTTCATAATAAGGTAAAGATGTTTCATCAAACTCTACCTCCCGGGTAATTAATGTTTTAAAAGTAGCCCCTTCTTTGATGCAAATTTTGTAGGTTTTAACACCTTCTGGATATCCCAAAAATATTCCTTTAATTGTTTTGAAATCAAGGTTGCCTTGTGTTTGGTGAGCATATACTACACATACTCTAAAATGATCAAGTTAAGGAGGTTTTCCACTCCAATGCTCTTTTGGTGTTTCTAGATTAATGGCTTTTGAAAGACTTCTCTTATTCAAGTAAGCCGCTGTGACAACAGCCTCACCCCAAAAACCTTTTGCTAAGCTAGCTGTGAGCATCATGCATCTAGCATTTTCCATCAACATGTCATTCATTCTTTCCACACCATTCTATTGTAGAGTGCCTTTCACAGTTTGGTACCTAAGCACACCAGCCTCCCTACAAAGTTGATCAAACTTGGTATTACAAAATTGAAGACCATTGTTTGTTCTTAATGCCTTTAATTTCCTTCCTGTAACATTCTCCATTGAAACCTTCCAATCTTTGAATCTTTAGAAACACTCCTCCTCCTTTTTGAGTAAGTAAATTGACATTTTCTTGCTGAAATCATCAACAATTGATAAAAAATAGTGGCAATCACCTATGTTGCTATTTTCTCTAGTCCCATAAGTTTGCAAGTGCATAATCCATTATTTACTTGGATTTATGAACTACATTCCTTGAGAACTTGAGCCTGTGTTGTTTATCCAGCAAGCATTGCTCACAAAATCCCAAATTGGAGACTTGATCACTCCCAAGCAAGCCTTTTTTGGTTAATTTTTGCAGCCCCTTAAGACTTTCACGTCCCATCCTCTTATGCCATAGTTTAGCAATCAGTTGCCCTGAGATTGCAGCTATTGCAGGCACTCCTATGATTGTTGTTCCATTCAAAACAAATAAGCTATTTATCTTGCTGGCTTTGAGCATCACAAGTACTCCTTTTAACACATTCAACTGCCCTTTCTCAGCTTTGAATGAATAACCTTTGCTGTCCACATACCAAGAGAAATCAAATATCTCTTTAAGTGAGCCACATATCTCACCTCACTTAACATCATGTAACCTAAACGCTGCAGAGTCAATTCCTTTTACAGCATAAGTTCGATCATTCCCCATTACTACTCTACTACCGGTTAATAGCATATAATCCTAGAACATCTCTTTCTTTGGACGCATATAACATGTGCAACATCCATTTATCAAGTATTTTTGCTTCACTTATAGTCAGAACATCACCTTCATCATAAGAATCCGTAACTACTAGAGCATCTCCTTCGGTAGCCTGCTCTTTTTCTACCTGCTTCTTTAAATCTTTGCAGTATTTTCTTATATGGCCAACTTTACCACAATGGCAACATTTTTTGGAATAGTTTCTTTACTTAGATCTCTTCCATTGCTTTGTCTTTCCTCTGTTGGAATCTCTTACAGTAGCTTGCTGGCTACGTTTCTCAAATCTTGCTCTTGCATATAAACCTTCAGCTCTAACATCCTTCTGTTCAAATTTGTTCTTTAATGCCTTGGCATTGAGACCACCAACGATATCTTCTAATGTCTGTTGGGAATTTAACAACCAGATCCTTAGTTGATGGATCAAATATCAAATCCCTGTAACCTGAAAACAACAATAATAAAAGTAAGAAGAAAAATAAACAACCACAGGAACACAAGATTTATAGTGGTTCACCCTTAATTGAGAGTTACATCCACTTTGCAGCAACTGCAGGAAACCCTTTTCACCATGAAAATAGATTACAAGAGAGATAACTGTTTTCCTAGCCCTCACTCTACTAGAATAAAACCCTAGGACTCTTACTCACTCTATCTCTTCTTAATGTTTACATGAGTAGAAGTCCCCCCTTTATATAGTAGAGCCCAATGCCAAAAAAGTAGATTTGTGAAAATCTCAAGATATCCTTTTTGATAAGTACATGCTCTTTTGGATGAGTATATTCCCTTTCAGATAAGCATATATATCCTTTTCAGATGAGTATATGCATTTTCAGATAAATATATACCCTTTCAGATAAATATATTCTTTTTCAGATAAATATATTCTTTTTCAGATGAATATATTCCCTTTCAGATGAATATATACCCTTTTTAGATAAGATTGTCTCCACACATACTCAACAATCTCCCAGTTGGAGACTAATTCATTATCTCAATTGTTTCTTCCTCCTGCAATGACCATGACTTCCCAATCAGTAGCTGAGAAGCCCCACTGAAGTTGTACACAACTTCAGTTTCTCGATTGCAATAACCTTGGTCAACATATGCCGCTTGTTGCCATCATGTTCTTCTTTTATCCGGTAAACCCATTTGTTCTGCAAGGCCCTTTTTCCTTGTGGTAGCTCTGCCAACACCCATGTTTGATTATTCATAAGAGAACTCATCTCATCTTTCATGGCTAACTCCCACTTGATTGATTCATCACCCTGCAAAGTTTCATCAAAACTCTTTGGTTCACCCCTATCAATCGACAAGATATAGTTCAGAGATGGTGAAAATCTTTGTAGTGGTCTCACAATCCTAGAAGATCTTCTCACTTCTGTCACAGGAGTGGTTGGATTTACCTCTGGATTCATACTTTCCTGATTTTCCTCAACATTGTCATCTTCAAATTCCTAAGTATTCTGTGTAACTGATTCACTGGAATGTCTCTCAAATGGATCACTTCATGCCTTTTTACCTTAGAATCTGTTACTTCTAAACTCTTGCCCAAACTATCCTTGTACAGAACTTGCTCATTGAAGATTACATCCCTGCTCCTAATGATCTTCCTGTTTTGGCTATCCCAGAAATGATAACCAAACTCATTGTCACCATATCCAATGAAAAAACATTTTTTTGATTTAAGATCAAGTTTACCTCTAGCAGCAGCATCAATATGGATATATAACAAGCAACCAAATATTCTTAGAAAAAATAGGTTTACCTTTTTGCCACTCCAAACCTCCTCGGGTATTCTGCAATTCAAAAGAACTGAAGGGACCCCTATTGATTAAATAGGCTGCAGTGTTAACTGCATCTACCCAAAATACCTTGGGCAACCCTGCATGCATTCTCATGCTCCTTGCACGCTCATTCAGTGTTCTGTTCATCCTTTCTGCAACACCATTCTGTTGAGGTGTACCTGGAGTAGTCTTCTCCATCTTGATCCCATTGTTAGCACAAAACTGTTTGAAATCCTCATCAATGTATTCTCCACCATTATCAGATCTCAAACACTTAACTTTAAGATTGATTTCATTCTCAACCATAGCTTTTCATTTCCTGAAAGCATCAAATACATTAGATTTATTCTTTAGAAAATAAATCCATACCTTTCTGGTTGAGTCATCAATGAAAGTCACATAGTAGCTAGATCCCCCAAGAGATGTCACAGTCGAAGGCCCCCATATATCTCTATGAACTAACTCTAGTTTTTCTTGCTTCAACTGCTTTCTTGCTTTAGAGAAGCTGACCTTTTTCTGTTTGCTAAGGATGCAGCTTTCACACAACTTGTGCTCTACAGATTTTAAATCCGAAAAATTATCATTTGCCACCATGACCTTCATTCCCTTTTCACTCATATGCCTAAGTCTGCAATGCCATAAGTCAGAGTTCATATCAGTGTCAACAGCAGCCACTGTATCCTTGCAACTTGAAGTCATATAGAGAGTTCCAATTTTGCTTCCTTGAGCAACAACCATGGTACCTTTGGTAACTTTCCGTGCATTATCATTGAAAATCACCTTATGGCCTTCACTATCAAGATTTTTTCTTCAATAAGTGACAATCTTTCTTCTTGTGGCCCTTTTTCTTACAGTTCCAGCATTTTAGATTTCTTCCAGATCTAGATTTGCTTCTTCCATTCCTTGACTTAGATTTGCCTTTATGGCGATCAGAATTTCTGTCACTTTCTCTCCCCCTGTTTTTAACATTTAAGGTAGAATTTGCAACTGATGTTTCACCTGAATCGATCCTTCGAATCTCTTTTGCAAGAACTCGATCACGAACATCATTGAAGTTCATTTTTGAACTCTCAACAGAATTGCTCATCGCTGCTCTTATGGGCTCCCAAGTATTTGGCAATGATGCCAATAGTATCAAGGCACGTACCTCATCATCAAAGTCAATCTCAACAGAAGATAACTGATTAACTATTATATTAAACTCATTAAAATGAGTTGCCACAGAATTACCTACACCCATTTTCAAGTAAAATAGCTTCTTCATGAGAAAAACCTTGTTGTTTGCTGAAGGTTTTTCATACATGTCAGATAGCACCTTCATTAGACTTGCAGTTGTTTTCTCCTTCGCCACGTTATGAGCAACGTTCTTTGACAGTGTCAGTCGAATAACTCCCAGCACCTGTCGATTAAGGAGATCCTAACCACTTTTTGAAATCTTTTCAGGCTTTTGACCCAAAAGTGGTTCATGCAGCTTTTTTTCATACAGATAATCCTCGATTTGCATTCTCCAAAAGGCATAATCTGTACCATCGAACTTGATGATCCCATGTGATGAGTTTTCTTCGCTATCCGTTACTTTCAATCTCAAAACCCGAAGCTCTGATACCAGTTGTTGGGAATTTGACAACCGGATCCTTAGTTGATGGACCAAATATCAAATTCCTGTAACTTGAAAACAACAATAATAAAAGCAAAAAGAAAAATAAACAACAACAGGAACACAAGATTTATAGTGGTTCACCCTCAATTGAGAGTTACATCCACTTTGCAGCCACCACAGGAAACCCTTTTCACTATAAAAATAGATTACAAGAGAGATAACTGTTTCCCTAGCCCTCACTCTACTAGAATAAAACCCTAGGACTTTTACTCACTCTCTCTCTTCTTAATGTTTACATGAGTAGAAGTCCCCCTTTTATATAGTAGAGCTCAATGTCAAAAAAGTATATGTGTGAAAATCTCAAGATATCCTTTTTGATAAGTACATGCTCTTTTGGATGAGTATATTCCCTTTCAGATAAGCATATATATCATTTTCAGATAAATATATACCATTTCAGATAAATATATTCTTTTTCAGATGAATATATTCCCTTTCAGATGAATATATACCATTTTTAAATAAGATTGTCTCCACACATACTCAACAATGTCAAGGTATCGTGACCATGATTCAAAATGTCCACAAATGTTTCATAAGACTTGGGTAGAGAGTGTGGTAATACCAAGGCTTTATCCTTATTTTCATATTTAACCTTGATATTTTTCAGATCAAGACAGAGTTTGTCAAACTCATTAATATGTTCTTGCAGAGATTTCCCTTCTGTCATTTTAAAGGTGAAGAATTTCTTCTTGGGATACAATCTACTTGAGGGGGTCTTAGTCATATAAAGTCTCTCTAATTTCAACCACACCTCTGCAATATTCTTCTGTATAACAATCTCTCATGACACTTTGTCACTATAGGCTCAAAATCAAAGTATTATGAGCCTTCTTCATCAGTTCAGTCTTCTCTTCTTTTGTGAGAGAAATGGGCATCTTGGTTTCTCCGGCCAGTGCAGCATCAAGTCCCATATTTCCTGGCAATGCCAGCATTTTGATCTTCTAAAGAAAAAAATCATTTGTTCCACCAAATTTCTCCACCTCATACTTCATGGTAGAGGTCATTTTGTGTCTAAAATGCAGGTCGGTTTGAGCTAACACTAAAAAAAATAAATAACTCTGATGCCACTGTCAGTATTTCACAAAGATCACGTGGAAAGTTTCTTCGAAGAAGAAGAGCAAGGAAAAAGTTGTTTAATATGCAGAATTACAAAGGAAATACAGCAGGCTTCTTTTTGCAGTAAAGCTACGCAAATCAGTCCCCGTCTAATCTCTACACTCTTATACAAAAGGCAAAGTAGAATAGGTATAGACTAATGGAATTACCTTCACTACAGAGGATGCATTCCATTTCCTCAACAATACGAGTGAATATGAGAGATTTAAATTAAGAGCCATATGGATGAACATGAATACCAACTTATCTTTATCTCTACCAATGTTGCGTTTTTAAGTGAATTCTGTGCTTTATTGTATGATGCTCTGCCTTTCAAATCATAAATTATAGAAGTGTAAATACATGTTACACAGTTCTGTAGTTTCTTGCTTCCAGTTACACTTCGTGCTCAGAAACATTTAGCAAAAATTAGTATTGCCGAAAGCTTGGAGATGGCTCTACGAAATACATGACGAAAGGTTCAAGAACAATGCATACAAATCTTATACAAACAAATTATGAGAACAAAGAAGAATAACTATAATTATCAGTGAATTTTAAACTATCATTGTCAGTGAATTTTAGACTACAAGGCTGGCAATGCACTAAAGAGTAAAGAGTTTAATATACCTCAGACATTTAAGATGTGCTCTAAAATATGACCTATTTTCTGTATGACCATATAACAACAACGCATGCAGAGAAATTGAATGAAGTGCAAGAGAGAGGAGACATGAAAATAATCAGAATGTATGAAGCAAGTTAATGCTCAGAATAGTCCTTTGTGACAGGTAATTTTCTATAGGTGGTAGTAACATCTCCAACAATAAAGTCAGTAAGAGAAAATAGAGAGGCTATGTGGTTGTAAGTATACATAACAGTGGGGAAAATACCAAAAGATATGTGAAATCTACACTTATATATTGTGCCTTTCATCTCATCAACTTGGTGACCAAAAGAGACGAGCTGAAAAGAGAATCTTCAACTGATAGCTATATATAATGGACTCTCCCTACTAAAATATGTGATATTGTCTGTCAGTACCACACAATAGCTAGCCTAGCTTGGCCTTTAAATTCTCTTCTTTGCCTTTCATTTGGTAGGTCTCTCTTCTATGCCTCTGTTTCTGTCTAACCCTCATGAAGAACACCCTGAATCACTCCCACCCTTTCCTTTTCTCTTGCTCTTTGTGCTCTAACCAATGAAGTACTGCTTACCACCTTTCATGTATCTGAAAGCAAGCAACATGGTATTCCTTAGGTTTCTGTTGATTCTGGTCTTGAGCTCTATAGCTAATAGGACCAACCTCTGTTCTACCCACTCTTTTGCTCCCTTAACAGCTTTATCTCATTCAGATTCCTCCATTAATATTCGTTCATCATTAGAGGCACTGATTCTGGGTGGTTATTTTGGCTTTGAGAACATCCACCATGCAGCTAAAGACTTCGGCAGCAGATACCATTTCCTCCCTTTTGCCGTTCTATATCCAAGATCAGCTTCTGATATTTCATCCACAGTGAAGCAATTATTCGACATGGGTTCCTCATCAAAGTTAACAGTTTCTGCCAGAGGCCATGGCCACTCACTTCGAGCTCGAGCTCAAGCTCAAGCTCAGGGGGGGATAGTCATCAGCATAGAATCACTTCAAGGCCTTGACATGCAGGTTCACACTGGAGAGCTGCCTTATGTGGATGTTTCAGGTGATCAGCTATGGATTAATGTTCCACATGAGGCTCTTAAACATGGGCTTGCACCAAAGTCCTGGACGGACTATCCTTATCTGATTATTGGAGGCACTTTATCGAATGCTGGAACGAGTGGTCTGATTTCAGCATTCGATATACTCTGTTGGCATGGACACCAATCAGCAACGTTTATCAGCTGGAGTTTGTCACTGGTAGGTAAACCAAAATTATTTATTTATATACTCATACAGTTGATCTTTTAGGACAACATGTTGCCTCAAAATCACAGCCTATCTTTACAAGAGGGAACAGATATCAATTCAATGAAAATCTAGGTTATTATCATGAACTAACTGATCTGATTTCAGCTGAGATGACAAGTGCACCTCTGCATACCAAGATCTGGTCATGAATAATGAACTAAACTGAGTAACACAACTGAATGAATTGTAGCCTTTATTCCGGTGAAATGAAGCATTCATCACTGTATCTAATCTGATATTTCATCAACAGAGAGAGGACACGTGGTTACCTGTTCAGAGAAACAGAATGCTGATCTCTTCTATGGAGTCCTTGGTTGGACAGTTTGACATCATCACCCAGGCTAGAATATCTCTTGAACCTGCACCAGAGATGTTAAGATTCGGTACATCAAGATGTTTTGGTATCATCATAACTGCTTTTTCTTAACATCAAATCTATCCGTTGTGATAGGTGAAGTGGATCCGAGTCCTTTACTCAGAGTTCCCCAAATTTTCCAGGGATGACTTACCAACCAGTGAAGTCTGCATAACTTCATCAAATTATTGACGCCATAAAAGATGACAGGACTAACAATGATCCTCATAATAAGGATGAAACAGAAGAATGATGTATTCTCTGCAACGAAAGATAATTACTGAAGACGTTGCTGTTGCAGCTGAACGTGAGCAGAATATTGCTTAGCTTTGGCGCAAGAGACTTGGCCATACTTCTGAGAAAGGACTGCAGGCCTTAAGCAACCAGGGTTTGCAGGGAAAAGACAAAGCATCTTACTTGGAGTTTGTGGGGAATGTGTCTTTAGAAAGCAGCATACACTTAAAGTTGTAGCTGCTTCAGAATATAGATCCACCTGTGTGCTTGATTATGTGCACTTTGATTTTTGGAGGCCTGAAAAGATTCCATTGCTTGGAGGATGCAGATACTTCCTATCAATCCTTGATGACTACACAAGAAAGGTATGGCTATTCTTGCTTCAAACTAAAGATGATTGTTTTGACTGATTGAAAATCAGATTGGAAAGCAACTGAGAGTATTGCATACTGATAATGGTATAGAAATTTGTAACTTTACATTAAACAATTTTTGTGCTGAACAAGTAATCGTAAGGCATAAAACTGTCAAGAAGACTCTTCAACAAAATGGTATCGCTGAAAGAATGAACAGAACTATAATGCAGAGGATGAGATGCATGTCTTTTACATCGGGACTTAGCAAAAGTGTTTAGGGAGAGAGGCAGCTACAACTGGTGTCTATTTGATCAACAGGTGTCCTCCAAGGGTTATTGATCTTAAAACTGCTGAAGAGAAGTAGTCAAGGAAGCCTCCTAGCCTGCATCACTTGAGAGTTTTTTGATGTGCAGCCTATGCACACCAAAGGGAGCGCAAGCTTCATCCCAGGGCAATTAAAGGTATTTTTCTTGGCTATCCAGAAGGGATTAAAGGCTTTAGACACAGTGTAAAATATGGTTCAAGGTATAAAACTATTATAAGCAGAGATGTGTTCTTTAATGAGACATTCCTGTTGTACGCAAGCGAAGAAGGAGAAAAAGTAAAATGAACAAGCTATAGAGAGAGCTTCTAAAGTTAAAGAAGCTGCTGATCTTGATCTAGATCAATTTAAGCCTTGAGGATCGGCTCATTCATCCCCAAAAACAGAATATAACACAACAACATAATCCAATCAACAAAGACAGCCTAGTTTGGATGATAAAGAGGAGTATTTTCTTAATGATGCAGAACATTTAAGGACCTATCAATTGGGCAAGGTATGGGATCTAGAAGAAGTATCAGACCACCAGTAAGATATCTACCTAAAGATCCTAGTTCCAATTTAGTTGAAGGAGAGCTGATAGCCTATGCTTTCCATACAGCAGACCAAATGAAGAGTATGGAGCCAAAAAACTACAAGGAATCTTATGGATGGTTGTCAAGTAGCATATTGGTTTAAGGCAATGCAAGAGAAAACGAGCACTCTTTATCCCAAAAAGACATGGGAGCTTGTTAAAAGACCTTTAAATCAAAGGGTGGTGGCACTGTTTTTTCTGATAAGGACTATCTCAGGCCTTTTCTATATCACATGCTTCTTGTGTTTTGAGCTGTTTTTAGGTCGGATATTTTTGTAATGCTCAAATTTATCAATTAAACATTATACTTGAAATAAAGTGATATCAAAAAATAGAGGCACTGTTTAGCATTGTCACATAAGTAAGTGGGTTTGGTTGTGGCCAGCAATGCTTAACTTGGGATTGAACACATAGACCACAACCTGACCTCACATGAGTTTTAGACTGAGATTGTTAAGTCCTAGCTCAACTCTGTATATGGGCCATTCAGGATTAGTTAGATCAGTTAAGGTCAATATAAAAAAAGGTTAGAACCATCTCACAACTCCTTATGTTTAATATTTCTATGTTTCTTGGCACGTAACTGTGTTAAGCAGATGATGAAACCCTGATTAAATTCCTGAGAGGATGAATTTTCATTTGTTATACTAAAGATAGAATCAAGCACAACCTAGTTGCTTTGAGAGTGCTTCATGAGGAACATGAGTTCCATGATTTTTTGATTGTCAAAAGTGGGTGCAAGATCCATAATGATAACTTATATTTGACGCGAAGCCATAGGCTTTTAGTATTTAGTCACGTGATGAATGAAATTATCACCATTGGTTGAAAATCTATGGTCACCTACACTTGTAGGCTCAAAACGTCACTCACCTTATAAAGGTTTCACTGTCGGATTTTTATATAGGCAGTATCTTCCTGTCTTTAGATGATCATTTAAATAGCTAACTAATCAGCCATGTGGATCCTTCAATAAGCAACATGGAGAGCCATAATTTGCTCTCATAGAAGTCAATGTCCAACCTAGCAAACAGCCTTCAACAATGTAGAAAAACCAGAAAGAAACAAAGGTGGGAGATTTTGGCTCATGGATTGTGGCACTTGCTGCTTGAAGGATCAATTCCAACAAATTTCTCCTTGATCTAGCAAGTAGCCAAGTGCAAATCAAATCCAACCCCTTCTCTTTTCTCTCAACCCATGCCAATACTCAAAATCTTCAAGCACTTTAGTAATTTTGAAGGAGGGATCTTTTGTGACCATAACTACTGCGTTATCCTCAGTCGAGATTCTTTTTTCGAGCTTTATGCAGTTTTGTTCACTTTTTCTTCAATGAAGTAACACTACAAGAAAACAAATATAAGTGATAACATAGAAACTTTATGACGGTCTAAAAGACCGTCATAAATTCTTGACAGTTTTTAACCATCATTAAAAAGTTAAAATATTAATGACGGTTTGTGGTGGACCGTCATAAAAAACTTATGACGATCTATAATAGACCGTCACAAAATATATTCATGATATCATGATGGTCTTTGTGATCGTCATTAAAAAAACTTTAATTACCAACGGTTTTTGTGAATAAAAGAAATACACACTTTTTATAACAGTTTTTATGATCGTCATAAAAAATATTTATGTTTTATTATATATTTTTTTATTAATTAATCACAATTTTTTTTATAATTTTTGTTAATTAATTAATATTTATCTTTTTTTTTTTGCAATTATAGTCAAACAATACAAAAATGTCAAGCAAAAAAATTACATATATTCATAACTATAACTATTATCATTTTACAAAATACAATAATATTAAGTATTAAAAATAAACAAAATATCTACAAATAAAATTACACAATTGTCATTTTTACTGCTCCATTCTACCATTACATCAAAAAATACCCAATGAATTAGATGTGTCACTCCTGCAATAGTTATAGAAAAGATACATTATTATATAAGCTCTATTTACCATATAATTAATTTACATATCAAAATAAATAAGCAATTGTAATAAAGCTTGAAAATCAAATATAATAAAAAGTTGAAAATGCATCTAGATGTCAAAAATATAACTTCTTGTAACCTATAAGGTATATATTAATCATAATATACAAATTTCTATTCTAGTTCCCTATATCTAAGTATCAATGTAACTTCTTGTAATGCAACAAGGAGTGTGAAAATTAACTGACTATGAACACATTTATTTCATATGCATGCTTGAATACTTTTACTTGTTTTTTGCTTTATCAACTGCTTAAAGATGACATTTATAGAATTCTCAATAGAATTGACAAATAACTCAACAGAATTAGTAGATGGCTCAATGAATAGAATGAGCAGAGCATTCAATGAATAGAATTAGTCCATCATACTTGAATTTAACCAAGCCAAACAACACAATTAAAATACAATCATTAATGAGCCAACAAGGACTACATACCTGGCTATGATAGTAACTGTTATACATGCATAGCCCATTCACCACTTATTTTATCAATTTTTTCATTACTATATGTATCCTTACCATTGAACTTTAAGATTAAAACACAAAAAAAGATAACATAATCAATTTGATATTGTTTATAAATATGAAATATTCAATATGTAAATAAAATAAATAATATGACCCTCTCATAAAGAATTTTTGGATCTTCAATTATTTCCTTCATAAATCGAAGTACAAAATAACCACATTCTATACCACCTCTTTGAATCGGTGCTTATACAAGTAGAAATATAACCATTAACACATGTTATTTTTAGTATTATTAATAATAAAAAAACAAAATGAACTCACTTGAATTCGTTGCCATGTAATATTTGATCTCATACGAAACATTTGAAAACCCCTGTATCATTAACTAATAAACATTTAAAAATATGTAGTATTTAGAAATAATAATGAAACCAATAAACAAAAGACATAAAGTAAAACTTGTACTCACATGATCACAATTTCTATAAGATCAAGTCCTACTTCATGACCCAAAGAATCCAAATGATACACTATTCGTGATGCCATATTAATAACCACTAATTCCCAATAACATCTATTCGTAATAAGAAAAACAAAAGATGATAAATAGTCAAATGAGATATGTGTTAGTAAAGCAATTAATATAGAAATTTCTTACTTTGGATTGTAAGGTATGAAAAGAATTTGGTTTGAATGTGCTTTTTCTAATCGCTCAGCAATATGTCATGCTCTATGTTTTAACCTACTTTCATTGTTTAGTCCACTAGAGAGTGAGACAATCACAGGATTGATGAAGTCAAATTGTTTCAACTTTTTTGTATCCTTCAAACTAGCATGTAAATATCTGAAAGTAAACAAATTGAAAGTTAAATCATATAAACATAGATGTTGAAATAAACTGATATTGAAATTATGTCTCATCTGATATACAGACAAATGCTAGTTCCTCCCAGTTTTTTTTTTAATCAATCATGATAGAGCAATCTTATGAGCCAATATAGCAATAAAATGGATAGCAAAAAACATCATCATCAAATCTTACTCTAACTTCATTTCACATGTTAATCATCAATGGATAAGCTGCTTTTACGAACTGCTCTGGAGCTTGCTCAGAAATGGATCTCATTTTTTTACTGATTTCCTTTTCCTTTGTTTCTAAACATACGACAATAATAAATTTTAAAAGTTAAATAATTTTAATATGAAAAGAAACAAAGACAATATACCGCAACTAAAATTGTCTCATACCTCCATAACAATATGAGTAGAAACCAAGTCGTTAAGCCAACTTACATGATGACTCAATGCATCTTTAATAAATATAAGATATTCATCCTCATTTTCAATAGGTAGTCGAGCATCTTGACTGAATATTTGATCAACAAAAACCACAAAATTGGTAGAAGAATCATTAATAATAATGCCCATTGCAACAACATGTTCTAATGTATCCACTGCTAATTTACATACAACACCCTATTCATAGAAAAAAAACATTATTAATAATAATTAATAGTAAAAACAATGTCTATAGCATCAAATAAATAAGCAAATACCTTCATTTTTAAATCTTCATCAGAAACATCGCAAGAATCTTTCATAGGCATTGGTGAATCGAGTTTTTGTATCTTATTGGAGCTATGACCTTTTAGTTGTACAACACGTGAATGTGTATCTATGCTTCCTTAAGTCAATAACAACAGTTTCTGCTCTACCTCAGCCAAGCGAGCTTCTAGATATGCTACCTTATTAGGAGTAAAAAAAAAAGACCAAAGGAGTGATAAACTTTTCAACTTCTCTTACTGAACCCCTATACTCATTAGAACCAAGAGTTTTGCTTAAAATGTCATCACTGCCTGATAAGTACCTTTTCTCGAAACCAAGAAATAAAGGTCCGAGTATGCTCATCTTATAACCATTTGGATTGTTTTGATTGATAGGGATACTATAATTTCACATACTTGATATGCTCACTGTTAATGAAATAAGGTTAAGCTCATCGAATGAATGCATATATATATGAAGTATATGTTTTATTATCAAAATACACATAGATTAAGAAGAGATATACTCAACATGTGGTTGGACGTCAAATGAATTCAGCAAGACATAAAGATGTGCTTGCTCTAATTCTTGTTGATCCATAGTGACAATGTGACCACTAGATAAGGGCTTCCCAACTTGAATGTTATATTCTTTTCCACATGGAATACTAATTGGATGCATGTTAGAGTAATAACCTTCATAAAATTCAAGTGCTTCTTCTGCAATGTAGCATTCAGCAATACATCCTTTAGAATGATTACGGTTACGAACATATCCTTTCAAAGTTTTCATGAACCTTTCAAATGGATACATCCATCTAAGGTATACTGGTCCACATAATCTCACTTCTCTAACAAGATGCTCTGTCAAATGCATCATTATATTGAAAAAAGAAGGTGAAAAGTAATTTTCAAATAAGCAAAGAGTTACCACCAAATCTTGCTATAATTTGCCTAGTTTTGAAACATCCACAACCTTACTACACAAAGCATTGAAGAAGAAGCAAAATCTCATGATTGCATATCTAATATGTTTTGGCAAAACTGAGCGAATAGCCAATGGTAGAAGTTGTTGCATAAGAGTATGACAATCGTGAGACTTAAGACCTTGAATTTTCATCTCTGTCATTGATACAAGGTTTTTGAAATTTGAAGAATACCTATCTGAAACTTTTATGTTTGATAATGTCGTACAAAACATCCTTCTCTCTAATTTGCTTAGAGTGTAACAAAGAGCTGGTAAATAATTACGGCCATTTACAACCTTGGGAGCTAACTCTTTCCTTAAGCCAATTTCTGCAAGATATAGTCGAGTGTTGATCCCATCTTTAGATTTTCCAAGAATATTAAGTAAAGTTCCATAAATGCTTTCACAAACATTTTTTTCAATATGCATTACATCCAAAATGTGCCGAACATGTAAATGTTTCCAATATTCAAGGTCGAAAAAGCATGATTTCTTCTTGAAGCATATTTGAATATTGTCATTCAATCTTTTACCCTATGTCATTTTTCTCTTATCAACTATTTTTTTTACCGCATACATTAGTAATAGAGCTTACTTTCTGTAGTATTTCTTCTCCACTTAGTGCACAAGAAGGTGAACCGGTTTCATGTTCTTCATTGAATGCTTTGTTTTGATTTCTAAATGGGTGATTTTTTGGAAGGAATCGTCTATGACCCATATATACATTCTTCTTATCATGTTGTAATCTACAAGCATTCGTGCTTTCACCACATATTGGAGAAGCATAATATCCCTTAACTGAACAACCAGAAAGATTCCTATAAACAGGAAAATCATTAATTGTCCATAATAAAACAGCTCGTAACATAAACAACTCTTTTCGATAAGAATCATAGACTTCTACACCAACCTCCCATAAAAGCTTCAAATCATCAATCAACGGAGCAAGATATACATCAATATCATCATCTGGTTGACGAGGTCCTGATATAAGCAAGGGTAATATCATGAATTTTCATTTCATACATAACAAAGTGGTAGATTATATGTTATCATTACTGCTGGCCAACAACTATATGCAGTGCTAAGAGAACTGTGTGGATTTATTCCATCAATAGAAATAGCCAATCAAAGATTTCTATGTTCTGATGCAAAACTTGACCATTTAAAGTCTATTAACTTTCAAGCAGGTGAATCAACAAGATGTCTTAGTTTCCCATCTGCTTCCCTTTTATTAGCATGCCAAGTTAAATGTTGTGCAATTTGTGGTGACTGAAACATTCGCTTGAACCATGGAATGAGAGCAAAGTACCATAATACTTTAGCAAGAATCCCTTTCGTTTGGTTTTTTTACCTTACCATTTTCTTTCCATCTCGATAGTCCACAAGTAGGACAAGATGATAAATCCTTATACTCCTTTCTGTAAAGTATACAATCATTCAGGCAAGCAAGTATTTTCTCATAATGTAAACCCAATGCGTTCATAGTTTTTTTTTTTTTTTTTGCTTCATACATCGATGTAGGGATTTCATTTCCAGTAGAAAACATATCAGACAAATAACTTAACCAATCAAAAAAGCTCTTATCTAACCACCCATATTTTCCTTTTATATTATATAATTTCATTAACGCAGACAACTTAGCATATTTCGTATTACCAGGATATAAAGGCTTTTTTGCATCTTCTAGTAATTCTGAAATAATTTGGGATCATCTTAACAATATTCAAATGCATCATTAACCATATCTATTGTATTGTCGATATGATCATCCTTGTAAGATTCATCAAACACTGATTTCTTATTTGTGCAAGATCTAGAAGAACACTCTTCTCCATGCCAAATCCATCTCTTGTACCTCTGATCAATCCTTTTACTAAACAAATGGTACTTTACTTCTTCAATACTTAATAATGTCAAATTAGCACATGATTGACAAGGACATCTAATGAGTTTAGGATCTTCACAATGAAATGGCAAAAGCAAGAAACTCATCCACTCCATCAAAAAACTCCTTAGACAATCTATTCAAGTGCATCCAAAATTTATCCATATTTTATCCTATGATGACAAATAAAAGAAAACCCACTTATTATGCATGTTTATTATGTATGTAATACATATCATGTAAACTAATGTTATTGTAAAAATAAGATAAGAAATAAGATGCCCACTAGACTGAAAGGCCTTAGGCAAAACGAAGACTATTTCTTCTAAACACATGTTACATTAGTAGATTACTAAGGAATTACCAACCTGAAATGATGTTAGCTATGCAGAAAAAGTAGTGGCTTCTGTCTGAAGGGTTTTGACATTTCTTTCAAGTTTTATTAATATGTAACAAGCTTTCCTTTCCTTCGAACAAGCAACTGACTATCACAGCAATTATCCTGCATGATGAACCATATCATCTACGAGAAAAAAAAAAACCTTTATTACTAGCACAACAATTATTCTCTTATTATTGGTTTCTCTCAACTATTCATTTCATGACTAAATGACAACCCTATGGTTACTGCAAAACCAAACTAAGCCTGCTCTGCTAGCTCAATTATTTTCAACTAAATAATTAATAATTGTAAGGTTACTAAGCTAAATTACAGAGATGTAAGAGGCACATCATTTACTATAAACTAGTAACAAGACTTCGTTAAACTATGGATAACAAGCATTAACAACCATCCATAGAGCAGGACAAGATCTTTGATTTAGACAAAAATAAAGCAAAATTACTTCAATAGGATGCATCCTAACAAGTTACAGTTTGAAATAACGACTCTGTCCAGAAAAAAAAAGTGCAATTCACTTGATATATCTTAAGGTGAGTGGTGATTGCATTCCAAGAATATAAACAGTAACATTAATTTCCAAATTCACAGAGAACATGCTTTAATAAAAATTTTCTTCCTTAATTTACTTACAATTTCTAGTATCACAAGGGTAATAAACATGGATATCATCCGACAATGCATAATTGCCAAGAGAAGAAAATTTTAGAATAAAATTAAGTAAGAAATTGCAAGGCTTGATAAAAAAATCTCTCGTTCTTTCTTACAATCGCAGATGAAGGTTTGATTAGTTTTACATATCATTTTTCCAGAAATATAAATACTAACATTAATTTCTAAATTCACAGAGAACATGTTCTTGGAAAAATTTTCTCCCTTCATTTACTTACAATTTCTAGTATTATAAGGGTAACAAACATGGGTGTCATCCAACAATGCATAATGCCAAGGGAAGAAAATTTTAGAATAAAACTAAGTAAGAAATTGCAAGACTTAACAAAAAAATCTCTCTCTTTAACAATGTGAGATGAAGGTTTGATTAGTTTAACATACCATTTTTCTTGCTTTAATGGTATCATTTGACAGTGCATGAAGCCTATTTCATAAAATCTCTTGAAAGAACGAAGCTTTGCATCGATTATATGACATTGAAAGAGAGAAATCTCTGTTTCAAAGACTGGTATTTTCGAGGGAGAGTGAGGAAGAACATTGCCAGTGCGTAGGTGAAGATCTTTAGGTATTACAGTACATCATGTATACTATTTAAATTTTATTACTATCAAAATTATTATAGAAGAATTTCATTGACCGAGTGGTAAAGTCTTATAAAGTTGACTAAGAAAGCCTAGGTTCAAGTCGGCCCCCAGGTTTTTTTTCTCAAAATAATTTAAACATATGTTTTATTAAACAAACAACATAATAAACCAAAATCAAATTGTGAAGCAAATGGTTGTAAGCATGAAATAAGGTTCAGCAGGACTTGGGTTCGTGTCTGTTGGTATGCATTTTCAATCAAGTATTTAAATTAAATATAAACTTATAAAAAAACATCACATATTTTGCTTTGGCTAGATGGCAATGACATTTATCAATCTCTCCAAGTGAGATTGGGTTCGAGTCTCCATCACAAACTTTTTTTTCTAATTACAAGTTTTTTATGATGGTCCATTAGAATCGTCACGTATGCTATGTTTTTTATGATGGTCTTTCAAGACCGTTATGTATTTAATTTTTAGTGACGTTCATAAAAGACCGTCATAAGATACTGTCATTAAAAACAATTTTTCTTATAGTGTGATATTTAACATCAAGATACTTAGTTTATTCATGATAAACCAAGGTTTTACATAGATGAATGGCTAATTGGTTGTTTGAAAATATCATCAAACCTAAGCTATACAGCTTCAACTCATATAGTAGTCCAAGCAATCATACACATTCTTTGAACCCTTTTGTCATGGTTATATACTCAGCCTCTACAGTGGAGAAAGCTATTATCTGTTAAAGTTGTGCCTTCTAATTATGCAGCACTCATCACGCATGAAAACATAAGCTGAGAGTGACCTTCTTTTATCTCTATCACTGGTAAACTCAGGATAACATATCCAGTAAGTCCTTGCCAGATGAGTCCCTCTTTGGCATTTATCAATCCATAACCCTTGATTCCATTGACATATCTTACCAACCATTTCAATACTTCCCAGCGTTCTTGCCTGAATTGGCCATATACCTACCAAGAAAGCTAATTACATAGGATAAATCAGGTTTATTGTAGACCATAGCATAAACTCTACTGCATTTGAGTAGGGTATACTGCTCATTTCCCTTTTTTCTTCTAAATTTGGGCAACTATAGGTAGAAAACTTGAATTATGTTCCTAAGACTATGGCGACAGGTTTTGTTTGGTGCACAAATAATTTTTCAGCCACTTTTTGTAGATAGTTTTCTTGGAAGAGCTTGAGCCACCTCTTAGTTCTATCTCTCTGAATTTCCATCCCCAAGATTGTTTTGACTGGTCCTGGGCCCTTCATATCAAACTCCTTACTCATTATTTTCTTGATGGCTGAGTGATTCTCTTGTCCCTATCTTTAGCTAATTGATATTGACGCAATTAGTCATGGTCATCCATACACTTCAACTCTTGTCGATCACCATTTAAAGGGGAAATTTGCTGCTGCACTCTTTGTGAGCTTGGACTAGTTGATTTCGAGGTTTAAGATCTTCTTGATTCTATCCCAACCCCAATGACTTCCTTGGATTCCTCCAATCCCTCGAGATTCTCATTGCTAGTAGTAGCACCACCTTTTTGAGCATATGGTAGAGATGTGTCTTGGAAAGTGACATCTCTGTGTCTTGGAAAGTGACATCTCTGCTAATTAAAGTCTTAATAGACTCCTTCTTTCTTTATACAGATCTTGTAACCCTTTACTCATTTAAGATAGTCAAGCAAAACTCCTTTAACTGCCCTTGGATCATGCTTCCCTTCTCTTTGATGAGCAAAGCAACACACCTAAACATCCTTCAATGACTGAGATTAGGGGCTTTTCCAGTCCATTTTTTTAGGTGTCTTTAAGGTTATGGTCTTCAAGGAGCATCTATTTATCAAATACACAACTTTGGCAGCTGCTTCTCCCTAAAAACCCTTGCTAGGGCAGAGGTGAATAGCATATGCAAGACCATTTCCGTGATGGTTCTATTCATCCTTTTAGCAACTCTATTCTATAGTGGCATTTTCCTCATTGTCCTATGCCTTAAAATCCCATGCTTCTTACAGTAAACATAAAAAAATAAGCTGTAAAAATCATAGCCATTATCAGTTCTCAAGGCTTTAAGCTTTTCTCTAGTTTGGTTCTCCATCAAAACCTTTCATTCTTTAAACCTTTCAAAGCATTCATATTTTATTTTTAACATATATAGCCATACCTTTGTTGAAAACTCATCAGCAATAGAGGCAAAAGTATTCACCATGGGTTGGATTTGCACTTTGGCCTCATAAATCTGAATGCACATAATCTATAATTTCAGCCAAGTTATGCTCCCCAACTGCCGCAAACTTCAACTTGTTGCTTGGCCAACACACAATGGTCATAAAAACCAACATGTAAAACTTTGTCTTTCCCTGGAAGCCCTTAATTACTGAGGATTTGAAGCCCTTCCTTATTACAATTCCCAAGCCTTCTATGCCAAAGTTGGGCTGCACCAAGTTCTTCTTCAGCAGCTACGGCTATTTCTCTTGTCACAACCTTGCTTTTGAGAATGTCCAGGCCATTCTCTTTAATTCTTTTTAGGATTGCCAAGGAACCTTTCAAGGGTACCTCTTTCAGCCTTGGAGCAGTATCCCTTATTATCTAAAGAGACTAAGGAAATCTAGTTCATCCTTAGTCAAGGCACATGCCTCGCTTCTTTTAAGATCTTGATGGTTCCATCTTTTATCTTAAAAGATATGGATCCAATGCCTTTAACTTCATAGGATTGATCATTTCCCACAACCCTTTCTCCATTTATCTCTTTATAGTCTTGAAACCACTCAGCCTTGGGACACATGTGATAGCCGCAAGCTAAGTTAAAGAATTTATTCATTTAAGACTTTGGATTATGTCACAGCTAGCACATCACTTTCTTTTTCTAGAGAATTTGCACCCACAGTTGCAGCTGTCTCCTTAGTGGGTTGCTCATCTTACTTCTTCTGAAACTCTCTACAAAACCTCTTAATATGGACAAGTTACCCACAAAAGAAACACTTCCTCACAGGCTTATTGGGTTGAGACCTTGCAGGGTTTTTGGACTTGTCTTTTACAGTGATCTTGTTGAAAAATTACCTTCTATTTTAAGTTCTTCCTCTAGCACACAAAGCTTCATTTGATGAAGATCCAACCTCTTGCTCCTCTTCATTTCTTAGTCTTTACTCCTCCATGGATAAAGTCTTTTTGTTGTACTTGATTGTATCCCTTAGCTAATTGAAGGCTAGTGGTAATGAGTTGAGCAAGATGACTGCTTAATGTTCATCATCAATCTTCTCACTCACATTCTCAAGATCGATACAATCTTGAAGAAGAATTCATCCAAGCTCATATCAAGGCTTTTATCTTCATCCATCTTGTAACCAAAGAATCTTGTCTTGAGGTTAATTCTATTGGCTGAAGATTTAGTCATATAAAGACTTTTAAGTTTATTCCATGCTCCAGTAGTTGTCTTCTCCTTGGATACTTGTCTCAAGACATTGTCATTAAGATGCAAGATGATGGTGCTATAGGTAGTCTCCAACACTTCTCCTTCTCTATAGCAGTCATGGTGTCTAAAAGTTCGTTTTCTCGTCTAAGGACCAAAGCCACATTTTATTACACCAAAATGGCCCTCATTCTTTGCCTCAAATATCAAAGTCCTTTTTTCCATTGAAATGTTCCATTATAAACTTGGTAATCCTCATCTTTCTTGGTTCTTTGTTGAAGTTCTTGAGGTTTCTTGGAGGAACTTAGTAGTTCTTGAATCTTTAATGGCTCCAATACCACTAATTGGTAATGTAGCAGTTGTGTTATGATTTGCAGCAGCTTAGAAACACCAAGAATAAAGTATTTCTGAAAAATCCAAAAACTAGTAGCAGAGTATTTCCCTGTGTATTCTTTCCTTGTACTCTTATTTCAATCAGGAATATTAAAGAATGGATATCAATACATGTAATATAAAGAGAAGTTGCAAGGAACTAACTAAGCTTTAATATAAATAAAAAAGATTGACCAAACCAACTAATTTTTTTTATTAATCAAAACAAAGACAACATACAACATCAACGTTTGATACTTACAGCATCACCCTCTTGCACTCTTTTTCTACCAATTAAATTGACTAAAAAACAACCAAAAAAATATACTAATTTTTTTTCTTTAATCACTTTATTAAGTACAATAAAGAACTTTCAAGGATGTTTCTCTTGAATCTCAAGTTTGGCATGAAACTTCACTCACCTTATAAAGGCTTTACTACTAGGGTTTTTTATATAGGCAGTATCTTCTTGTCTTTAGATGATCATTTGCATGGCTAACTAATAAGATGCGTGGATTCAATAATAAGTATGGAGAGTCATAACTTGTTTTCATAAAAGTCAGTGTCTAGCTCTACAAACAGTCTCCGAAAAAATGGAAAATACTATAAAGAAACAATGGTGGGAGGTTTTGGCTTCTAAATTGCAGCACTTGCTGCTTGAAGGACCAACAAACTCCTCCCTGATCTAGCACGCAGCCAAGGGCAGATCAAAGCCAATCCCTTGTCCTTTCTCTCGATCCACGCCAAAAGCTCAAAAATCTTTAAGCACTTGAGTAATTTTGAAGGAGGGACATACTTTGCGACCACATCTGCTAAGTGGTCCTCAGTTGAGATTTTCTAGAGCTTTATGCAATCTTTTGTTTCACTTTTTCTTGAATGAAGTGATACATAACATCAAGATTCTTAGTTCATTCATGATATACTAAGTTTTTACACAAATGAATGGCTGATTGGCTATCTCATAACATCATCAAATCCAAGTTATACAGCTTCAACTCCTTCAATAGTCCAAGTAACCATACACCTTCTGTCATGGCTATATACTCAGTCATTATAGTGGAGAGAGCTACTATTTGTTGAAGTTGTGCCTTCAAGCTAATGTAGCACCCATCAAGTATGAAAAAATAGGCTGGGAATAACCTTCTTTTACCTCTATCTTTGACAAAATCAGCATCAACATATCCAAAAAGTCCTTACTGGATGAGTCCCTCTTTGGCATATTAATATCCATAACCTTGGCTCTATTGACATGTCTTAACAACCACTTCAGTGTGAGCCAGTGTTTCGTACCTAAATTGGTTATATACTAGCTAAGAAGGCTGATTACATAAGATAAATCAGGCCTACTGTAGATCATAGCATACATGAGTGACCTTACTACATTTGAAGAGGGTATATTGCTCATTTCTCTCTTTTTTCCTTTTGAATTTGTGCCCTACCTCCCACTTATCCTACATCTCTCAAGTCATTTAACAAAGTCAGACTAGAGTCAAGCTCAGCAGGGTCTTCTTTTCCCACTGATTTTGCCAAGCCCATTCCCTTGGCTGTGGTTTCGCTAGATAGTAGACAAGGACAGTGGGAATCTCGTTAATCCATTGATGCGTGTCACTAATTAGATGATGAGGCATTTGGCTACCTTAAGAGAGTCATAGTTACTCTCGCCATTTACCCGCACTTGGTTGAATTTCTTCACTTTGACATTCAGAGCACTGGGCAGAAATCACATTGCGTGAGCATCCGCAGGGACCATCGTAATGCTTTGTTTTAATTAAACAATCGGATTCTCCTTATCCGTACCAGTTCTAAGTTGGCTGTTCGACACCCAAGGAAGGCCCCTGAAGGAATCGTTCCCAGTCCATCCCCCGGTCAGCACGTGGTGAATTGCTTTCGCCGCGGGAGCAGCTTGAGCAATTCCATGCCCAACCCTCGGAGCCAATCCTTTTCTCAAGGTTACGGATCCATTTTGCCAACTTCCCTTGCATACATTGTTCCATCGACCAGAGGCTGTTTACCTTGGAGACCTGATGCGATTATGAGCATGACCGGGCTTAGGAGGCACTTGGTCCTTCTAATTTTCAAGGGTCGCCGGGGGCGCATCGGACACCACGTAACGTGCGGTGCTCTTCCAGCCACTAGACCCTACTTTCGGCTGAGAATTTCCAGGGTAGGTAGACTATTAAACAAAAAAGATAACTCTTTTCGGGGCCCTCGCTGACATCTTCGAACTCCCTAACGTTACCATTAGCTGCCAAGTCCCAGTTTTAAAATATTAACCGGATCCCCTTTCGAAGCTCGCATCGAGGCGCTATCCGACAAGCTTCCTTCGTCTCTTAGGATTGACTGACCCATGTGCAAGTGATGTTCACATGGAACCTTTCCCCTCTTCGACCTTCAAAGTTCTCATTTGAATATTTACTACTACCACCAAGATCTGCACTGGTGGCCGCTCTGCTCGGGCTCGCGCCTCGAGTTTTACGGCGATGACCGCGCCCTTCTACTCATTAGGGCTTCGTCCTTGCCCCAACGATCGGGTATAGGTCGTGTGCTTCAGCGCCATCCATTTTCGGGGCTAGTTGATTCGGTAGGTGAGTTGTTACACACTCCTTAGTGGATTTTGACTTCCATGACCTCTGCCTGCTGTCTTAATCAACCAACACCCTTTGTGGGTTCTAGGTTAGCATGCAGTTGGGTATCGTAACCTAGCGTTCGGTTCATCCCACATCGCCAGTTTTGCTTACCAAAAATGGCCCACTTGGAGCTCTCGATTGCATGGGACGGCTCAACGAAGTACCCATCCTGTACTACCTATTTAAAGTTTGAGAATAGGTCAAGGGCATTATGCCCTCGATGCATCGAATCATTGGCTTGACCTGATAGAACTTGCATCTGAGCCCCAACTATCCTGAGGGAACTTCAGAGGGAACCAGCTACTAGACGGTTCGATTAGTCTTTCGCCTTTATACCTAAGTCAAATGAACGATTTGCACGTCAGTATCACTGCGGGCCTCCACCAGTGTTTCCTCTGGCTTTGCCCTGCTCAGGCATAGTTGACCATCCTTTGGGTCCCAACAGGCATGCTCGCACTTGAACCCTTCTCGAAAGATCGAGGTCGGTCAGCAACACACTCGCGAGGGATCCAGCCAATCAGCTTCCTTGCGCCTTGCAGGTTTACTCGCTCGTTCACTCGCATGCATGTCAAACTCCTTGGTCCCTGTTTCAAGACGGGTCGAATGAGGAGCCCGCTCACCGACACAGAGAGCGCGCGGGTGCCGAAGCACCACTGCGATGGCATGCGCTGCTAGCCACGATATTGACGACAACGTCTCTGTGAGCGTATTAAAGGCTCAGGCTTGGGCCACCATTGCGATCCGTGTAGGTTCGCACCCCGAGTTGATTGATAGACTGGCTCGTGGTCATTCCGATCGAGGTGCATCGTTGACCTCCATCCGCTTCCTTCTCGACAATTTCAAGCACTTTTTGAGTCTCTTTTCAAAGTCCTTTTCATTTTTCCCTCACGGTAGTTGTTTGCTATCGGTCTCTTACCCGTATTTAGCGTTGGATGGAATTTACCGCCCTATTGGGGCTGCATTCCCAAACAACCTGACTCGTCGACAGCGCCTCGGGGTGCGACAGGTCTGGGCGAGATGGGGCTCTCACCCTCTCCAGCACCCCTTTCCAGGGGACTTGGGCCCCAGTCCATCGCTGAGGACACTTCTCCAGACTACAATTCGAGCATCGAGGGCGCATGATTTTCAAGCTAGGCTTTTCCTGGTTCGCTCGCCGTTACTAGTGGAATCCTTGTTAGTTTTTTTTTTCCTCCGCTTATTGATATGCTTAAACTCAGTGGGCGATCTCGCTTGATTGGGGTCGCATCTCGATCGATCAATCGTTGGGTCCGTGAGCCGCGAGCCAGTGACATGCGCACGAGGGAGCACGAGGCTTTCTTTACCACCGTCAAGCAATGACGCGGCATTGCTCGAGGCTTTTTTTTAGGCCAACCGAGAATCGAAGGCACACGAAAGGCCAACATCTGCCCCGCGATGGTCCCTCCCCTCTCAGAAGGGATGCGGGGGGGTTGAGGACGACAGTGCTTAACACCCAGGCAGACGTGCCATTGATATGATGGCTTCGGGCGTAACTTTCGTTTAAACACTTGATGGTTCATGGGATTTTGCAATTCACACCAAGTATCGCATTTCGTTACGTTCTTCATCAATGTGAGAGCTGAGATATCCATTGCCAAGAGTCATTTTAGACATGGTTTAGAGACGACACAACCGCCAGTCGTGCACTGAGATCGGGGCGACTGGGGCATGCTTTTTCATTCGAGTTCCTTAGCGCATCCCTCGTTGTAGGTTTCGTTGTTGTGCATGACGAGAGGCTTAGGCATGAGCCCGCGCACCCTTGCCTCGCTAGGAAGGACGAGGGGCTCGAGAGCCCTTCACCCCACCGGTGTGTTTACAATGTGTTCGCGGGTCATTTCAATGAGCGATTTTTCGACAATGATCCTTCCACAGGTTCACCTATTGTAGAAATCTTGTTACGACTTCTCCTTCCTCTAAATGATAAGGTTCAGTGGACTTCTCGTGACAATGATAAGGTTCAGTGGACTTCTCGCGATGTCGCGAGCAGCGAACCGCCCACGCCGTGATCCGAACACTTCATTGAACCATTAAATCAGTAAGAGTGACGAGAGGTGTGCACAAAGGGCAAGGACATAGTCAACGCGAGCTGATGACTCGCGCTTACTAGAAATTTCTCATTGAAGACCAATAATTACAATGATCTATTCCCATCATGATGAAATTTCAAAGATTACCCGGGCCTATCGGCCAAGGCTATAAACTCATTGAATACATCAGTGTAGTGCGTGTACGGCCTAAAACATCTAAGTGCATCACAGACCTATTATTGCCTCAAACTTCCATGGCCTAAGCGGCCATAGTCCCTCTAAGAAGTCAGTCGTAGAGGGTCACTTCCACGTAGCTAGTTAGCAGGCTGAGGTCTTGTTCGTTAATGGAATTAACCAAACAAATTGCTCCACCAACTAAGAATGACCATGCACCACCATCCATAGAATCAAGAAAGAGCTCTTAGTCTATCAATCCTTACTATGTCTGGACCTGGTAATTTTCCCCATGTTAAGTCAAATTAAGCCGCAGGCTCCACTCTTGGTGGTGCCCTTCTGTCAAATCCTTTAAGTTCCAGCCTTGCGATCATACTCCCCCTAGGCATCGTTTATGGTTGAGACTAGGATGGTATCTGATCGTCTTTGAGCCTTCAACTTTCATTCTTGATTAACGAAAACATCCTTGGCAAATGCTTTCGCTATTGTTCATCTTTCATGAATCCAAGAATTTCACCTCTGACTATGAAATACGAATGCCCCCCACTATCCCTGTTAATCATTACTCCGATGCCAAAGATCAACAGAATAAGATCCAAATCCTATGATGTTATCCTATGCTAATGTATTCAGAACGTAGGCTTGCTTTGAGCACTCTAATTTCTTCAAAGTAATAGAGCCGGAGGCACGACCCAGCTAATTAAGGCCAGAAGCGCATCGTCGGCAGTAGGGACGAGCCAACTGGTGCACACTGTAGGCGGACCGGCCAACCCATCCCAAGGTCCAACTACAAGCTTTTTAATTGCAACAACTTAAATATACGCTACTGGAGCTGGAATTACCACGGCTGCTAGCACCAGACTTGCCCTCCAATGGATCCTCGTTAAAGGATTTAGATTGTACTCATTCCAATTACTAGACTCGAAGAGCCCGGTATTGTTACTTATTGTCACTACCTCCCTATGTCAACATTGGGTAACTTGCGCACCTACTACCTTCCTTGGATGTGGTAGCCGTTTCTCAGGCTCCTTCTTCAGAATCAACGCAACTCTAATGTGATGGCGCTAGATGCATCCACCTAACCAGCCTAACTTTCTAAGCCCATGCCAAAAGAAGAATAAGAGCTAATAATGCAAAATGCAAAGTAAGAAGACGGTATTACAAGAACTCTTTCTCAACCTTTATTAAAAATAAAAGAACTCTTTACAAAAGAAGGGTCTCTTTCTAAGAGCACCCAAAGCCTCTAGCTATCCATACACTTGAGTTTGTATTACTCGATGTGTTTACAATTGAACCCAAGCCCCTTTTTTATACTAGTTGAGGAGTGTCCTACTCAAACACTCCCTCTTAGTTATCCCATGTTTTTCGGATAGGTCACCCAATCTTGATCACAAATATTTATCTCATTGAGGCTTATCTTCAAAGTTTAGATAGTGTCATTCTCTCATAAGGACTCTCCTTAAGTCAAGGATCTTATTTCCTTTGAAGTCCTCTCTAAGCCTTCTTATCCGTTTTCAATCGGTTTGGATAGGCTTAAAGAGGTGATTTCCGTTCATGACTCTTTTCGAGCCTTATCTCCCTTGGCTTTTGGGATAGACATCTTTTTCTTATCCTTCTATAGCCTTGATCCTCCACTAGCCAATAGCCATATCCTTTCTTTGTGGAATATCTTCGCTTGCTGAACTTTCTATCCATGTCGAGCTGGGTTCCCGGATTTTGCCCTATGTTCCATCACTAGACATATTCATACTACCATGTGCTGATGCTTGTTTGAGGCATCTCTGCCACTTTCCCCTTAAGTGGGCTTATGGGTCTGTTTATGTGCTTCATTCCTCGCTCCATAACATTCCCAACTCACCAGCGAATCTCGCCACTGTAAGTATGAAACTCAATTTCTCACCAAGTCTCCTGCATTCTTTTTCATATCTAACTCATGCGTTTTTGCCTTGCTAGCGCGGTCTTCCACACTTGTAGGTCTGGGCATGGAGCAAGACTCACCAAGCCTATGCCTTGGTACTTAGATTCAAGGGTTTGACAAAGCACCCCCACCAGAAGGGCCCGACGCCCTCGTCGACTTAGTGTTATAATACGCCTGATCTGGTCCTCAAATTGCCACAATATGGTATCTTTTTCCTAACTCACATCCACCTCACTGGTGCCTTTCTGCTGGACTAAGCATTATGTCCTCCAATTCATCTTACTATAGCCCTCTATTTGATGATCAAAGATTTTCTCTATTTCCTTGTCAAATTGAACTCGAGTTACTGGCGGTGCACGCTTAGCTTGCTTGCGTCCGCGATCAGCATCTTCCTGAAACTCTTTGAGGAAGCTCACGTGGAATGTTGGGTGCATCTTTAGATGTTGTGGTAGTTTCAACCTATAAGCTACCGCTCTAACTTTCTTCTTGATCTCGAATGGTCCATCATACCTTGGGATAAGGCCTTGATGGACTTCCTTCTTCGTGATTTTCTTCCTAATTTAAGGTGTCAACTTCAGTAGCACCTTGTCCCCAACTTGGAACTCAGCATCACGTCTCTTTTTGTCAGCATGTTTCTTCTACACCTCTGTGCCTTAAAAAGGCTATCCCTCGCTTGGTCAATCAACTCTTGCTTATCATGAGCATAACAGTAGGTTGCTAGGCAGCTTCCTTGGCTCCTTTGCTTGGCTATCTCATGGGGCATCGTTGGTTATTGCCTGAAAGCTACCTTTATGGGACTTAGATCTATCTATGACAAGCAGTGAATGTTGTAGTAAAATTGCGTTACATCCAATAAATCAAGCCAATCTCTTTGGCTTACAGTCATGTAGTGCCGTAAATACTCTCCAGCAAGCTATTTACCCTATCTGTTTGACTGTCTGTCTGTGGATGGTTTGCTGTGGAGAATTTAAGTTCTGTTCCCATCATGTTTAGTAAAACTGTCCAAAATCTTCTCATGAATTTGGCATCTCTGTCACTCACAATGCCTTTCAGCAACCCAAACAAATTAACAATATGTTTGAAAAACATTTCAGTGGCTGTATCAGCTGGGTACACTCAAGTAACAAGAACAAAAGATAGCATACTTTGAGAACCTATCAACAATCACCATTATAATGGATAGTCCTTTTACCTTTGAGAAGCCAACAATGAAATCCATCGACACTGACTCTCATGGGTGTTCTGGAATGGGCAAGGGTTGGAGCAAACCTACCTCTCTCCTTCTATCCATTTTGTCCTGTTGGTGCACTAAGCATGTGCGAACATAGACCTCTACATCTTCCATCAACTTGGGCCAGTAATAGGCTCTTGTCAGTAGTGCAAGCATCCTCTCGACGCCCGGGTGACCTGCCCATAGCGGATCATGGGTTTCCCTTAGCAACTATTTTCGAAGTCCTTCAGGCTTAGGCATAAACAATTTGTCTCCTCAAGCATATAGCAATCCATCCTCGATCCAGTATCTTCGGATCAAGCCTTTGCTCACCTCCTCCATAAGTCGGGCATACTTGGTATCTTCCCCCGCTACCGATCTTATTTGCCCGAATAAGTCGCTCTGGACACCCGTCAGAGCAGCCACATAAGTTTGCACTTCTACGCAACTTAGTGCATCAGCAACAATGTTCTGTTTGCCTGGTTTGTGTTCCCACGCAAAATCAAACTCCGCCACAAACTCTTGCCATCTTGCTTGTTTCGGAGATAGCTTTTTCTGCGAGCGAAAATAGGTATTAGCGACATTGTCAGTAATTACCTTAAATTTCGTCCCAAGCAAGTAATGCCCCCATCCCCCTAGGCAATGGACAGCAGCCGTCATCTCCTTTTCATGAGTCGAATAACACTGCTCTGCATCCTTGAGTTTTTGACTCTCAAATGCCATGGGATGGCCATTCTGCACCAACACACCCCCGATTGCTCGATCAGAAGCGTTTGTAACTACCTCGAATGGCTCTTTAAAGCTCGGTAGGGACAGTACTGGTTCTGAGGCTATTGCCTGTTTTAATCCCTCGAAAGCTTTGTTGCATTCATCGGTCCACACCCACGAGCCATCTTTCTTTAGCAAGTCCGTCAAAGGGTTGCTCTTGCTCGAATATCCTTTGATGAACCGTTTGTAATAGTTTGTGAGCCCAAGGAATAATCATAATTCAGCAACTTTTCGCGGGCTGGCCACTCCATGATGGCTTTCACTTTCCTTTCATCCATCTGTATCTGTCCATTCCCGACCCAATGTCCTAAGCATAGCATTTCTTGCTTGCAAAACTCGCATTTTTCCTTCTTGATGTACAGCTGGTGCTCTCGTAGCTGCATCAATACTTGCCACAAATGGTTTATGTGGTCGTCTAAGGTCTCGTTATAGACAACAATGTCATCCAAGTAAACTACCATGAACTTGTCCAAAAACTCAAACAATACGTCATTCATAACATTGCAAAAGGTAGCAGGCGCATTGGTTAGCTCGAAGGGCATCACCATGAACCCATAAGAGCTGTACCTTATGACACGTGAGGTTTTTGCTTCGTCCCCCTCAAATATTGACTTGCCGGTATCCCAACCGCAAGTCTAGTTTTGTAAAGTACTTGGCCCTTGATAACTGATCAAACAAGTCAGCAACGTTTAGCACCGGATATTTGTTTTTTACCGTTACCTTGTTTAATGCTTGGTAATCGATGCACATTCTCAGCGAGCCATCTTATTTTCGCTGAAATAGCACAGGTGCGCTATAAGGGGCCTTTGATGGCTGAATGAAACATGCTCTCAATAGCTCGTCTAGTTGCTTCCGTAGTTCGACTAGTTCCGACGGGAGCATTCGATATGGTGCTTGAGCAGGGGGCCTAACACCCGGAAGTAACTCGATCATATGATCAACATTCTTCCTTGGAGGCAATGTCTTAAGGAGCTTCTGTGGCATCATGTCGCTGAATTCCTTCAACATTTTAGCGATCTTGTCGGGCACCTCTACAACCTGATTTGGTTTTGCCTCAAATAGTGATGTCACCATCGTCATTCACCCTTCCGCAGTCCTAACTTAAGTTGCTTTGTAGATTGCATCCCAATCTGTTTCTTGTCTACTGAAAGCTCTCTTGCTGCTTCGGTTCTGATTAGGCTCGAGGCTCGCTCATCAGCCACGAGTAGTGCACCTTTTTTGCAAGTTTTTAGGTGTGATCGCATTCAGCAACCGGATTGGATTCACCCGAGTTGTGGCCTTCCCTTCCTTTTCCTTAGAGGAATCCTCTGCTGCCATAAGCGCTGCAAACTTCTCCTTGTGAGGACAGTTGCGTGCTCTATATGGCCTGTTGCAAATGAAGCAACCCCCTTGGTCCACATTCCTTCCTTTTCCTTTCAAAGGGGATGAGCCCCGAGGCTTACTAGACTCAGCATTTTTCTTTTCCAGCCTTCCCTCATTTCTCACTTTTCTTTTCAGGATGACCACCCGTGTATCTAAAATCCACCAAGGTATCTGCCTCAGTTCTACTTGAGCCCACGGCTGCAAGCCTGATAGGAAGTTAAACAACCTATCTTCCTCTGACATGTTCTTGATGTCCAACATCAGTGAACTGAATTCCTTGATGAAGTCATGCACTAAACCTGTCTATTTCAGGCGTTTCAGTTATTCCCTATCCATGAACGAGGTGTTGCATGGCAGGAATTGCTCCTTCAATTCCCTTTTGAGTGCCTCCCATGAATCAATGTGAGGCCTTCCCATGATAGCGTCATCCTGCATACGGGTGCGCCATCATAACTTTGCATCACCAATAAGTACATGGATGCGATCAATACCTGGTCATTTTCAAGCACTCTAGCAGCTTTGAAGTACTGCTCCATATCCCACAAGAAGTTCTCCAATTCCTTGGCGTTTCTCTTTCTCGAGAACGGAATTGGTTCTGGCACCTTCAGCTTTGCCATAGTAGAGTCTGCCCCTACCGTAGGGGTGTGGGGAGCCTTTTTTAGCAATTCGATCTCGGTCTCAAGGCTCTTCATGTTTTCCTTGAGCTTTTCGATGTCCTCTTCCATCGAGGATTGTTACTGGGTGATTGTCTCCATCAACTCAGCTAGCGTGCATGTTGATCCCTCCGTCAGTGCACCAACGATCTTTTCCAACCGAGTGACATGCTTTTGCATTGACTAACTCCCTCCTGGCATGGGGCCTTAGAAGCGATAAGATCAACCACGAGTTTGAGAGAAAGTGGTGATCGAAACCACGCTCTGATACCAAACTGTCACACCGTCAGTTGCGAGATCAGTGCAACTCTAGTGTGATGGCACTAGATGCGTCCACCTAACCAGCCCAACTTTCTAAGCTTGTGCCAAAAGAAGAAGAAGAGCCAACAATGTAAAACACAAAGTAAGAAGATGGTATTATAAGAACTCTTTCGTAACCGTTATTGAAAATAAAGGAACTCTTTACAAAAGAAGGGTCTCTCTCTAAGAGCACCCAAAGCCTTTAGCTACCTACACACTTGAGTTTGTATTACTCGATGTGTTTACAACTGAACCCAAGCCCCCTTTTTACACTAGTTGAGGAGTGTCCTACTCAAACACTCCTTCTTAGTTATCCCACGTTTTTTGGATAGGCCACCCAATCTTGATCACGAATCTTTATCTCATTGAGGCTTATCTTCAAAGTTGGGATAGTGTCCTTCTCTCACGAGGACTCTGCTTGAGTCAAGGATCTCATCTCCTTTGAAGTCTTCTCTAAGCCTTCTTATCCACTTTCAACTGGTTTGGATAGGCTTGAGGAGGTGGTTTCCGTTCAGGACTCTTTTCGAGCCCTATCTCCCTTGGCTTTCGGGATAGACATCTCTTTCTTATCCATTTATAGCATTGATCCTCCACTAACCAATAGCCATATCCTTTCTTTGTGGAATACCGTCGCTTGCTGGACTTTCCATCCCTGCTAAGCTGGGTTCCCGGATTCTGCCCTGTGCTCCCGTTACTGGACATATTCGTACAACCATGTGCTGGTGCTTGCTTGAGGCATCTCTGCCGCTTTCCCCTTAAGTAGGCTTATGGGTTTGTTTGTGTGCTTCATCCCTCGCTCCATAACATTCCCTACTCACCATTGAATCTCGCCACTATAAGTATTAAACTCGATTTCTCACTAAGTCTCTCGTATTCGTTTTCATATCTAACCCATGCGTTTTTGCCTTGCTACGTGGTCCTCCATAGTTGTATGTCTAGGCATGGAGCAAGACTCACCATGCCTACACCTTGGTACTCAGATTCAAGGGTTTCACAAAGCACCCCCACCAGAAGGGCTCGACACCCTCGTCGACTTAGTGTTGTGATACGCCCTAAGCTGGTCCTTGAATTACCACAATGTGGTATCTTTTTCCTAACTCGCATCCACCTCACTCGTGCCTTTCCACTGGACTAAGTAGTATGTCCTCCAATTCATCTTACTATAGCCCTCTTTTCGATGATCAAGGATTTTCTCTATTTTCTTGTCAAATTGAAATCAAGTTACTGGCGGTGCACGCTTGGCTTGCTTGCGTCCGTGATCGGTATCTTCCTGAAACTCTTTGACGAAGCTCACATGGAATGTTTGGTGCATCTTTAGATGTTGTGACAGCTTAAACTTGTAAGCTACTGCTCCAAATTTCTTCTCAATCTCGAATGGTCCATCATACCTTGGGATAAGGCCTTGATGGACTCCCTTCTTTGTGATTTTCTTCCAAATTTGAGGTGTCAGCTTTAGTAGCACCTTGTCCCCAACTTGGAACTCAGCATCACATCTCTTTTTGTCAGAATATTTCTTCATATGCCGCTGTGCCTTAAAAAGTTTATCCCTCGCTTGGTCAATCAACTCTTGCTTATCACAAGCATAGCGATAGGCTATTGGACAGCTTCCTTGGCTCCTCTGCTTGGCTATCTTATGGGGCGTCGATGATTGTTGCCCGAAAGCTACCTCCGCGGGACTTAGACCTGTCGATGACAAGCGGTTGATGTTGTAGCAAAACTTTGCTGCATCCAACAATTCAAGCCAATCTCTTTGGCTTGCAGTCACGTAGTGCTGCAAATACTCCTCCAGCAAGCTATTTACCATTTTTGTTTGACCATCTATCTGTGGATGGTTTGCTATGTAGAATTTGAGTTCTGTTCCTTCATGTTTTGTAACACTGTCCAGAATCTTCCCATGAATCTGGCATCTTTGTCACTCACAATGTCTGTCGACAACACAAACAACTCAACAACATGTTTGAAAAACATCTCAATGGCCATATCAGCTAGGCATGCTCGAGTAACAAAGACAGCATACTTTGAGGACTTGTCAATAATCACCATTATAGCGGGTAGTCCTTCTACTCGCCTCCCATGCGTGTTCCAGAATGGGCAAGGGTTGGAGCAAACCCGCCTCCCTCCTTCTATCAGTTTTGTCCTATTGGCACACTAAGCATGTGCGAACATAGGCCTCCACATCTTTCATCAACTTGGGCCAGTAATAGGCTCTTGTCAATAGTACGAGCATCTTCTCGACGCCTAGGTGACCTACCCATAGCGGGTCATGGGTTTCCCTCAGAAACTGTTTTCGAAGTCCTGTGGACTTAGGCACAAATAGTCTATCTCCTCGAGCATATAGGAACCCATCCTTGATCCAATATCTTCGAATCAAGCCTTTGCTCACCTCTTCCATGAGTCGAGCATACTCGGTATCTTCCCTAGCTACTGATCTTATTTACTCGAGTAAGTCGCTCTGGACACTCGTCAGAGCAGCCACATAAGTTTGCACTTTTTCGTGGCTTAGTGCATCAGCAACAATGTTTTGTTTGCCTGGTTTGTGTTCCCACGCAAAATCAAACTTCGCCACAAACTCTTGCCATCTTGCTTGTTTTGGAGATAGCTTTTTTTGCGAGCAAAAATAGGTATTAGGGACATTGTCAGTAATTACCTTAAATTTCATCCCAAGCAAGTAATGCCGCCATGTCCCTAGGCAATGGATAACAATCTTCATCTCCTTTTCATGAGTCAAATAACACTGCTATGCATCCTTAAGTTTTCAACTCTTGAATGCAAGGGGATGGCCATTCTGCACCAACACACCCCCGATTGCTCGATCAGAAGTGTCTGTGACTACTTTGAATGGCTTTTCAATGTTCGGTAGGGACAATACTGGTTTTGAGGCTACTACCTGTTTTAATCCCTAGAAAGCCTTGTTACTTTCATCGGTCCACACCCACGGGCTATCTTTCTTTAGCAAGTCCGTCAAAGGGTTGCTTTTGCTCGAATATCCTTTGATGAATCGTCTGTAATAGTTTGTGAGCCCAAGGAATGATCACAATTCAGCAACCTTTTGCGGGGCTGGCCACTCCATGATGGCCTTCACTTTCTTTTCTTCCATCCATATCTGTCCGTTCCTGACCCAATGTCCCAAGAATGGCACTTTTTGCTTGCAAAACTTGCATTTTTCCTTCTTGATGTATAGCTGGTGCTCTCACAGCTGCATAAAGACTTGCCGTAAATGGTTTGTGTGGTCGTTTAGGGTCTCGTTATAGACCACAATGTCATCCAAGTAGACTACTACAAACTTGTCTAAAAACTCAAATAATACATCATTTATAAGATTGCAAAAGGCAGCAAGCATATTGGTTAGCCCTAAGGGCATCACCATGAACTCATAAGAGCCGTACCTTATGACGCATGCAGTTTTTGCTTTGTCCCCCTTAGCTATTCTTACTTGCCAGTATCCCCACCGCAAGTATGGTTTCGTAAAGTATTTGGCCCTTGATAACCGATCAAACAAGTGAGCAACGTTTGGCACCGGATATTTGTTCTTTACCGTTACCTTGTTTAATGCTCGGTAATCGACGCACATTCTCAGCGAGCCATCTTGTTTTCGCTGGAATAGCACAGGTGCGCTATAAGGGGCCTTTGATGGCTGAATGAAACCTGCTTCCACTAGCTCGTCTAGTTGCTTCCGTAGTTTGACTAGTTCCGACGGGAGCATTCGATATGGTGCTTGAGCAGGGGGCCTAACACTCGGAAGTAACTCGATCATATGATCAACATTCTTCCTTGGAGGCAATGTCTTAAGGAGCTTCGTGGCATCATGTCGCTGAATTCCTTCAACATTTCAGCGATTTTGTCAGGCACCTCTACAACCTGATCTGGTTTTGCCTCAAATAGTGTTGTCACCATCGTCACTTTACCCTTCTGCAGTCTTGACTTAAGCTATTTTGCAGATTGCAAACTAATCTGTTTCTTGTTTATCGAAAGCTCTCTTGTTACTTTGGTTTTGATTAGGCTTGGGGCTCGCTCAACAGCCATGAGTAATCCACCTAAGTGGGGTATCACCAATGCCTTAGCTTATTTGAAGAATTCTAGACCCAAGATAACATTAAAGTCATCTAACTGAATTATCATGAAGTTAGACGTACCTTTCCATTCGCCTACTTCAAAGGTGGTAGTGGCAGCACCGCATACTGCCTTCGCCTCAGCATTCACTGCTTTGAACTTGACCGAGGCTAGAGAAAGCTTAAGCCTGAGCTTTCCCACTTCTCCTTCCGTGATGAAATTGTTGGTAGCTCCCGTATCCAACATTGCCATTGCATCCTTCCCGTTTACCTTCAGCGGAACATAGATCAACCCTTTTTGCAAGTTCTTGGGTGTGATTGCATTCAGCAACTGGATTAGATTCACTCGAGTTGTGGCATTCCCTTCCTTTTCCTCGGAGGAATCCTCTGCTGCCATGAGCGCTGCTAACTTCTCCATGTAAGGACAGTTGCGTGCTCTATGTGGCTCGTTGCCTAAGAAGCAACCCCTTTGGTCCACATTCTTTCGTTTCCTTTCAAAAGGGATGAACCCCGAGGCTTGCTGGACTCAGCATTCTTCTTTCTCTTGCCTTTACTATTGGGCTTTTTCATTTATTTTCCAGCCTTCCCTCGTTTCTCACCATTCTTTTCGGGAGCACCACCCGCGTATTTGAAATCCACCAAGCTATCCGCCACGAAAAATGCTGAGGGCAAGTCTTTGACACTTGCCTCCTCAGTTTTGCTTGAGCCCATGGCTGCAAGCCTGATAGGATGTTAAACAACCTATCCTCCTCTGACATGCTCTTGATGTCCAGCATCAGTGAACTAAATTCCTTAATGAAGTTACGCACTGAACCTGTTTGTTTCAGGCATTTCAGTTATTCCCTAGCCATGAATTGCTCCTTCAATTCCTTTTTGAGTGCCTCCCATGAATCAATGCTAGGCCTTCCTATGATAGCATCATCCTGCATACGGGTACGCTACCATAACTTAGCATCACCAGATAAGTGCATGGATGTGATCATTACCTGGTCATTTTCGGGCACTCTAGCAACTTTGAAGTACTGCTCCATATCCCATAAGAAGTTCTCCAATTCCTTGGCGTTCGTCTCTCGAAAGAACGGCTTTGGTTCTGGCACCTTCAGCTTAGCCATAGTAGAGTCTGCCTCTACCGTAAGGGTGTGGGGAGCCCTTTTTAGCAACCCAATCTCGGTCTCAAGGCTTCTCATGGTTTCCTTGAGGTTTCCGATGTCCTCTTCCATCAAGCATTGTTGCTGGGCGATTGTCTCCATCAACTTAGCTAGCGTGCATGTTGATCCCTCCGTCAGTGCACCAATGATCTTTTCCAACCGAGTGACAAGCTCTTGCATTGACTCACTCCTTCCTGGCATGGGGCCTTAGCTGCGATAAGATCAACCACGAGTTTGAGAGAAAGTGGTGATCGAAATTGCGCTCTGATATTAAACTGTCACACCATCAGTTGCGGGATCAGCGTAACTCTAGTGTGATGGTGCTAGATGCATCCACCTAACGAGCCCAACTTTGTAAGCTCGTGCCAAAAGAAGAATAAGAGTCAACAATGCAAAACGCAAAGTAAGAAAATGGTATTATAAGAACTCTTTCTCAACCTTTATTGAAAATAAAGGAACTCTTTGCAAAAGAAGGGTCTCTCTCTAAAAGCACCCAAAGCCTCTAGCTACCCACACATTTGAGTTTGTATTACTTAATGTGTTTATAACTAAACCCAAGCCCTTTTTTTATTCTATTTGAGGAGTGTCCTACTCAAACACTCCCTCTTAGTTATCCCACGTTTTTCGGATAGGCCACCCAATCTTGATCACGAATCTTTATCTCATTGAGGCTTATCTTCAAAGTTTGGATAGTGTCCTTCTCTCACAAGGACTCTGCTTGAGTCAAGGATCTCATCTCCTTTGAAGTCTTCTCTATGCCTTCTTATCCGCTTTCAACCAGTTTGGATAGGCTTGAGGAGGTGGTTTCCGTTTAGGACTCTTTTCGAGCCTTATCTCCCTTGGCTTTCGGGATAGACATCTCTTTGTTATCCTTCTATCGCCTTGATCCTCCTCTAGCCAATAGCCATATCCTTTCTTTGTAGAATATCTTTGCTTATTGGACTTTCTATCCATGCCAAGCTGGGTTCTCAAATTCTGCCATGTGTTCCCGTCACTGGATATATTCGCACCACCATGTGCTGGTGCTTGCTTGAGGCATCTCTACCAGTTTCCCCTTAAGATGGCTTATAAGTCTATTTGTGTGCTTCATTCCTCACTCCACAACGTTCCCAACTCACCAGTGAATCTCGCCACTGTAGTATGAAACTTGATTTCTCACTAAGTCTCCCGCATTCATTTTCATACCTAAGTCATGTGTTTTTACCTTGCTAGCGTGGTCTTCCACACTTGTAGGTTTGGGCATGGAGCAAGACTCACCATGCCTACACCTTAGTACTCAAATTGAAGGGTCTGACAATAGGCAACTATCCTACCATCGAAAGTTGATAAGGCAAAAATTTGAATGATGCGTGTCCGGCACGATGGCCTAGCGATCTGTCAAGTTATCAAGAATCATTAGGGCAACAGGCGAAGCCCGCATCGACCTTTTCTCTAATGAATGCGCCCCTTCTAGAAGTCGAGGTTTGTTGCACGTATTAGCTCTAGAATTACTACGATTATCCGAGTAGTAGGTACCATCAAACAAACTATCACTTATTTAATGAGCCATTCATAGTTTCACAGTCTGAATTATTTCATACTTACATATGCATTACTTTATCTTTGAGACAAGCATATGACTACTGACAGGATCAACCACGTAGCATCCTTCGATACACCTTGCTAACTAAGACTGAAGCATGTCACAAGGCTCGCTGAGGCCAAAGCTGTGGTGGTTGTTGTTCAAAATTAGTGGGACATGGGACAAATGCTTTTGCTTAGATAGGTAGAGGTCAAGGCCACTCTTGTCGTAACACTTTTCGCACCCGAGGGGACAACCGAGCGCCCGTGTGCCAAACCAGCCTCATGCTGAAGCAAGCCGCGCTTGGAGCACAAGGCCTGCTTAGGTTTCCCCCCATGCCTATGTTGTGCCTGCTAGGCAAGCAGCCCATACTGTGCCTGCTGGGGGTTGCCGAGGCATGCCTCCCGTGCCTAGTGTCCGTGTGATGCTGCTCCCTAGGTTGGCACTACTTCGAGGGGCAGGGATGAAGGGGCTGGCTCCCGATGGCCCCCACCGGCCTGGCTGGGCAATTGGCCCATGCAGTGCCTGCTGGGGGTTTCCAAGGCATGCCTCGCGTGCCTAGGGTCTGTGCGACGCAACTGCCCTGCCTCGATCGCTGGGCAGTAGTTGGAGGGGTAGGGACGAGGGGCCTGGCTCGCGATGGGCACTTGTGGCCTGGCTGGCGCGCCATCCGCTGCCTCCAGTTGGGCAAACAGCTCATGCCCTGCCTACTGGGGGCTGCCGAGGCATGCCTCCTGTGCCAAGGTTCGTGTGACATGGCTCTTTTGGCTAGCTCACTAGGCATCATGTCGAGGTTTAAGGACGAGGGGGCTAGCTCATGATGGTGCACCCACCAACTGCCGCATGCTGGGAACTTGGCCCACGCCATGCCTGCTGGGGGTTGCAGCCTCCCGTGCCCAAGGTTCGTGCAACGCGGGTCCCCTAGCTCGCTTGCTGGGCAATAAGTCGAGGGGAAGGGACGAGGGCGCTAGCTCGCGATGGGCTCTTGTGGCCTCGCTGGCGCGCCTACAGCTGCTGCACACAGGCCAAGCAACCCATGCCGTGCCTGTTGGGGCATACCGAGGCATGCCTTTCGTGCCCAACGTCTGTGCGATGCGGCTCCCTTGGTTCGCCCGTTGGGCACTACGTCGAGGGTCGGAAAGAAGGGGGTTGGCCAGCGATGGGCACCATTGGTTTAGCTGACGCGCCCATCGATGCTGATCATGAGGCACTTGGCTCATGCTGGCCTGCTGGGCGCTACTGAGGCATGCCTCTCGTGCCCAGGGTTTGAGCGACGCGGCACTCCTGGCTCACTCGCTGGGCACTATGTCAAGGGTGCTAGCTTGTGATGGGCATCCGCGGCCTAGCTGGCGCGCCCACCACTACCGCATGCTGGGCAAGCAGCCCATGCCGTGCTTGTTGGGGGTTGCCGAGAGTTACCTCTCATGCCCAGGTCCTTGCGACATGGCTCCCATGGCTCGCTCGCTGGTTACGATGTCGAGGGGTTGGATTGCGATGGAAGCCCGTGGCCTAGTTGGCGCCCCCATCGCTGCCGCATGCTGGGCAAGCAGCCAATGCCATGCCTGCTAGGGGCTACCGAGGCGCGCCTCCCATGCCCATGGTCTGTCCAATGCAGCTCTCCTGGGTCGCTCACTGGGTACTATGTTTAGGTGGCTGCCTCGCGATGGGCGTCGATAGCCTGGTTGGCGCGCCCGCCGCTGCCGCACGTTGGGGAAGCAGCCCAAGCCATGCTTGCTGGGGGATGCTGAGGCGTGCCCCCCATGCTCAGGGACCTTGCAACGTGGCTCCCCGGGCTTGCTCGCTGGTTACAATGTTGAGGGGCTGGCTAGCAATGGGCGAACGCGGCCTGGCTGGCGTGCCCACCGTTGATGCACACTAGGGTAGCTGCCGAGGCATGCGTCCAATTCCCAAGGGTCCATGTGACATGGCTCCCTTGGCTCGCTTGCTGGGCACCATGTCGAGGGGCAGGGATGAGGAGGCTGGCTCGCAATGGGCTCCCGTGGCCTGGCAGGCACGCCCACTGCTTCCCCACGCTGAGCTATCTGCCCATGCCGTGGCTGCTGGGGGCAGCCGAGTCAGGCCTCTGATGTCCATGGTTCATACAACACGACTCCCCTGGCTTGGCCACTGGGCACCATGTCGACGGGCATGGATGAGGGGGCTGGCTCACGATGGGCGCTCGTGGCCTGGCTGGTGCACCCATTGCAACTGCACACTAGGTAAGCAGCCCATGCTGTGCCTGCTCAGGGCTACCGAGACATGCCTCCCGTGCCCAGGGTCTGTGCGATGTGGCTCCCCTATCTCACTCGTTGGCCAGTAAGTAGAGGGGCAGGGACGAGGGGGTTGGCTAGCGATGGGCGCCCATGGCCTGGCTGGCGCGCCCACCGCTGCCGCACGTTAGGCAAGCAGCCCCTGCCGTGCATGCTGGAGGCTGCCGAGGCGTGCCTCCCATGCCCAGGGTCCATGCGACGCGGCTCCCCTAGCATGCTCACTAGGCACAATGTCGAAGGGCTGGCTCGTGATGGGCGCCACTGGCCTGGCTGGCACGCCCACCGTTGCCACGCGCTGGGCACTTAGCCCATGCCGTACCAACTGGGGGCTGGCGAGGCATGCCTCCCGTGCCCAGGGTCCGTGTGATGCAGCTGCCTTGGCGCACTCGTTGGGCACCATGTCAAGGGTCAGAGGCGAGGGGGCTGGCAAGCGATGGGCGCCAGTGGCCTGGCTGGTGTGCCCACCGCTGCCGCACGCTGGGCAAGCTGCGCATGCCATGCCTGTTGGGTGCTGCCGAGGCATGCCTCTCGTGCCCAGTGTCAGTGTGATTCGGCTCCCCTGGCTCTTTCACTGGGCAGTATACTGTGGGACAGCATCGATGGACAAGTTTCTCTTATATATATATATATATATTATTGGAGTAACACTTGGTTCCCCAATACTTCCCGTTATGTTTCAAGTGTTTTTCCCTTATGTTTCTCATTCTCCACAAAGCCTAAAGGACTTGCTTCTTTTTTCAGGTCATTATCTTGAGGGACAATTTCAGACCTCGGGGCATCGATTGTCGAAAAGAGAAGGACAATTGTTGTGGGGGTTTGGGAGGGGGCGAGGGACGAATCGAAGCAACCAAGGGCTGAATCTCAGTAGATCATGGCAGCGAGGCCCCTCTACCACTTATGATACCCGGTCACGTATTTAAGTCGTTTGCAAATGATTCTACCCATCGCTCGGTTGGAATCACACTTCAAGGCAGCCCACAAGACTCCTCCGCCAAGGCGCGCTTGGCAAACGACACATGCCTTTGGGGGCTCGGTAGCCCCTATTGTAGGTCGACAATCGGGCGATGGGCACAGGCATCGCTTCTAGCCCAGATTCTAACTTAGAGGCGTTCAGTCATAATCCAACGCACAGTAGTTTCGTGCCACTAGCTTTTCAACCAAGCATGATGACTAATTGTGCGAATCAATACCTCCTCTCGTACTGGGTTGAATTATTATTGCGACGCGGGCATCAGTAGGGTAAAACTAACTTGTCTCAAGACGGTCTAAACCCAGTTCACGTTCCCTATTGACAGGTGAACAATCCAAGACTTGGTGAATTCTGCTTCACAATGATAGGAAGAGCTGACATCGAAGGATCAAAAAGTAACATCGCTATGAACCCTTGGCTGCCACAAGTCAGTTATCCCTGTGGTAACTTTTCTGACACCTTTAGCTTCAAATTTCAAAGGTCTAAAAGATCGATAGGCCATGCTTTCACAGTTCGTATTCGTACTAGAAATCAGAATCAAATGAACTTTTACCCTTTTTTTCACACGAGATTTCTATTCTCATTGAGCTCATCTTAGAACACCTGCGTTATCTTTTAACAGATGTGTCGTCCCAGCCAAACTCCCCACCTTACAATGTCTTCCGCCTGGATTAGTTGGTTGAAACTGACCTTGAGTCCAAAAAGAGGGGCAACGCCCCACCTCCGATTCACGGAATAAGTAAAATAACATTAAAAGTAATGGTATTTCACGTTCGTCGTTTTCGGCTCCCATATATCCTACACCTCTCAAGTCATTTCACAAAGTCTGACTAAGGTCAACAGGGTCTTCTTTCCCCACTGATTCTGCCAAGCACATTCCCTTGGCTATGGTTTCGCTGGATAGTAGACAAGGATAGTGGGAATCTCAGTAATCCATTCATGCATGTCACTAATTAGATGATAAGGCATTTGGCTACCTTAAGAGAGTCATAGTTACTCCCGTCGTTTACTCGCGTTTGGTTGAATTTCTTCACTTTGACATTCAGAGCACTGGGTAGAAATCACATTGCGTGAGCATTCGCAAGGACCATTGCAATGCTTTGTTTTAATTAAAAAGTTGGATTCCCCTTGTCCGTACCTATTCTGAGTTGGCTGTTCGAAGCTAGGGGAAGGCCCCCGAAGGAACCGTTCCTAGTCCATCCCTCGACCGACACGCGGTTACCTGTTCTCATCGTGGAGCAGCTCGAGCAGTCCATCGACAGTTGATGGGTTCAGGACTAGGACCCCCGTGCCCAGCCCTCAAAGCCAATCCTTTTCTCGAGGTTACGGATCCATTTTGCCAACTTCCCTGACCTACATTGTTCCATCGACCAGAGGCTATTCATTTTGGAGACCTGATGCGGTTATGAGTACGATCGAGCGTGGGAGGCACTCGGTCCTCTGAATTTTCAAGGGTTGCCGGGGGCACACCGGACACCACGCGACGTGCGGTGCTCTTCCAGTCACTAGACCATGCCTCCAGCTGAGTCGTTTCCAAGGTGGAAAGGGTATTAAACAGAAAGGATAACTCTTTTCGGGGCCCTCTTCGATGTCTCTGGACTCCCTAACACTATCGTCAGCCGCCACGTCCCGATTCCAAAATTTTAACCAGATCCCATTTCGTCCCTACGCCGGTAGTATGCAGGTGCTGAAGCACCTTCGCAATGGCATGCGCTGCTAGCCATGATATCGACGACGGCATCTCCATGAGCGTATCAAAAGCTCGTGCTTGGGCCGCTGTCGTGATCTACGTTGGTCCGCACCCCGAGTTGACTGACGAACCGACTCATGGCCGTTCCACATCCGACCGAGGTGCATCGCTGGCCCCCATCCGCTTCCCTCCCAATAATTTTAAGCACTATTTGACTCTCTTTTCAAAGTCTTTTCCATCTTTCCCTTGTGGTACTTGTTTGCTATCGTTCCCTCGCTCATATTTAGCCTTTGACGGAATTTATCGCCCTATTGGGGCTGCATCCCCAAACAATAGCGGCTCATGGTGCGACAGGGTCCCAGCAAGACGGGGCTCTCATCCTCTTCGACGCCCTTTTCCAAGGGACTTGGGCCCCGATCTGTCGCTGAGGATGCTTCTCCAGACTACAATTCAAGCACCGAGGGCGCACGATTTTCAAGCTGGGCTTTTTCCGGTTCGCTCGCCATTACTAAGGGAATCCTTGTTAGTTTCTTTTCCTCTACTGATTGATATGCTTAAACTCAGCGGTCGTTCCCGCCTGACCTGGAGTTGCATCTAGATCGATTGATCGTTGGGTCCATGAGCCGCGAGTGAGCGACATGACACAAGGGAGCACGAGGCTTTCTCTACTACTGCTAAGCCGTGACGCAGCGTCGCTTGAGCTCTTTTTTAGGCTAACCGTGAGTCGATGGCCATGAGAGTCCAACATCTAACCCGCGATGGTCGTTCCCCTCCCCGAAGGGGTGTGGAGGGTCGGGGGTGACTGTGCTTGACACCTAGGCAGACGTGCCCTCGGCCTGATGGCTTCGAGCGTAACTTACATTCAAAGACTTGATGGTTTATGAGACTCTGCAATTCACACGAAGTATCGTATTTTGCTACGTTCTTCATCAATGCAAGAGCCGAGATATCCATTGCCAAGAGTCATTTTAGACATCATTTAGGGATGACACGACCGCTAACCGTGTACCAAGATCGGGGTGACTGAGGCGTGCTTTTTCATTCGAGTTCCTTGGTGCATCCCACACTATGGGTTTTGTAGTTAAGCGTGACGAGGAGCTTGGGCGCGAGCCCACGCATCCTTGTTGCATAAGACGGGATGAGGGCTCGAGATCCCTCCGCCCCGCCGATGTGTTTACAACGTGTTCGTAGGTCATTTCGCTAAGCGAGTTTTCGACAATGATCCCTCCATAGGTTCACCTATGGAAACCTTGTTACTACTTCTCCTTCCTCTAAATGATAAGGTTTAGTGGACCTCTTGCGATGTCGCGAGCGACGAACCGCCCACGTTGCCGTGATCCGAACACTTCATCAAACTATTCAATCGGTAGGAGCGACGGGCAGTATGTACAAAGGGCAGGGACATAGTCAACGCGAGCTGATGACTCGCACTTACTAGGAATTCCTCGTTGAAGACCAACAATTGCAATGATCTATTCCCATCATTATGAAATTTCAAAGATTACCTGCACCTATCGGCCAAGGCTATAAACTCGTTGAATACATCAGTGTAGCGCGCGTGCGGCCCAAAACATCTAAGGGCATCACAGACCTATTATTGCCTCAAACTTCCTTGGCTTAAATGGCTATAGTCCCTCTAAGAAGCCTACCGTGGAGGATCATCTCCATGTAGCTAGTTAGCAGGTTGAGGTCTCGTTCATTAATGAAATTAACCAGACAAATCACTCCACCAACTAAGAATGACCATGCACCACCACCCATCGAATCAAGAAAGAGCTCTCAGTTTGTCAATCCATAGCTGCAGCATGCTAGGCAAGCGGCCTATGTTGTGCCTGTTGGTGGCTGCTGAGGCCTGCCTCCTGTGTCCAGTGCCCGTGCAACACGGCTCCCCTGGCTCACTCGCTGTGTAGTAAGTCAAGGGGTTGGGACGAGAGGGCTGGCTCACGATGGGCGCCCTTAGCCTGGCTGGCGCGCCCGCAGCGGCCGCACACTGGGCAAATAGCCCATGCCGTGCTTGCTTAGGGTAGCCAAGGCATGCCCCCCGTGCCCAGGGTCCATGTGACGCGGCACCCCTATCTCTCTCACTGGGCACTATGTCAAGCGGCAGGGATGAGTGGGCTGGCTCACGACAGGCACCACTAGCCTGGCTGGCACGCCCACTACTGGGCACTTGACCCATGTCGTGCCTGCTGGGGGGCTTCCGAGGCATGCCTCCCATGCCCAGGGTCCATGCGATGAGGCCCCCCTTGCTCGCCCGCTGGGCAGTTAGTGGACGGGTGGTGACAATAGGTGTGGTTTGCGATGTGCGCTCGTGGCCTGGCTTGCGTGCCCACAGCTGCCGCACGCTGAGCAAGCGGCCCATGCCTTGCCTGCTGAGGGAAGTTGAGGCATGTCTCCTGTGCCTAGTGTCTGTGCGACACAGCTCCTCGGGCTCGCTCGCTGGGCACCATGCCAAGGGGTAAGGACGAGGTTGGCTCGCGATGGGCGCCCATGGCCTAGCTGGCATGCCCACTGCCGCCGAACGCTTGGCAAGCAGCCCATGTCATGCCTCCCGTGCCCATGGTCCATTCGACGCAACTCCCCTAGCTCGCTCGCTGGGCAGTAAGTCAAGGGGCTAGGACGAGGGGGCTGGCTCGCGATGGAAGCCCATGGCAGGCCGACTTGCCCACAGCTGTCGCACATTGGGCAAGCAGCCCATTCCCTGCCTGCTGGGGGCTGCCGAGGAAAGCCTTCTATGCCCAGTGTCGGTGCGACATGGCTCCCATGGCTCACTCGCTGGGCAGTAAGTCGAGGGGCAGGGACGAGTGGGCTGGCACGCGATGGGCACCCGTGGCCTTGCTGGTGTGCCCACCTCTGCCACACGCTAGGGAAGCAACCCATGCCACGCCTGCTGGGGGCTGTCGAGGCATGCCTCCCGTGCCCAGGGTCCATGCGACGTGGCACCCCTGGCTCATTCGTTGTGCACTACGTCGAGGGACAGGGACAATGGGGCTAGCTCGCGATGGCACCAATGGCCTGGCTGGCGTGCCCACCGCTGCCACACGCTGGGCACTTGGCCTATGCTGTGCCTGCTGGGGGCTGCTGACTTGTGTCTCCCATGGGTAGGGCCTGTTCGACGCGGGTCCCCTATCTCGCTCGCTGGGCACCACGTGGAGGGTCAGGGATAAGAAGGCTGGCTCGCGATGGGCACCATTGGCCCGGCTGACGGGCCTACAGCTGCCGTACGCTGGGCACTTGGCCAATGCTGTGCCTGCTGGGGGCTGCCGAGGCATGTCTCCCGTGCCCAGGGTCCATACGACACGGCTCCCTTGGCTCGCTCGCTGGGCGCCATGTTGAGGGGTAGGGACGAAGGGGCTGGCACGCGATGGGCGCTCGTGGCTTTATTGGTCTGCCCACTGCTGCCGCACACTGGGCAAGCAGCCCATGCTGTGCCTGTTAGGGGCTGCCGAGGCATGCCTCCTATGACCAGTGTTCATGCGACCTGACTCCCTTGGCTCACTCGCTGGGTAGCAAGTCAAGGGGCAGGGACGATGGGGCTTGCTCGTGATGGGCGCCCGTGGCCATGCTGACGCGCCCACCGCTGCAGCACGCTGGGAAAGCAGCCCATGCCGTGCCTGCTGGGGGTTGCTGAGGCATGACTCTCGTGCCAAGGGTTCGTATGACGCGGCTCCCCTGCCTTGCTCGCTGGGCAGTAAGGGAAGGGGCAAGGACGAGGTGGCTAGCTCGCGATGGGTGCCCGTAGCCTGGCTGGCGCTCCCACAGGTGCCGCACGCTGGACAAGCAGCCCATGTCGTGCCTACTGGGGGCTGCCAACGAATGCCTCTTATGCGCATTGTCCGTGCGACGTGCTTCCCTCGCTCGCTCACTGGGCACTACGTCCAAGGTCGGGGACGAGGGGGCTGGCTCGCGATGGGCGTTATAGCCTAGCTGGCGCCCCCAGAGTTGCCACACGCTGAGCACTTGGCCCATGACGTGCCTTTTAGGGGCTGCTGATGCATGCCTCCCGTCCTCAGTGTCCATGCGACGCGGCTCCCTAGGCTCGCTCACTGGGCATCATGTCGAGGGGCATGGACAAGGGGGCTAGCATGTGATGGGCGCCCATGGCCTTGTTGGTGTGCCCACCGCTGCCGCACGATGGGCAAGCGGCCCATGCGGTGCCTGCTGGGTGTTGCCAAGGCATGCCTCCTATGAGCAAGGCCCGTGCAAGCAGCTCCCTTGGCTCGCTCGCTGGGCAGTAAGTCGAGGGATAGGGA